>JAUMHL010000001.1:16672789-16696422 GCA_032362345.1 Sandelia bainsii
TTGATAGAACCACAGTTATTTCTAACTACTGCAAAGTTGAATTTTCCTTTCACCGGAGAACTTCGAGTCTGACGTATAACTTAAATACAATGCGTGTGTGTGTCTGTGTGTTCACATCAGAGCGGAGCTCCGCCGTGCGTGACACAGACATCAGAGGAGAATAGTAAACGTGACCATGTAGAGATAGAAATAACATAAGATAAATAACATGAGGCTGTTTAGTTAGTTTAATAAAAGAACAAGGTACAGACCTGTAGTTACACTCAGGTGGTTCTGGACTCTGAGAACAACTAGTTTTTCTATAATAAACTAGATAAGCGTTAATGTCCTGGCAAATAGCTTTGGTTTTCTGTTTGATTTGATCACATTAATGTTTAAGTTGAGATTTACAGGAAATATTTAACTGCTGCTGTGTAAAGGGAATACTGCTGTAAAAACCATCTTATTTGTTTAAAGTGTTTGCAGACTAAATATTATTGAAATTTTGTTCATATAGCAGTACTTTTTAAATAAAAGTGCATAATAAACTACTTTTGAAATCATTATTACATTTTGCCCGTAACAAATCATGCGACTAATTGCGATAAAAAATTGTAATTGCTGTCCAGCACTAATTATAACGTAAAACACGGAATTCAGAAGAATAAAAATGGAAAAAACGGAATTTAGGAAAAAATAAAACGGAATTTGGGAAAAAACAAAACGATGTCATAGGGCCCTACTTCACCTACTAGAAATAACAGTTAAAGTTACTAAGAAAGCATCACATCATGGACATAGTTACTTTAACAACATTAACATTTTGAGACTTGCAGGTTTTCGCAGCTGACACTAAACTGTTTTTAGAAAGGTCATGAACACACTAATGTTGAAAAATGGATAGAAGTAGACAAAAGCCGATATTAAGAAGAGAGCAGAGGGAGAATAGAGTTTCGACCTGCCATGAGAGAAAAGAGGATAATGGAAACAGAGGCTCAATGAGGTAACGAGTGTGCAGAGAGCACAGCATGTTCACAGCTTGTCCCATTTCACACTTAAACAAGTTAGTCTCACTCTGTTAAGTGCTGAGCCCCAAGAGGGGGAACTAAAGGGGATCATGTTTTCCTGCTTCTCTTTTTCTTCCCTTCTTGCTCCTCTACCTGCCGAGCATCGTCATCACCTCCTGGACGACGTCCGTCACCCTCATTGTCTGATGACAAGGATGAATCTCAGTGCTGCATGTGTGTGTGTACTGAGGGATGAGACTACAGGAAATAACGAAACAAATGTCACCATCATATTTAAACAATCATAGTAGCTACAGAGTTTTGTCTGTCTCATAGAGGGGCAGAGGTGAATGCGAGTGGGCAGTCGTGCAGCTTGGTTTTATTTTACAAATCAAATGTAACAGGAACTAGGCTAAAGCAAAGAGTACATTAACAAACTGCTAGATATGCGTGTAGTTAGGATTAATCAATGATCATTGAATTAGAGCAATCAACAAAGGACCCAGCCAGCTGACGGGTTCAAACTCAGACCAGAACCTTCTTCCAGTGAGGCGGCAGCGCTAAACACTGCTCCAAACGTAAGTCTGTTGTTTAAGATGAAATAACTCACAAAACAACAGCACATCAACCAACATGATGCTATTTGTATTTTACTGTATGCGTAACACGACGTAGACTGAAGATACTAAAGGGTGGTGAGGATCTGCTTGGTGTTTTCCCGTTTTGTTTTCCCTCTGTGCGTAATCGCACTGAAACATCTACATGTAAAGATAATCAGTACTGCAAGCCAGCTTTCTCACAGAATTCAATCAGTGAGTCAAAATGCAGGTTACACTCACTTACAGGTGCCTGAACTCCAGCACTGTTTGTGTTCATGTGCATTGGATGAGAAGAGCTGCCAACAGGCCATTTCTGACCATAAAGACTTAAAGTAGCACTTGAGCTGCTTTTCTTGTTTTTAAAAGAAGAGTATGAGAGCTGGATGCCCAGTGCCTCTCATAGGTGCACGTTTGTTTGTATGTGAGCCTGCCTGGCACCTGCTCAACACCATAACAAACGTTCTGCTCACCAAAATGCTGTGGGGCGGGCCTTGGCAGATTACACCAGTGTTTGTCAGTGTATCTCAAGCACCTGCAGACAGCTCCTGAGCAAACACACTGAAGGATGCATATCAGCAATCTACTACTTACCATCTCATAATTTCTAATTGAATGTGATATGCAATATGACAGGTTAACGTAAGCACAAACAAATACAATATGATTATTGTAAAGAAAAGAGTGCAGCATAAATGGCTTTGGTACTAACTTAATTTGAGAGTGCAGACTAAATGAACAAAAAGAAAATGAATGTAGTCACTCTAGTCTGCTCAGTGGTGAGCTGCTTAATGCCGCTTCAAACGAGAAACTAACTGTGTCTGCTCATTTATAAGCTACTCATGATGAGAATATACAAGTGGTGTTATAGTACCACAGGATACAGGTTAATGATTCACTGCTGAGAATTTATTAATGAAATATGACTTTGTGCCATCAGTTTATGCATTGAAAGAAATTTCTGAAAAGATATCAGAAACAGATAATAGCTGAAGAATCAGAGGAGTTAGTCTTTCACACATGTCGCACACAACAGGAGATAGTCCATGTTAGACGCGTTCTAACTTGGGGAAATACTGGGTATGGGTAGAGCATGCAGAAGGCATGACGTGACACAAGATGTAACCCACAGAAATCTGAGTGGTTCGAGTGAAAGGGAACGGCCTCTTACTCGCTGTGTGTTCCCCAGACAAACAGTGTACCTGCTGCGTTCGCACATGCCCTCAATCAAGACAAGACATTACTCTGAGCTGACAGGGTCATGTCTGTTACTCCGTGCTTTTAACTGTCTGATAGAAGAACCAATAATTCTAAAAAAATTAATTTTGATGTTCTGTCTTCAAAGCATTTTAGCAGTAAGAGGATCTTTAACAGAGAACCAAGCCCTGGATAAACATGAAAACATCTGTGATCATGAGCAGAGGATGGATGGTTCAGGTGACCTGAGCAGTCAACTCTTTTAAGACAGACGTGTTTCTATTCTGTAGGTCAGCAGGGGTGTGACCAGACTTCTGTAGTTGGATGGATGGGGGCGGGGGCAGGGCCAGGCTGACAGATGGGAGTCACCCTGTGGTCAGAGCATCCAGCACCTGCAGCACTTCCCACCCTTTGTGTTTCGATGGATTTTTACAGACAACAACAATGTGCCACAGATTGACCGTTTTCAATGTTATAACAGCAATAAAGTCACGCTGAATTGTTTTACTTCACACAAAGATTCACAATGAGTGTGAATAAAGCGCCAGAGAGATTGAAGGCTGATGTTTGATCATGCTTCTCCATGCTAAGGTTACAGGACGGAGGGTGGGGAAGTTATACAACAATGCATATAACCTTTGTGCTACCACAGCTGTCTAAAGTCATCTCTACGCTGTGTATACGGTGCTGTGAAGTATTGCCCCCCTTACAGGGTTTATTTTATTGTTCTTTGCATATTTGGCACAATTTGATTCAGATCTTTTAGCTTCATTTTGTCAGACAGCTTTCATTTAATGATTTATTGATTTGACAGGTCTGGCAGTAATCAGGCCTGGGGGTGGCAAGTGAAAGTGAACAGACCCTTAAAAAAATGTGGTAAAAATTTTCAGCTTAATATATAAAATCATCATTTAAAAATTGCATTTTGTATATACTCAGGTTATCTTTGTGTAATATTAAAATTCGTTTGATGATCTGAATCATTTAAGTGTGACAAATATGCAAACAATTATCAGGAAGGGGGCAAACACGTTTTCACAGCACTGTACCTGCATGATGCCCCTTTGTTCTACTGAGCTGCACAAAAAGCTTCTTTAACTACAGTGACTGGCAGAGCAGGTGTCTCTAAAACAAAAATAAAGACAATCTGCATAATAAAAGGCAAAGATAAACCCCAGGTGCCCACCTGCTCATTTTATAAAGCATCAGTGGGCTTTATTTAGAGAAAAGAACAACTCATACAACTGAGAAAAACAAAAACAAATTACTTTCTGCATTAGTTGCAAATGATCGGTTACAGTGTGAAACAAGCTTTAAAAAAAAGTATGTTAAACGTGACAGTCATCTCTAGAGCCTTCAATTCAACTTATTAAACAAGTCAAAATTAGTCTAATTAGTCTGAATCACAGCTTTATGACTGCTAACCTGAGGGCATTGTAACAGGGGAGAGCAGCAAAACCAGGATTTGATCCTCAGACAGCATGCCAACAGAGGCTGAGAATTTAAAATGGATTAGAGAGCATAAGGTGGGACCTCACCATTTCAAAGGACTTAAAGGCCACACACACATTACCATAAGAGCCATCTGGTTCCAAACTGTCTGTCTCATTAGCTCCTCTCCATTTCATTCTACTTCCTCCTTACGGTTTTGACATTTTTCATTGGTATTCACTACTTGCTCTCTCCATCTCTTCCATCCAGTTTACAGTTGTTTCTTGCCATCTTCACTTTTCCTGTCTCTGCAGTAGTCAGCGGTAGCGGTCAGTCCCTCCCTGTCATCATTATTACCACACCAGCGTCATCCACCCTGTCCACCTGCTCCACCACTACCACAGTCACAGATCTTCTGCTCCCAGCTCACCTCTACCCCTTCGCCCTGACACGAGGTGCAGCAGCAGACATAATGCATAACCGTGCATATCATACACTACAATACTTTCAGAGGTTCTAACCAGTCAAACACACACTGCACCGGTGTCCCCTCAGTGTGTCCCACAGCTAGCTACCTGCTGCAGTGTACTTCTGTCATTTCAGGGTTTTGCTGCAGCAACAGGGCTCTCTGACTGGGACGGAGGGAGGCCCAAAGCAAGCAGTGTAACAAAGTGTACTGTTAAAGTCACTAATTTTTGATGTTTTCCGAAAGTAAAAGAGAAGTTTTTTCTTAAAATTCTTCGTCTAAATTTTACTACCAGTAAAAATGAATGACAGAAATCACACACTTGCTGAAATAAACATCAAAATGAATTTAAAACATCAAACTTGCACGCTGAGCAAAAAATATCAAAGTCGCCATGGCAACCAAAGCACTGTGGTGCTGAGACGCACAGAAAATCCTGCGCTGCACATGCTGCGTGCTAAACAACACATCTTACTACTTACACAGAAGCAAATAACACAAACATCAGGTGACGATGTCAAGATGAAGTAACATGTTCAGCTGTTAAATGTCATGTTAACATTTAATCTATTTTTCTCTACATGATCCTGGAAAGAAACCAGGACCTAATCACAAAGACAAATACATTACAGGTTATTGTTTCATGGCTTTGTCACTGTGGAGTAAAGAACAGTTTGACCACTCAGTATCCTGCACATACTTTAAGTAGCTAAAAACTAAAAACCTAAAACTCACAGGAGGTTCAGATGCATTGAATGTTTAAGCCTTATAATTATGTAACTTAAGTTGTTAAGGAAAGCTTAAATGACAACATTAAAGAATTCCCTGCGTGGATGTACATCCAAAAACTATTTTGTGTATTTGAGCTTCACTCAGCTAAAAGGTTTAAATGAGGAGGGAGATGTGAGTGTGTGCTCATGCATGCACCCGTGTGTTCACCTGTGTGTGTTCTCTGAATATGTGGATTAAAATTTTAACTTTCCCCTGAACTGCTGAATAAATACAAGCAAATACTGCATACTATAATATGAGTGCTGTTCATTTTCATGAGTCCTGCATTCAGAGGTTAAGTCTCTATAAATAATATCAAAACATTATTTAAAATTAGGACCAGATACTTGCACACACAGACACGCACAGTTCAAACCACAAACCTGACACATTGGCAGGTAAAACGAGCAGGTAAACACATCACCCTAACCAAACACGTTAGCTAGCTAGCCAGCCAACTTAACATTATCGATATGTTGTTGTCAACAGTGGTCCCTGGACCTTGGCAGACCTTCCATACAGCATCAGCATCAACTTGGAATCTTCAGGGACTGCCACCACGAAGTCTGCTAGAAATCTGGGGGTCAGCACTCACAACCAACTAAGCTTTGCTGACAACATCTCCTCCATCTCTCGGGCAGATACCCTCTACAACATTAGAAAAATTAGACCCTACTCAACTCCTTGTGCAGGTGCTTGTCATGTTTTGTCTTTACTACTGCAACGCCATAGTAACAGGGCTACCAGCATGCAGAATGAAACCTCTCAAGATGATCCAGAATGCAGCAGCACATCTCATTTTCAACCAACCAAAATCATGCATGCCCCTCCACTGTTCAAAACTCTGCACCTTCCTGCCCTAATGCAGGCCTACAGTCTCTCTCGCCCACTGTGCTCTGCTGAAGAATGGATCCTGGTGGTCCATACACCACACATTAAAAGATCACAAGCAAATCTTTTCAGCCCAGTGGTCCCACGACGGTGGAACGAGTTACCTAACTGCTCGCTCAGCATATTCACTCCCTATATTCAAAAAACTGTTGAAGACTGTTGAAGTCTTCTGCAATTTCCTGTGTTTGTATGCACAATTATGCAATTAAGGATTGTCATCAGTGAGACACATCTAAACCATAATCCTCTCTTTGCAGACACTGTAGTTTTTAAGATTTCTTAGGGAAGAATGCGATGAATTTGAGGTTATTTCAAATGATCAGCTTCAGCTTCCACTGTTGTAAAATACAGGGGTAATCTACATTGTAGTTTTCACACAGAGCATACTGTATTTTGCGATACTACAACACAAGGGACATTGCACTCACTTTTGTGTTAATGTCTCCGTGCCTTACACAGACCACCTCCAAATGGGGAGTGTCCTGTGCTGTAGTTGTGTGTAATACTGATGTTAAATTTTTAAGGGAGCCTGCAAGATGCAGATAAACTTTCTTGTCAGCCATGTTTGGTGTTTTTTATTTTTTTTTCAATCAGCTTGGCCAAAATGAACAATCCTAGTTTTTGCTATAAAAATTCTAGTTTTTTTAACCTCAAGAAAAAGCCTGGCAAATTTTAAGCTCTAGTTTTCCTTACACTGATCACTCCTGAAAAAAAACAAGTGCTTTAACTGAGGAGCCGCTTGCAGTATAAGTAGAAGTCAAGCTTTTGTGAAAATCATCTTGAAGATACGCAACTTAGCATACTGCAGGAAGTAATCATGAATTATTGATTGAAATCTTCACCATCCTCTCAGGATATATGCAACTAAGACAGCCTGCTTAAACAGGACATGTGGTGCATACAGCTAAGTCAACAAGAAATCACATTGTTCTACACATACAAATCACCACAAGAAAACTACAAAAACAACAACAGTACATAATAAAATCAATACATGTGCACACTAGCATGCACTTGATCCTTTGGGGACACAGACTAGTAATGACACAGCATTAAAACTCCACGTGTTGTATAAACATCGGTCTCATTGTTTAACTGAGCTTTTGTTGCAACAGTGGTTGAATGGCACTATGGCCACATACACATCGCGGTAAAAGGACAAAGCAAGACAATAGTGGGACCTAAAATAGGCTCCTTCTGGTCCAATCCTGTGTCTCTAAAATAAGCTTGTATGAGCTTGTTCCAGACCAGTCACCCTTTAAACCCTGTGACCTTTTCCACGAGGCCCAGGGGAAATCTCATTATTTTGCAGATTATAATTACATTCATTATTTGGTTGTTAAATTGTGACTCTAGGATTTCTAGACACGACACAGTTATTTATGGCTTTCAGCTTCAATGAATTAAATACAAGTTGTTAAACTTACAGTGGGCGAAACAACGGGTGTGCGACCAAAATGAAGCACTAGAAGAATATTAATAAAGTTACTGTCTCTACATGATCAAGTTGCACCTTAAGTGGGTCTTTGTGCATCATGTCAGCACTGTCAGATGAATCATTTGCTCTCATTGACTCCACTCACTATCATTGATAAATTCATCCTTCTGGTATGATATGATTCAACAAACGACAGCAAGTATTGTGACAACTATTTATATTATATTATATGGGATGAGCATCTCTAAATTTGTGCACTTAGTGAGTCTAAGGACACTGAGATTGTTTCAAACAAGTCTAGGCCCAACAGCCATCATACAGAAATGTTGTCCAAAGTAAGTTTTTCACTGGATTCTGCTTCTCAGAGGTAATATCTTCTGGTTTTATTAGTCTCCCATCATAGTACAATTTGTAGAAAAGAAGCAAACTCTCATATGATAAGCTGGAATCAGCAAAACTAACAATCATGAATCGATTATTTAAATACTTGCCAATTAAATTCGACCAATCAATTAAGTGGCTAATTATCTCAGCACCAGTGTGAATCCTGTGACAGAGGTCAGCTGTAAACATCTCCGTACATTGCTGCTAAAACCGACAAAATATCACCAGTCACAATAGTAAAGACAAGCTTGTCTTTATCTATCACCGACAATAACATGTAGTTGGCTTTAATAATGAGACACTGAGGCGTCATGTGAATAATAATGGTTGCTTTATCGTGTGTTTGACAGTGTTTAGTCTCAGGCCAAGTCACACCCAGCTGAGGAGCTGAAGTACACTGAATCAGAGATGAGCTTAATCAATAGGTTTAATGTTGCTAGTAGGGACCGAGGCACCTGCCAGAGCCTGGAGCTACACAATGAGTACAAAACCTACTACACTACCATCCAGTCATATATATATATATATATATATATATATATGGAGGCAGTGGAGTGAAATAAGCCTGATAAACACCGGCTGAGTGTCATAAAGCTATAAGCTAAACTGCTAGCTAGCATGTGTGCTTGAATGTTAGCCTCTTAGCGAGTTGGGTTACCCGTTTTTTTGGATTAGCGGAACCTTATCTCTGAATGACAAGCAAGTCGACTTACAGCCTCCAAAAGCCCACAACAGGCAGTGGGACAGTGGAGCCTCATGTCAGGAATCACCAGTGTCAGTGTGAACAGTTAACACATTAGCCGCTGTGTGGTACCTTTGTCTCCCTGATGTCCTGCTTTCCTCCTTCAGGATACCACTGGACGCGGACAAATCCCCTACCGAGAGGCCGACTCGGGGTGTCCACAGCGCTCTCTGTGTCCGAACCACACGGGATTCGTCCTCCTCCTCCACCGCCGCCACCTCCACCTCCACCGCCACCGCCACCGCCATCGTCGAGGTCCGAGTCGGAGTTGAAATCCTCCTCGCCGTGAATCATCCGTACGAGACCAAACCGGACTGAGCCGCGATACCGCCCGGAGACCAGGTCGTGGGAGAAGAGCAACCGCTGGGACCCGTCCGCTATGGGAGAGAGAGCCATGGATGGAGGCTCCGAGCCCGGGCTAGCTGCGGGAGAGAGGCCCGGGGTTGGCGATGCTGCCGCTGCATCCGATGCTACGGACTCCGCCATCGCTGCTGTTGTCAGGGAGTGATGAGGGAGCGCGAGGATGACGGTGGAATGAAAAAAACGGTAACCTGGAAGCAGCGGAGCGCACGTGTGTACGTCGTTACGGAGAGCTGCGTAACTTGCGCAGTGTGAGAACGTCACCACGCAGTACTCCCCGTGACCACTGCGCGGCAGTGTGAGGCAATTGATGCAATAAGACTAACAATTAAGTCTATTTTATATTTTCTTATCCATGTAGTGATTTAAATAAAATCATTCATTTTTGTTAAAATATTCTAGTTTGTTTAATTCCACAAATTATGTTGAATTTCTACGTTTGTGACATAGAAATAAACTGTAGACTAACCCAAAATGTGTTTTTTACTGAAGTGTCATTTTGTTTATTTGGTCTGTTTTACATGAGTATTCACAAACTGAGGCCAAAGTCAGAAGGAATGAGGATTACTTACAGGAAGTACTGACAAAAACACCCTTCATCCCAAGACAATTTTCTCATATTTAAAAAAAAAAAAAGAGTCTGTAACAGATAAAGCTTAATTTACAATTCAGCTTACAATTTAACAATTTAACCTCAGTGTTTGTCTGGTGATAGACATTATTTCCAGCCTTGTAACCCTGACAAGGCAGGAAACAGGTTAATCTGCTCAGTTGTCTCCTAAATAAATTGTGCATGGAAAAGTAGTAAATCAACTGGATATACAGTACTTCTATTTTTCTATAAGGACATTAAAGTTTAGAGAAGTCAATAACTAATCATAAAACAAAAAGGCGACGTGAAATGCTTTGTGCAATTTATTTAAACATTATTGTTACTCACGGGGGATTGAATAAGCTCGTTTCAGGATTAAAACCAACCACCCCATGCGCACTGAGGGTATAAATACTCAGGACGCGCCACTCTCCGCTCAGTCTTCAGCCACGGTCTTGTTACGCACGGGTCAGCCTTTTTGAGACACTCGTGTTTAAGGGAAACATAGCAAAAAACCAGAGACTGTGATCTTACAGCAGTATCATTTGCTTTGCTCCAGAACTTTTTGGGAAACAATGAGTACGTCGGTAGTGAGCGCAGCGGCGTTCATGAAGCCGCTCCACATGCGCTCTCCGGTGCCTCAGGGCCGCCGCCACACGCTGCCAGCCAGCGAGTTCCGCTCCCTCAGCCCGGAGGATGCTATCAGTGTGTTTGAGATAGAGAGAGAAGGTAAGCTGACTCTCTTTATACTTGAGTTTTCTTTATTACTTCAGGACCGGCATTCATCACACAGCTACTCCAGGAAGGGAACTCATTCACTTATTTATCCAACAGTTTATGTTTTCACTGGATACAAAGATAAGCTCGTCTCACTAAGTCTTTGGGCAAAATGACCTCATTTATCAGCACAAATTACATTTACATAATGGTATAAGTTTAACTTTTTTCCCAATTGTGTTATCTTCAGGCTGCATTTAGTTTCCATTGAGTGTAGCCTAATAGGATATTAAGTGACGGTGATGGTGATTTAACGACCATACAGGTGCAGACAGGTTTATCCCCCATAACAAGACATCGGGCTCAGTATATTATACATTATACTTAATGTATAATGTTTGGTCATGATCGCACTGAGTCTCCTCCTCCTCCACACAGCGTTCATCTCAGTGTCCGGTGAGTGTCCTCTCCACCTGGACGAGGTGCGTCACTTCCTCACCCTGTGTCCTGAACTGTCTCTTGGCTGGTTCGAGGAGGGACGTCTGGTTGCTTTTATCATCGGCTCACTGTGGGACCAGGAGAGGCTTACCATGGTAAGACAGAGCAGAGGACACCTGGGCAGTGATTTGTCACAGGCTGACTGTGAAAATGCAGTTTAACAGAACATATGGTAGGATGTGTTTGGAAACTCAGTCAGTGAGGATAAATGTTACACATATCCACCTAAACCTCACTAGAAATTATCAAAAAGGTGAGAGTATAGCTTCAGCATAATCCCCCCTGATTCAAATACTCTTTGAATTAATTATGAATATATTTTCCAGGATGCACTGACTCTCCATAAGGCTCACGGGACCACCGTCCACATCCATGTTCTGGCAGTCCATCGGACCTTCCGTCAGCAGGGGAAAGGCTCCATCCTGATGTGGCGCTACCTGCAGTACCTCCGCTGCCTGCCCTACGTGCGCCGTGCTGTGCTCATGTGTGAAGACTTCCTGGTTCCCTTCTACCAGAAGTCCGGTTTCAAGGTGCAGGGTCCGAGTGAGATCACAGTGGGGCCCCTCACCTTCATCGAGATGTTCTATTCAGTCAGGGGCCATGCCTTCATGCGTCGTAACAGTGGTTGTTGAGGACAGAGGCACTTCATGTGGACTCTCTCTGGTTATCAGAGGTGGTTTGGGCCCCCCCCAAACAGGATGAGGGGACGTCTGAGCAGCTTTATTGTGCGTAAGCAATCATCACAGTGATTGTTTTTTTTGTCTCTCTGCAGACACAAAGAGCCACCCAGCTGCCAAAAACAGCTGTATGGAAAGGTGATGTGAAAAAAGGAGATTTGCATTTTAGTGTGATCGAACTATAAAAACTATATGAATAGAGCAGAGACCAGAAAGAATGTAAGCACCAATTTCAGATTTCAGTTTTGCTTTTTGTGCAAAACTATTTTATTTTGTTTTAATAAATGCTGGACATTTATTATTATTTTCAATAGAACAAAGCTGCCTTGTTTGTGTCTTAGCCCTGTTTTCATGTTATTTCATATGGTCTCTGGCTCAAGTTGTAGTTGCCGCCTCTTGAATATGTTTATCTGTTGTTTAATGACAGTGAGAGTGTTGGTCTGTCAGTGGCTGTAAAAGCCTGTGTCATGCTCAGAAAGTCTGTGATGTATCTGAATGTCTTTTACAGAACAAAATACAGTATAGCTTTAGATTTGCCTTTATATTTAGATATTAATACAGTATATGGGCTGTTGTCCGGATGTTTCCTTTCTCCTCTTCTCCCATGTAGACACAGTCACCGCCTCTGCCTCCCAAAGCCTTGAGTCAACACTTTGTTTTTTAACAATGTTTTGTTTTTAAAAATTAAAGAATTTATTTTCTAGCATGTCTGCTTTAGAAACTTTTCATTTACAGTCTATTAGCAATACACAATTTAGTATTTGTTGAGATCTCTCTGCAAGATTCATTTAGTTGGTCTTCTGGAGGTTTCAGTCATTTCACATGATCTTCATCAACAGTTGCAATTTGCACCAGTGTCATAGATTTACAGACTGTTTCAATCTTCCTTTTTCTGAGCATTTAAAGGACTATATTCCACTTGGGTCTGAAAACAGTCACCACAAGTGCCAACTAGTTGCTGCAGCTTATCGTATCATATTTACAGTGCTGTGAAAAAGTATTTGCATCCTTCCTGAATTAGGAGTAAATACAAAATGCAGTTTTCAAATGATGATTTCATTTTTTAAGGGAAAAAGCAGTTCAAACCTGAATAAGTTAAGAGTGACAAATATGCAAAAAATAAATAAATAAATAAGGATGGGGAAAATACTTTTTCACAGCACTGTATATTTCTGTTAATGGCAAGAATGTGCTCACTGCTGTGTTTTCAAATTTCACACATAAACACATCATTATTACTAGAGTGACATTTATTTTGACTGCATTGACACACACATTTTCACATATAAAACTAAAGCAAAACAGTACAGTACCTGCACCATGACCTGAATTTTTTTGAAACTTTCCCTTTTTATTCCAATAAACAGTAAAAGGGTGAAATTATTTGGTCCCAAAGCAAACACAGCAGTGACTGCTGCACACTGTCATAATTGAAGTTGTGGGTTGTTGTAGTTCACATGCTTTCATCAGAAGGCTCAGTCAAATGGTTTCCTAAAAACAGGGGGATGTCACGGACAGTCGCAGAGTCCTATCGTTTGGAAGAGATGGATTTTACAATATAAATACAGTGCTGTTACAAGTGCTTGTCCACTGAACCACACACCTACATGTTTTTAATAGCTGATGTTTTCAACACCACCTAGTGATCAGTGAGTCAGCCCCACATAATCTCATAACTCACTTAGTAACTCATAATCCGCCACACAACAGTGATTATCGTGGCTTTCCTATCAGCTGGGGTCAGCACATGCCAGAATCCTAAACAACAAACTAGATCCGATGAAACCTCTAAAGCCTGCAACGTGAGAAATATTTCACTTCAGGTGTCAGGACTTCTCACCTCATATTGCTACACATTGTCACATTGTCAGGGTCCCACAGGAACAGCAGCAATATACTGTGGCTGATGGACTAAAGCCAAATAGCTGCTAGGGTGAAACAGTGTTTATGTAGAGAACAAAAACGTGCCTTACATCTGTGGTAATATTACAATTAAAAATTTAAATAGCATTTTCTGTAAATGGTAAAAACGGAGCCTTATAGGTGAAATTTTGCAGTCTCAAACACGAAACCTAAACATCAGCTCTAGATTCTATGTCTCTTTGCTTTCACTAAGTAAAACAACAGTACATTTTTGAAGTATTGATCTACCATAAATGCCTGTTTAGATACTTACTCCGTGAATAAATATTATTTTCATTAATTATTCTCTAGAGTAAATGTTCAAAATTGTTTAGGCAACATTGTGTTATTGGATAACCATGGGTAAATAGAGTTTGAGAACCTGTTGCGTGTGGAAGTGACATAGGAAAAAAAAAAAAAAGTGATTGTGAAAACATGCATATATAAGCAGCATGTGAAGTTGCTTTGGTAGGTTAGGGTCTGAAATGTGTTGATCATCATTCAGTAACTTGATCACAAGCAGTATGCAAAAGTACAATGAGGCATCTTTATAAAATGGCATAGTCTGTTTAAGGCAACTAGTGGTTTTACATAAAGAATCTTGCCTCAGTTGACCACTGATATTTCATTTAAATGATCCATCTTCACAGGTAATATGTGAAACACACTGTTGCAGTGTACGTAGAATAACATTTCACTGCTCCAAAGAATGTCCAGATGCCAAATGCCTATATACAAAAGAAAGATAAAAAGATAAGTGTTACTCTGAAAGCATTTCACAATTGTTGAAACATTGAGAAGCAGCAGAACTGAGTTTTCTAGTGTTAAGCCCAGTGTTACTGAAAAATGTTACTGCAGACAAGACGTACTGGTGACATCTGATGACCCACTAGGGCATCAGTCTTCCATCTCAGCCGTTATCATCCAGAGTTAAAGGGAGGTTGAAGGCCAGAGATGCCCAAGTTTTCTTTTTGGTCTTCTTCCCTTCGGTTTCTTTAGCTCTACAGACAGTCTGTTGCTCTGCAGATCTTTTCCTTTAAGTTCATCCAGTTCTATGTAGTTTTGACTCCCTGAGTGTATTTTTCTGCCCCCTGATTCCGAGGAACCACTACCCAGGAGTAAATTGACATTACAGGTAGTGCCAGACCTCCCAGAAGATTACAAAAGGTTGATTAGGCTGGCCTACTTGATCAGGCCTTCTGATGATCAAATAATAAAAAAGATGATTGTCATGTTCTTAAAAAGGTCAGGTCACCTGGAAACAGTTGACCTGGCTAGAAGCTACTGGATTAGTAGCAGTCACTGTGATCATATTAGATGTCATATGTAGTATCGTGGCTAGGGCACCACGTCGTCAATGTCATGGTCTATGTCATACTTTTCACAGAACTTGTTTGTGAAGGGCAGGCAGGTGAGATGCTCCAGCCAGTGCCAATTAATTGGGTAAAAATAAAACCAAACAATGAGGGAAGAGAACAGTCCAATGTAGAACAATATTGTCACAACAATGAGGATTCGTTTCCGGTATGTGTCAAAAGTCCCAAAGGTGACGTATGGCAGGAAGGCGAAGGAAAGCAGCATGCCGCTGAGGAAGCCAAAAATGTGGGCAATGTTATCAATCCATGGCAGAAGACCACAGAGAAAGAGGAACAGGACGATGCCCAACAATTTCAGAAAGGCCTTCCACGGCTTCTCCAGCATCTGCCAAGCTTGGAACAGCTCAACAAAGAGGCAGGCAAGGAGTCCAAACTGAGACCCTGCTGGACCCACCTACAGCGAAAGAGTGAAAGAAAGAAAAACAAGTCACAAATTATCCTTTAAAAACTAATTTACCAAAGGAAGGTCCAGTTACACACAAAACCCCCTCTGCACTACAAATGCAGACGACTTACATGTATGAGTGAGCACAACACACATTATGATCTGATGTGTCTTTGGGTAACATTTCTCAGCACCGTTGTTCATTTCTATTGTTGCAGATATCAGCAATTTGTATTCTGAACACTACACTGCTCCAGACCTCTGAAGAGTTGCACACATCTCCAATTTGAATGACAATGTGCAGTGAAATGAAAGTGAAAAATTCAGTCTGATTATCAGGTATCAGGTTAGTGAGGGTGACTGGTGTGTTGTAAATAAATGAGACAGAGAGAGATTTAACCTGATTACTAAATCTTGGCAACAACTTCACAAGACAGTCTTTCAGGTAAACAATTTAAACCGACTCATCATGACAATCACTTAGAGACACGTTTAAGGACATTTTGAGCTTGATAAAGATGTTCACGCTTACAGATGCACACTTAACGTGCAGATAAGTGTGTTTTAGTTTTAGATGTAGTTCTGGGAAGAACCACAGTACAGTTCAGGTGAGCAGATTAGAGTGACGTCAGGGCTGAGTTTGGATGCTTGGCTTGGTCTGGGTCAGATGACTAATCTGTGAAGACATTAAATTCCTGCAAATAGAAGAAGTGCATGGCACAGCACTCCACCCACACGCCCCAGACATATGCAGGTTGACACGTTCTTAACACATGCTTATAGACACTTATCATTGCTTGAGACGGAAAATCTCAGAATTGACATTTAGCAACATGAAAGAGTGGGAAGAGATTTGACTTGGTGTTGCACATCAATCAGTGGGAATGTTCGGTCAGTTCATATTGAACCATTTTAATATTTACCTTAAATTACCTTTGACTGAATCTAGTGGTGTGTGTGCTTGTTTTACTGATATTTGGAGGACAAATTTGTTTACACTGTGCCGCCATTTATAAAGGCCAGAATAAAATGTTTACACATTTTAACCCAGTTATACACAGGAGTATGACGTTACAATGTTGAGCATTACATAAAGCAATATAGACTATTGACTGAAACAAATACAGAACAAATGAATGAACTGCAGGATGTTTAAATTTTCCATTTTACGTAGTATAGCTACTTTTCCTTTTCCATTTTTTAGGTAAATGTTTATGGCCTACATTTAAGAGAACCAAAGTGATTGGTTGTGTACACTTGAGCTTCCAATAGTATATCTGCTTGTCTCCTCAAATGTTCCTAACCAGTGCATTCCCAGGCAGGCGGACTGTTCTCATCCCAATTCCTCCTGGCAAGTGGCACGTGTATAATCTTCACTTACACTTCCAGGTATTGTAAATTTACAATTTTAAAAATCTGATCATCAAAAATCAAACCTCAACACTGGCTGTGTCAAAACAGCATACTGTATTGTATGTATAGTTGTGACACCATATTATACATATTTAAATCACCATAATTACTTCCTTCACTGTTTCCTATTGAATCTTTTACTTCACGCATTCAGGATTTTACTGCACTCAGGTATCAAAATGTAAAAAGCATCTGACTTTGCTCAAAACCAGTCTAACTGGAAGCATCTAACAATTGAGGTTCATTGGTTTAAGCCACAATGCTTAACATGCACATACTTTCCAAAAAGTGAAGCAACAAAAATATGATGGAGCATCTCAAACAGCACATTGTAAACCAGCCAAGCAATAACAGTTGGAATGTTGATGAAGATATTTATCCAAGTTAGGCAGCTCTGGCATTGTAAACTGAACAGATGGAACCAAACTAAATTGAAAACAACGGTTTGTTTCACTCCTACACAGAGACTGTGGTTGTGCTAATATCAGCATAAACAGTTTACTTTCAACTTGTTAAAAGTTACCTATTAGTTCACATCTGTGTTTAGTAGAGACACATTAGAATCTTTGATCAAAGATCATTCAATCAATACTGAGATTTAACATCTGATGAAAATGAATTTTTTAGTTTATTTTTATGTAGCATTTTAGGAGCAGAAATGGGAACTGTTTTACTTTCACATTTCTTTAGATCAGTACTTGTGTGAATTATATTTCCAGACACAGCTGTTGTTTCAGGCATTTATGCTCAAGCCCCAGGGTCAACTTAACCATTCAGTTAAAGGATAATCCACTTAAACCACCTCTTTAAGTGGCTTGACCGCCATGTGTTGTGCCATGCATGTGCTTCCTCTGGTTATTCCTGGTGTTTGAATACCTGGGAGCTGGTCAATGCTATGGAGAGCTGAGCGGTGGGATTTCTGGCTCTCATGTCAACGTACGTAATACTGAGAGTCATCTCTTCTCACACCAAGGAATTATCAAGTAACAGTAATTAGGATCAGTTTATGAAAAAGACAACACAGGCCTCGATGGCAAGAGTCAGGACATACTAAATGCCAAATCAAAATCAATCATCAAACATGTTAAAAAAACTGATTATGAAAATGTTCTTATGCGTCCATTAAAATTGTTCATTATATGATAAAGGAGGTCTCTCAAAGGTTTGCCAGGATGAGCCTTCAGTGTTCGTAAAGATGTGTAGATTAGAAGCATCACTAGACAAGTCTGGTCTTTGCAACAATTCTTTGTTTGAAATCAAAAATGAAATCCAATCCACTAAGTACTGCAGCAGTGGCCTTTGTTAACCCAAACAATGGTATTAGGCTAATCTCTTAAAGGGGAAAGTGGGCTTTACAAAGACACACTAATAACAGTCAGTAAAAGTAGGTAATCCAGACTGTGCTCTTTTCACACCTTGACTAACTCGTATAGATCAACATGTTTTTGTAAATATTACACACTTAAAAAACATACTCATTTAAGACCAGAGCTCCACCAATATTAGTGATTAAATTTGAAATATCAGTTTATCCTGCAATATATACTTTTCTCCCTGTATATACAGGTTGTCATAAAAGTCTACTGTGAGTCACCTACAAAAGGATTACCAGTGTGTTGGAAGAATGTACAGACATCACCTAAAATAGTAATTAACTCAGCTGCAGGTGAGTGAGTAGCCACACACACTTAATCTTGTATGGAAAGAGGATTGCTTCAACTTTCCATCCTCACATCCGACAGGACATTATGGAGTGGATTAACAATAGTAACAATGTCCAAATAAGAAGGTCCTGTAGGTGTGAAGGTGTATGTCTGTCAGCACAAATGAGACATCAACAGACAAACTGACAACTCTTTCTCTCCATTTAGTCCAGCAAATATTTAAAAAAACCAAAAAAAAAACAAAACCATATGTGAGGACAAGAGTGTGCCCACTTAACATAAATATATAGTTTTCATTTGTTTGGACAAAATTGTGGCTTAAAACTAAAAATGTTTTAACATAAATTAAAAACTTCACAGGGATGTTACGTTCCCAGTTTTTCTTTCATGTTTAAGTCACTTTCTTTATTGCTGCACTTTGAACAAAAACACATGCTGATAACTCCCACTGAACATGCTGATTAATGCTGCACTTTTTAATAAAGTCTTTGTTGATAAGTGGTCATTGCTGTGGGGTTTTATTAAAAATTATAATAGACTGTCAATACTGTAACATTTTCCTTGGATTCTCTGCTGACCTTTAGAGATGCTGGTAAGCTAATAATGCCAGTGCTCCAGTTCCTATATTTATTGAGTTGGTTTAATATGCTCCAAGCATATCCATATTATTGAAAGATTTAACCTAGTGTTATGTTGTCATCATGAGCAATGCACTTAAGGCCGAGTTGGACAGCACTTCACTCTTCAAATCAATAACTCAGTTACAGTAAAGTGGTCTCATAATGTGCTGTGAACTAAAGCGCTGTTTCTCCAGTCACACCATCAAGTGTTTTCCATTACTCCTTCTAAATCTCTAGACGGGGTAGTCACGTTTACTTTAATAATCCCCAGCAGGAGAAACTCCTCTCCAGTAAGTGCACTAAGCTGAGCTGAGCCTGTGAGTGGGAACAGCAGAGAAACAGTGGGTATGTGTAAATGGTTTAAATGTGTTTACCTTTCAACAAAAACTGTTCTGGTGCAGGTGGTAAACAGTATACAGATCCAATGTGGCAGCTAATAGGTTTAAATAAAGAGGTGTCTAGATGGAGGGAATATAAATATATAATCAGGTACAACAACTTTACAATTTGGTAAATGTGGTGGCGCTGGGTCCTTAAGTCACTCAAGGCATGTTAAAAGGTTTTGGAGAACAGGGACACAGGTCTGTATCTCATATCTCTCACATCTTACCACTAAGATGTTTGACCAGCTCACAGGTCAGCATGACATGTGAATTTAAATGTGTGAAAGAGTGTGAGCACATGTACATGCGTTGAGTGTGATGCTTAGGCAACAGAAATAAATCAGCTGGCAACCCTGAAAAAGGTCACTGCATCCCAATTAATGGCAATTAACACAAAATGAGGTAGGAAAAAAAATATATATATATATATATGTATATATTTTTACTGGACTTGTAAGTTTTATTTTTCGATGTTACCCTTTGTGTTTTGAGGCACTAGTCCTTCCTTTTAAGAATGGTCTTTGCAGATAAGTTTATCTGGATTGTTTAAATCTACTACTTTTAGAGTTGTAAGTGGCGTTGTCTGTTAGTGAAGCCCAACGAGCACCCATCTGCAGATGTGGTGAAGTGATTACTTGCTTTTGTCAAAGTGCACTGCTGTTTGTATTTATATCAAGCGCTCACCTCTGCTCTATAGGGCAGGAACAAAGCAGACGCAAGGTTTCCAGTGATGCCGCTGAAGATGTAAATGATGGCGATGCGGAGCCAACCTGTCAGCTTCTCCAGGTCTCTTAGTACGGTCATCTGGAACACCACTGATACGAGGCAGTGTAAGAGCCTACACAAAGACAGACATGAAGATCTCACATACGTGTACAACTTTGCTAGCATTTTAATTACTCCATTATATGAAATCTTTTCTGCATTTTTGCACACACTGCAAATATTTGGATTTTTTCATTAAGCTCACTTGGCATGTTTTACAAGGAGACCTGAGGGATTTCCCTTGCAACTAGTATTAGCAGAACTCATGAGTGAGCAGCTCATGAGCACTGGGACCTCATTTAGAAATATTTTATAAAATTTTAATCTTAGGTGTTCATTAGCAGTAAAGGACTGAAACAGTTCACTTACTCTGGTTTCCCATTCTTCTAATAATTTTTAACATGAAATGTCAGAGGTCACACCTTTGAATATATATGTTACTGTATGGCTCTATAATTAGGGAACATTAACTACTACAGGCTAAGGCCCTCTCTTTGGAATCACATTGACGTTTCCATTACTGTTACAGATCTGTTAACTACAGTAGCCTGATCTCTAAAAACGCAAAAAGCACAGAAAAACCTAGACTGAAGTTTATCTCTAACACTAAATGATGAGATGCACACAGCCTACAATAATACACATATGCTACTCTGTGAATCCTGCCCATTTTCATCCATTATAGTTATACAGAAGTTAGAGGTATATAGAAGTATTTTTATTCCAGGCCTAGGTCAGTTGCAGCAACCTTCTTACCAGTTCTTAAGGTGACGTGTTGCACATGAACACAGCATGCTGCGTTAAGATTAGCCACCAACTCAAAACCCATTAACTAATCATTGTGTCAATTTATCAAACTGGTCTAAATATTTTCAGATTTTTCCACCATGAAATTAAACATTCTCTCAAAGGTATTAGCAGCAGCAGTTATGAACTGTTGCTTTTGCAGAGGATATAACTAAACCTGACTTTCTGACTCAGCTGAAACAGTTCTTTTTCAGCTAACTGAAATACCGTACGAGACCGTAGCAGAAAAACTCACAATGAACAAAATAAATTTGAACAGTCCCATCAAAATGTATTCAAAATGTTTACTTTAGGACAAACAAAATCTTAATTAATGTGTGGGAGGGTGCTGTGCATACCCAGCATGAAGAAATAGAGAGAGCCAGAGACGGTAGAACTGATCTGGAACATCAGGGTTAAGGAAGGGCAACAAGCCGCACACGTCATCCAGACAGTGGACCTGTGCAAGAGTAGTGCATGAGGTCACAAATAAACATACACCAAAAGACACACATGCACAAAATAAATGCATGTTACCTGTGAGCAGAGTGTGGCATCCTCATGGAAGTAACCACGCATAAAAGAGCAATACTCTCTGGTTGTGATCTCACATCTATAGGAGAAACAAGCAAAATGCTAATTTAATTTTCTCCATATAACTTGGCAAATGACATGGTTGTCAAGGGAAAAACATCATTTCAAAAGTGAGACATGATTATCTGCATGTTTCCCACCTGCCCTTAGTTCCTATACAGCAAGGTCGTCCCTTAATGTTACAGTCCATGTGTCTGTAGCCTGTGTGGTGCCACTCCTTGGGATATGTACACACCTGACATAAGACATAAGAAATAACACAAACAGTAAATCCAAAAATAATGCTGACTGTACCTCAATAATATTTTCTTTTGTAAACCCTCACAGAACAGTACAGTAAAATATTTAAAGAAAAAGTGGATGAAATAATTAAACTCCAAATCTACAGCAGTATTCCCTCACCGGCCACTGGGTGATGTCATCTGGCCACGTGTGAGGCTCAGCAGAGGCCGGCTCTTCACATACTCTGCTCCCAACATGCAACACAGCAGGACACAGAAAAGCGATAAGCCAGCTTTGACAATTATATTGCTTTTAAATCCCCAATGATGATATATATTTTTCTTTCTAATGTTCTGAATTTCATTAAGAACATAAATCACATACAGTAGATATCCTCACCTGGGATCTTGGTGACAGACAGCACCAGAGGACCTATTAGTGTCCACATGCTCATTGTTCCATTTAATAAAGGTGGCCAACGTCTCCTGCATACAGTTATTTTAACATTTGATTTTAGTAATTATTTCACACAGTCACAAGGGAATTGAATAATATACAGAACTGTAAATGTTACATATATATCCATGTTATGGCACCTTGTACACTCTAATATAAGAAATTGATGCTGCCCGTTACATTTTCCAACAAGCAACTAAAACTTAACTAAAACTCTTTTTGTTGAAGTGATTAGTTTGATTTAAATCTTGTAATATTTCCTTTACAGACTCATCTGATCGTTTACATTTGTCAGGGTGGACATAGTATAGATAGCTTTGATGCAAAATTGAAGGTTGAGTGTTGACAAATGTATGTTGTGAATAATTAGCACAATAATCCAGGTAATGATACGGTACTGTACACTTACAGATTATAAATGTGAGCATGTGTTGAACTTTGTACTGTATACTGTATTTAGCTTCTACTTTGTGGTGGTCATTTATTTTTCACATCTCCAATTGTAACTTCATGTACATATTCACTGAATGTTTCTTTGAGTTCATTCTAAAACTGTACACAGTTTAAGTTTACATTAATTCGCTAAGGAACATACAGAGCAGTCAGAGCGGAGGGTCTGCACACATCCAGAGTTGTCATTTTGAACACAGCAGCCAGACTCTCTCTCCAGGTCTTTGGCCTTCTGGATCAGATTCACTATCTGTGAGTCCTGACGAATGCATGGGGAAAACTTGGCCCCCAGGTGGATAAGATCCTCCTGAAAAATGTGAAAAAATTCTGGCTGTAGATCAATTAATTATGTTTTTAATGAGTTGTGTTTATATAGGAAACAACAAAAGTGAGTGCACCACTCATCAGTGTCACAAAAATGTTGAGTATTTATACAGTTATACTAGTTATACAGATATCGTCTCAAACTTACTTTTAAGGCCACCGTTATTTGCAATCTCCAGCAATTGATACTCTTCTCAGCACAGACATGCTCAATGCACCAGGAATGTTTACAAACTGCGGCTGAGAATCAGTTTTTTCAAAATAAAAGACTGTGATTGTCAATAAAACGGAAATAAAATAATTTTTTCCTTTCTGTACCAAATGACCCAGTGCAGTGTTCATACACCTTTTCCAGGGTAAAATTCAAGCACTTTTCAAGTACTTTTAAGGTCAATTTTAAGCTTTTCCAGCACACTACCGCTGTGGTAAATTACATATTTTTACAAACTCGAACACATACTCGAAATGACTTCACTTTTTTAATCACATTAAAAATAGATGGTATAATGCTATAAGTCACTTGACAAATAACTTCACTTTAAATTAA
>JAUMHL010000001.1:16696522-16746939 GCA_032362345.1 Sandelia bainsii
CTGTTGTGCAAATAAACACAAATCAGCTTAGGTTGACATAAGTGTCCATTTTCCCCTTCTGTTAAAAAGGGGGAAAAAGTAGTAACTCCTGTTGCTGCTCCACTGGCTTCTTCCACTCCACTTTTACTCTTTACACTGCTGGTTGTCCATGTGGATGTAGCTGTGCTGTTTGAGGTGTTGCTTCTCCACTGGAGAAAATTCCCCACTGCAGGACCTAGATTCATCCAGTCTTCTCATGAGATCTTGAGATTCCTATATAACACCAAAAATAGGAAGAAAATCTTATAACAAAAATCAACTTCATTCTCAATACAACTATCAGTAAGAACTTTGTTGCTGTATGTGTTATTGTAAAAGTCCTATTATCTTTAAAATGTTTAATCTCTTTGTGTTAATAACATGACATACAGTAAGACAGGCATGGAGAGCAGAACTGACTGGGTGAGACTCAGCTATCAATTTACTTCAAGACAGAAGACTTTGACAATGCACAAGCACCTGTCAGATATTCTTCCAAAGATAAATTTATTTAATCTATAGTGTATTGTTCATCTCCCTTATATGAACATGCAGCCTTAAGGTCATTTGTTTTTACTTGATTTTCCACAGGGTATCCTACCATTGCAGGTACCACCCCTACACACACACTGCACGTTACATTACAACAAGAACCATGGCCTCTAAACAGGGAGATGATTCTTAAAGGTGTTAGTCAAACCCACAGGTGTTCCCAAAGTTAATACGTTAGAAAAGCTGCAGATTGCAAAACACATGAAAATATAAAGTCATGATAGTATTTTTCTCTTCGGTCTGTAACAGCTTTGCTACTGTCTAGCCTTAACTTGGTTATGTCTGTGAAGATTCTCAGTCATCCAGGTGAAGTTGTCTGGAAGTTGAGTCATGGCAACTGGACTTCTTTTTTTAAGTTGGTTAGTTATGCATCAGGCTAACGCTAACTACATGAAGTAACTAACATTACAGTTAAGTAATTATGGTTAAGTTCACAGCATCTTCCATAACTGACCATACTAATGTTAGCATATTACATCACACACAGTGCATCTCAATAATTCAGCCTGTGAATTCACTAGCTAACCGAGCACATTAACAATTAGCATTATAGTGTAATATGTTGCTACTTGAAATTTCTCTGCTAGTACTCACCTTTCATGTGACTGGACAGCTCAGACTCCCTCATTGTGAAAAGCTTCAAATCCTTTCTGCAGACTTTGCAGGAGGCCACTCGTGGATTTGGTCCTCGTCTTAATTTGTTCGTTCATAATTTGTATTTGTCACATTCCAGCCAACAGTCATTCAAACAGTAACCTCACGACATGTTGGTGCGGTCATCTCCAGCTCTCTGTCTTCGGGGGGCACACACATTGACACAGACTGACCGATCACACGCGAGGCCCAGGAGCAGTTTACCTTTTACACTTCCCGACTTTTTATTTTATTTCTCCGTCTGATCAGCGAACTATTCATTCAGATAGATATTTGTTGTGAAACAAATACAGTTACAGTTTCAAGCACTATATCCAAAATTCAAGCACTTTTCCAACCTTGAAACCACAACATTGAAATTCAAGTATTTTCAAGGATTTCAAGCACCCGTACGAACCCTGCCAGTGGTTGGGGACCTCTGCTTTAAATGATTTATTTGAGCTAGAACACAGAAGTACACAGACAGAGACAAAACGAATATTTGGTTGAACGTCCCTTAGCAAGTTTCCCTTTTTTCCCTCTTCTTCTTTCTTGGACAGCAGCCTTTCAGTCCAAGGAATAGTAAAACTTGCTTGACTGCAGAAAATGAGACTGGTTTTCCAGCAGTTACCAGTTCATGGCAGACCTGTGTCAAGATGGATTCTGACCAATGTATTAGACAGTTTGGGTCTTTTTTACAGGCCTTGGAAATTGACTACACCTCCCAGTAACTTGTATTTATGGAGAATTGATTGAATGGATGATACAGGAATCTGCAGTTGTTTTGAAATGGCTCCAACAGATATTCCTGTTCAGTTAAACAAACCCTTTTATGTTGGCACAGAGAAGCTACCACCTTTATCATGATCAAAAACAGGAAGCCAAGAGGCCTCGGGCTTGACAAATTAAAAAACATTTTGGAACTATCTGCACCACTGAATTAATAATCTGAGTGGGTGTATGCGTAGTTTTGAGGCTGTGTTGATGTCAGAAAACCCCAAATGAATAGAAGATGTGTTTGGCTTTTATACATCAAAACAAAAATCTAATATAGGTGTGTGCCCAGGAACCGAAAAACATACAGTGTAATACAACAGCTTAACAGAGACCAGCGAAAGACTCACTGAGCTCGGACCAATCCAGAAGTTCTCCTGTTGGATATACTTGACACTCTCATAAATGCCTTTGTTCCTCAGCACCTACAGAGGGCGACAGAGTGACACAGTTACAATGTAGCTTCTAAACGTGTATAAAAGGACAGTACCAAAGTAGTATTTTTTTTCTGAATGCAATTTAATTCGTTCATTCATTCTTTCTCTAGAAAAGCATAATTTTGTTTGATGCATTGTGTTTGCTTAGATAAAAATCACAAGATCAAGTGATTTTAATAGAAATCACAACAGACAGAACAGACTTACATGAAAATAATGCCACAGGTTACTTTTAATGCTAAATTTCAGAAAAGAACTTTGACACCAGTTATTTTGTGACTAATAGTTTAGAGCTTAACTCACCAGTTCAGATGTAGAATGTTGTGAAAACCCCACAGGGGCAAAACCATATGTACAACAGGCCAGCAAAGTGATCACTATATGGACAAATGTGATCCAGTAGGTAAAGTATGGCCTTAAAAACACAAAGCAGAGAACTTCACTGTACAAGTACAGGTACAAATCATGGCTAGCCAATAAGAGCTGTAAGCGATGTTGACCAGAGGTTTCATGTAAATTTTTACACTCTGACTGAGGGAAACTGGTCAGTTCTTTCAAAAAGAGTATCATTATTATTATTATTATTATTATTATCATTATTATTAATTACTCATTTCCAACCTGTGGCTGTGGAAGTCATCCAGTTGCTTCTGGATGTTGCTGCTGAGGCTGCGTCTGTACTGGCGGTCCAGCCACTTCCCCACAACGCCCATGCCGTACTGACGTTTATGTTTGTCAAATGCAAAGTGCTTCACTTGTGATGCGATGCGCCGCCCTCGGCGAGTATGGATCTTTTCAGGTGCTACTGTTGGTGTCTTGGGTGTCCGAGATAGATCCTTACTGGAATTAAGAGAAAGATGATGAGTGAGAGAATGAGAGAGAAATTAAAAATAAAATTGACAACAAAATGAAGGTGATCAAATTAAATGCAGGTATATGAACGGCAAAAAACAGCAGAAAATTTGAAAATGAAGGAATAAAATCAAAAAAGTGTCAACTCATCTATTCTGTTACAGTCATTCTACGGTTTCAGTGACTTCTTGTAGCCAAATCTGGCAAATTTCATGAACAGCTGTTGATTAAAACACCTGATTCAGATTTTCTCAAGTAGCATCAGCACAGTTTTGAGAGGTTCAAAAAAGCCTTACTGAAATTTCTGACATGAGTTCAGAGTACCATGGGAGCCCCAGTGTCAAGTGTGTTATTGTGTTATTGTTAAGAGACTACTATCCATCTTTTAGGTATCATTTTAGTTGTCTTTCTACTCACAGGCTTGGGAACGTCTGTTCAGTTGGCTCGCAGGGAGCACATGATGCTGACATGGGAGGCGATTCAAATACGTCATCAGCCATAGAGTACAATTCACCATGTGCATCAACCTATGCAGCAGCAGTAACAGAGGAGGGAGCAAAAAGGGGAGAACAGTAAGTACTGAGTAGCTCAGACATTATACTGCATGCATTTAGACAACAGGTTTCTTTTTTTGTTGAAACAAACGGGGGGGGGGTTATACCGTATGTGGCACCTGAGATAATGCACAGCTTCCATGTATTATTTGTCAAACATCTTAATTACTTGCCTCCAGGCTGTAGCCTGAGACAAGAGGAAGGCTTAAATCCTTTCATGTGGAAAAAAGAAAAGCTGATTTATTGCAGGACTGTGGTATAGGACTGCATTACTTTTACTGATGAACTGCCAACTGAGTTTAATGGATATAAAGTACGAAAGTATAGATGGTACAGCTGCTGACAAGGCTGTAGTTGTGTGTCTCAGCACGCTGTCAGTGTTCAAAGATGAGTAAAGAAGGACAAAGGGTTAAAAAGATGATCACTGAAGAAAGCAGGCTGATGGGAAACAGTCAAGCAGTGAAAGTGGTGAGAAATGTGACTGCTGACATACACAGGAAAGAGAAGGAAGCAGAGTATTAGGGAGTATAATGAAGAAATTACCAAAGAATTTTGAAGCAAAGAGAGAAACTGCCTCATTAGTACTAATGGGGATAGAGAGAGTGGCTGCTGACCTTGCTGAAGAAAAGCGACTCAGATGTGTCTGCAGAGTCCACAGTGTCCTCGTCCATCCAGCTGGGCCTAGCAAAACTCCTCCTGGGGAAACTGCGACCTGTCTGAGAGGCTGCTAACCCACTGCGACCCTGGACAAAGCACACCCATGCATAAAACATTTCTTAGATCGATTGTGCTCTACTTAGAAATAAAGTAATATATCTACAGCCTTTGCTGACATTTTATTCAAAGTCACAGCTAACACACAGGTGAAACCAATGGATCCATCATATTTCCTTAATGCTCCATATTAACGCTGGAAACCCTTCAGCCTTATAGAATAATATTATAGTTGAGGAAAAACATTCCTGTACCTGGACTAACTAATATGAATAAAGCACCATAATCTGTAAAGAAAACTAGCTCACCTTTGGCAAACCATCTTTTGTTGTCAGACAAAACAATTCAGACTATCCTTCTTAGAATGGACTGCAACCCCTCTGCCACTGAGTTGACCAATATTCCTTGAGATGTACTAGTCTTAGTATGGCTCAGTATTCAACCCAATCACTCTACAATAGTGATCATATTATATTACATAACATTACTGAGTTTGTTTTAAAACTGAGTATAGATGTGAACAAGCTGCACTATGAAGAAGTCTGGATACTCCTGATTTTTTTTGTGTCACAATTAGATGCATTAAAATATTATCTGAAATTGTATATTTGACTATACAGTATACCTTTTCCAATTAGAATAGGTAATCAAATATATCTTCATCTTTATGGCCTTGAGAAATCTGAAATAAATATATAATATATGAGTATGCCCTTTTGTGGCACAGGCTGAACATAATATTTATGTCCCTCATCTTGTCTGAATTTGGTTTAGATCTCTGAAGAAAAAAATGAATCAAGATCCTACTAAGATTTTTCATTTATTTGTACTGGACAGAAAACAGAAATACCTGTTGTACTGAACTGAAATTAGAGATTTGGTTGCTGAGGAGAAAAACAAAACAAATAAAAGCTTAAATAAAATAACTGTCCCTTCTCTATTTGGAATACATCCTAACACACACACACACACACACACACAGGACCCCCTACACACCCTTAGGAGGTTGGATGCAGCACGGATGCTCATGCGGGCGACGGACTCCCTCTTGCGTCTGGGGAAGCGGTTATACCCGGAGCGCTGGCTGGTGAAGGAGCAGAGTGAAGTGACACCTGGGGTGATAGGGATACCTGGAGTAGCATGGGGTGCCCTAGGGGAGTGACTGTCCACCTCATCTGGGCAACGAAAGGCTCGTCCCCGTGCTAAAGGATCCACAATCTAGCAAGAACAAAGATTACGGTCAAAATTATAATATTTGACTAACAAATAGCAGTAGTCATCACTACACTGTGTTACTCAAAGAGCACAACAACGGCTCATCCAGGAGGTTATAAAAGAACCCAGAAGAACATCTAAAGAATTGCAGGCCTCACTTGCCTCAGGTAAGGTCAGTGTTACTAAGAAAGAGACTGGGCAAAAATGAGTTTAAAGGCGAAAGCCACAGGTGACCAAAAAGAACAGAAAGACCCATTGCTGCCATCTTGATCATCCCCAAGACTTTTGGGCAAATATTCTGTGGACTGATGAGACAAAAGTTGAACTTTTTGGAAGGTGTGTGTCCCGTTACATCTGACATAAAAATAACACAGCATTTAGTGTGATGGTCTGGGGCTTCTTTGCTGCTTCAGCACCTGGACGACTTGCCATAATTGATAGAAACATGAATTCTGCTATATCAGAAAAAAAAAAAAATGTCCATCAGTTTGTGACCTCAAGCGCACTTGGGTTCTGCAGCAGGACAACCAGCAAGTCCACCTCTGAATGGTTAAAAACAAAAGTCAAAGTCCGGTCTTAAATCCGATTGAAATGCTGTGGCCCCAAAAAGGCCAAGGCTCATGTTCGGAAACCCTTCAATGTAACTGAACTGAAACAAATCTGCAAAGAAGAGAGGGGCCAAAATTCCTCCACAGCAACATGAAAGACTCATGGTCAATTATGACAAACGCTTGTGTAATGGAATTTTTATATATTACTATTTTATACCATATATTATACCTTCTTTAATGTATGTTGTACTTTAACATGTATAACCTTTATCATGTGTACATCCTGTGACCAGCTGTCAACATTTAGCTTCCTCCCTGAAGTGTTGAAATGTGATTACTAAGGAGCATCTTCTCTGTCTGCTGATTGGCCTTTGCCCTCACAGTAAATCATGTGCTTTTAACAATGGTTCTTATCAGTCTTAAAATCACCAAGAGCAGCATCTAAATTGTCAGAAGTACACACAAGATGTTTACTAAGGTGTATAAAAGGGAGGCAGTTGTGAACACACTTTGAGCCTCTCACACAGACTGCTTGCTAGATCTATGTCAGACGCTCCTTCTTTGCAAAGAATAATAATAAATGTACAGGGACAAGTTTTGCTGTTCCAGTGTTCTTCATTATAGATAATTTTTCCGCAACACTTGAATGCAGTTGTTGATGCCACGGGTGGCACAACCACTTATTAGGTTTAGGGGGCAATTTTTTCCCTTAATAGTCACAGCACTCCATAAACAGCTTGTGCTGATGTGAATGAAGTGATTTGATAGCTACATAATGTTTAAGTTAAAGCACACAGTAACAGTTTGCCTGTACTGATAGTACCTTGGGCATCTTGTGCGTGGCTGGTGATTCCAGGCTCTGGTCAATGCTGGTGGCTGTCTCAGGCTCTCTATACTGGGCCTTCAGCTTGCCGTAGCGCTGGCTGCAATGGCGCAGACTCTTCCTGTGCCATACCTGCTGCTTGGTCTCACCGTCTTCCCCCACTCCAAACCACTGGGCTGTATTCCTACAGATAAAGAAAGAATTCCTCAGGATCACTTTATACAGAATCAAACAGCAAGGAAAGATGATGTTAAGGTAACAAAGGAGGAAAACACACACTGTAAGACTGTGTGCAGCAGTTCACCCAGTAACATCTAAACAATGTAAGAAATTGTACAGTTAGAAGACAAAAAGCTAAACAAAAAAGCAGTAAATTGCAGTCCAGCTATGAGATGGCCCTAAAAGGAGATGCTAGAATTTTAAATAGCTTGTGTTCATGAAAATCTCCTTTGTAGAAAGCCTCATAAATAAGCAACACTAAATTGATTATAAACTTTGTACTAGTGTCAACCAATTGATTGGTTGGCAGATCAATCAGGCCTATGAACTTTCAAGTACAGGGAACTAAACTAACTAAACTTTACACAAACTACAAATTCTTCCTTTTACCTTCGGATGCTTTGAGAGAGTGACGTTTGTCTACCAAGCTTTGACCTTCTGTCTCTGGTTAAGAAGCCTCCATCTCCAGCTCCACTGAAGCTCTCTGACACAGAACCGGTTGCTTGACCGCTCTCACTTTTTTTCAAAGATGGTCGCAGTGGCTGGCCAGAGGAAAGAGGAATAAGTATTTCTGTCAAAGTACAATAAACATCAATAGTGCCTAGACAGAGTGGAATTAGAGATGATTATCAACATTATAATTACGATTGTTGTAATTTTAAAATAAACTAAAAGCAGTAGCAGGAAAGTAAAGGAGACTACACACAAACCTGGATAATTATGAAGGACTACAGTAATGTTTTGGCTAAATAACAGAATAAAACACAGTTAATTATTGCAGGCCCTTCAGGAACTTGTAGAACGTTTAATATGAAATTACTATCAAATTAGAAGACTTTCAATAAATAATTACTGTTTCCTGTTACTCAGAATTGGTGGCAATTCCCAGTAGCGAGATGAATCAAGTGCACATTTGCTGTGAACACAATTGCATTAAATCACTATTTTTTAATCTTAGGTATTAAAGCTAGAAGTGCAGTAATTCTTCTGAGAGTCCATTATCTTAATTTGCAGGGACTGCAGTTCAAGGTAAGACTATGAACAGTGTGATATATAAAACAGACAAAACACTATAAATATTGTATTTAATGACTTAACATGATAATACCTCTTTAACATATGCTAGGTTTGTAACACAATACAAACTTTGTTGGATATTGAGTGCAACTAAATTTAGCAGCATGTATTATGTTTCAGTATTAACTATGTGATGTAGCAAAGCTTTTCCAAACTTAGCAGTATCCTATTTGTCTTAATGGTGCCGCTTTCTTCTTGTACTGTACCTTTGTAAAAAAAAAAAAGAAATCTACAATACAAGCCTGACTTCCCTCTATATTTGGACATTTATTACATTAGTTGCTCTTTAGTTTAATTGCAGCATGCTCCATTAAACTGTGACTACCTACCACTTTTCTGTAGCTTAAATAACAATGTGTGTTCTAAGCATGGGGCCCACATTGGGAAATGTGTTGTATTGTGCCCATACACTGCAAGACAGCTGTTCAAAACCCCTCTCCTCCTAGTCAAAAGGCAAATTCAGAGGAACAGAGGGATACAATACAATACCACTCCATTAGTTTTATTTTAACTCTCTGAACCAAAATTAAGTATTGTCTAAAATCTTTTTTAAACTCTGAGTCAAATGATTACTAGCCATGGCGTCCTCTTCCAACTAACTATCCATTAACCAAAGTGAACTAAATGGCTTAAGGAAATAGTTTTCAATAAACTGTACGTTTTATCGTAAGTTCTGCTCAGCATCTTTTATCTCAGTTGAAATCAGTTTGACTGTATTCTAAATAAGCATACTGAGCTTACCTTAACTTAGGACCAGCACAGTCACTTGAGTTAATTAGGACAAAATATAATGATAACAATAACAATAATAATAATAATAATAATAATAATAACTGCCCTACAGTCTGAGCTACTTGCCACCCAATGCCTGATACCACTGCCACAATGCAAATACAGATAATATAACATACATGTATGTTTTTATGACACAAATTACATCACCTTTACTCTTTAACGCAATACCTTGTTAAGCTGCCTGAATGTGCTTTCTTAGAATAATCTTAAGTGTTTAATTGGTCATTTTGGGCTCAGTTTTACTTCTTTATTTCATTGAGCTTATCTGGTGTAGAAATCATGGTACTGCAAAAAGAAACTGTTTTCTAGAAGCAATTCCTTATTATTTACATTTGAAAACTACCAGAAATAATGACCGCTTACAAGCTTCTAAGGTCCAAATAATTTTCTTGAACTTGTCTACTTTGTGTAACCAACAGTAAATAACTGTAGTTAAGTAGTAATGATGTAATGATTTTTGATGGTAAAGATAATTTAGAATAAACACTGCAGCCTAAGAGCAATTTAAAACATTGCATTACATTAGCTGAACAGAAATGGGAGAACACCTAACACCAGCACTAGAAGAGAGAGTGTTTGAGAATTACAGTAACACAACAAGTGACAATCTGCCCCAAGAAGTCAGGTAGTGAAGGACAGGGTCAGGTCAAAATGATCAGCCTACCTGTTTTGCAGGGTCATGGGACATCATCATCTCAGGTGGGGGGATGGCTATTACAAGGCTGGGTGGCTTCTTGCTCTTTAGACGGCTATCTGATGGGCCACTGACTGGAGGAGGCTCCTTTCCCTCCTGTGATGCCATCCTGTCAGAGTACTGTAGATGACAAAGACATAAACATAACTGGAACATTATTATCAAATCAGATTGATATTAACAATTATTAATATACAATAATAGTACATATACAGACGTAAAAAGACTTTAAAAAAAGATTTTACATGCCCCTTCAACCACTACACCACGGTGCCGCCCCCAGGCTCATATATAAAATATGCCAATGATTTGGGTCTGTATATAGTTACTTAAATGTATTAATAAGTTTAAGTCTACATTTTGTTGTAACCTAAGATTTCTAAACAAGATTATTCTAATTTCACTATCAAAAGTTTTCATAAATAACCACTTTCCTAAAGACTAATCACTAGTCTCCCTAGGGTCACTAGGGAATGATAAAAACATTTAACCAAGCTCTAAAACAAACTTTGTGTATCAATACTCTCCTGACTTGAGGGAAATGTGTGGATCAACCTCATTGCTTAATAGTTCAAACAATAAGTCAAAAACTATTACAGCATATTCAAGCAAACATTCTCTTTAGCAGCAACTGGGCTCTTCCAGTTCAACCTGCCACAAAATGATGCCAGCTTCCCTTGCCTTTTAATTACAGTCACTGGCAATTTCTTAAGTGATCCTTAAGAGGCTCTGTGCTTAAAGCACAAACAAGCCAAGATTTATATTTAATAGATATTTAATTACATTCAATACATTTATTTGAATTATTTCGCTGCCTGACACCACAGAGGTTTCTAACCCACAGACACAGAACAGCCAATACATATGAATATGGTAGTGTCATTTTATATTCTAACAGCTGTAAGTTCATCATAATATAGTACATTTTCAGAAACTTTATTTGGGAATGTTTGTTGACAAAAATGTCATTGATTTTTCATCAAATTAATGTAACATGCACTCATTTACAATACTAAAAGCGAGAAAAGTCTTTCTCATGCCTTGCAGAAATGCTAACAGAGAGATATAAATCTGCACAGAAAATCTCTCTAACAGTCGACAAATTTCTATTATTGCACAATATACAGTGACACCTGGTACAGTTGTACCAGATACTTAAAATAAAATAACCTAACAAAACATGTTAACTAAAACTCAGATATTGATACTGCATCACCTAATACTTTAACCACTAATGAAAAAGCAACTGATGCACCAGCTGTTGGGAGTGACACCCAGTGACATCAGATGACAGGGATCAATAGTGCTTTCCAATTATCATGCATCCTCTAAAGGTGGTTAGAAATCTATATCCACATTTGCCCTGTTTGACTTAAAAACAGCCTTGCACTCCTTTTTATCGATTGCATATAAGAATAGTTGAGCTACCTAGTTGAAACACTTCATTACACTGCATTAATTTTAAGCAGCTTTTGTCTAAAACACAATGTAGACTCGAAGTAGCAGTAGGTTGACTCCAATCACCATCACAGTCACTGTTTACAAACACATAATATTCACTGAATTACTTCACATATTCACATAGTGTACATATTGAACCACAAGAAGAAAATATCCTATATACTGTATTTTTAGTTGAGTGGATGTTATAAGACTCATTATTAATCTATTTGTCTGCTTAGGGAAGAAACAATATTGTCAGACTTACTGATCTAGGTTTTGCAGTCGTTACCAATCACAGTCAGCAGCAGAGAAACCTGCCAGTCTATTCCTGGCGTGCAGAATGTCTCTTAGCATTTCATCGAGTATTTCCAGAGAAATCAAAGGCACTGCAGACATAAACCTATAATGTCACAAGTCCTGGCCAACATATCCATTATGTTGTTATGATCTTGAAAGCCTTGGAGCTGTTCTGGAATTGTGGTTTATAAAATCAATCTGAGAGACTATGGGTGTCTGTGGCAGGAATGGCAGTAAAAAAGAAATCTGATACTAGCCCAGTCATTAGCCTAGTTTCCACTCCACAGTCAACACACAGACAAGGCTCTACATATTGTTTGAGTCACTTATTTTGCCCTTACCCCGCATAAAACACCATTTCTTTAATACCTTTATGCCAATAGTGTTTTCAGTTAAGTGTGTTAAATATTTCAAGCTTAGGCAGAAAGCCTAATTCAGTCCTCTTGAGACAGAGGGAGACTGTCTGCTTGTGGTTTACTGGAGTAGAGGGTAGGGGCTGGGACCCACCCACTTAGATAATGAAAGAGCTGGGAGTTTAGCAAATGAACGGGATTGCTGAAGTGGTGTTGAGACTGCTGCTGACAATAGTCCATCAATGTAGGAGGCAGTTTTTAGGATCCACAAAGGAAAACATTTTGTAATTTGAGATTTGAGATCATACGAGCATTATAGAGCAATATAAACAGTTTAGCTAGGATCACCAGTGCTCTGATTTACTGCAATGCACATAAAGCACCAGTATAAAATGTCTCTCAGTCTAGACTTTAAAGAAAGAAAGTTTCAAGACAGGTGAACAGTTAAAAAAAAATTTGTAGGTAGGTAGATGTGACTCGTTCTTTAGAAAGACGATCTTAAATTGCATTATTCTAGTAAGCATTAGGGGCAGTATGCTACTATAAGTGTGAACGAGGAAGAAGAGTGGTAGTGATGCTCAGCTTCACAGTGTATAAAAAGCTGTCATGTATTAAAGACAGAAACAAAGACAGGAGCTTTTTTTCTCCTGAGTGTTCAAATGGTCCTCCTGGGAACTCAGATTACCTTAGGTCGAGACCCCTGGTATAGAGAATGGAGATGAATTCAATAAAAAGAAACAGAATGCTACTAGATCATGAGTGTATAAACAGTATATACTGTTTTATGGAACCACTCTACTAGATAAGATAACCTCATGATTTTCCCCAGCTGTGTCTGAAAATGTTATGTCAGCAAGTAGCAGCACCATTATAAGATGTTTGGTAAATAAACCGATCATTTCTAATCATTAAACATCTGTCTGTCTCATGTACTGAACTGTTAGCTAATCTAAAATGTAATTAATACAGTACAGTATGCCACAGTTCTGTTTCCTTTAACTATAGATTGAATTACAAGAAATTAAAAGTCAAATAAAGTCAAGCTAAGGTTCCCTATAAGACATGCAACCACAGAAAAACTTGTAAAAGAGGAAACTTCAGTATTGAGCATTAGATGTGGCAAGTCAACTTTTTGACTCACTCAGTCAGTTAATACCAAAGAATCACATATCAGATCAAGGAAAGGCCCTGTCCACAATGACATCATCCACAGCTAATGTCATCATATGACATGGAAAATACCAAGTGCCTCTGCATGTTTACACTTGTCCTGGGTCTTGTAATTCACTGGATTATCTAAACAACTCCCAATTTGACCATTAATCAGCAGTACTGTACTGGTTTAGCCACCTCCACCCCCTTGTGTTGGGTGACACTGCATATTCCTCTGAGGGGGTGTCACCATGGTTTGGTCTCTTCCCCCATGGTAAGGCATACTCTGAGAATGTGTCAGTGTGTCTGTGTCAACTCCAGTGAAGAATTGGCCACAATAAGACTTGCCCACTATTTGCCCCCTTGTGGAATGATACCCATAAGAGGAAATTCACTGTTTTGGTTTTGTTTTGGCTCTGTGTAGATTCAATGCAGAGCAGTGAATTAAGCTTTAGGTGACTTAAGTTAAACAAAACAAGAATACTTTGTAAGGCTACATAGGCTTATTATCAGGAAGTTAAATCTAAACAGATTTTTTGACAAAATCAGAAAGTTATTAGTGTGTAATAAACACATGCTAACTGTCAAACAGCAGACCAGACATTGTATATTTAACTACAAATAGTTCTGAAACAACAAGTTTACGTATGTGATTAGGAAAACACATCAATTTGCCTTTAATGTGTCAATACGTCACAGAGTTTACCATTATCTCAAATCATAGCAGCTCCCACTCCCCTGCATACTGAAGATGCATCTTTATCCCCAAACAGTGCAAAAACAGAGACCTGATAAAATGGTGCTTTGCTTGGCCTAACATTACTACAGCATCGCACAACAAAACATCCTGTGGCTCTCTGACTTCAAAATGACTAATAGTGATCGCAGCATCTGAGAGTAAATCTAGATGAGTCCTGAGAGCAGATGCTAACAGCTAGTATGGCAACACATTTTTCTAGCGCATTTGCAAGTTGTAAGCAGTTTGTCTATGTGCATATTGGCCTATAAAACTGTTATATAAACCTATAAAAATGTTGAGTACCATTAACGTTATGCTGTACAACTGTGTAAGGTACCTTTTACAGATAAATAATACAAATACATTTCTGATTACAATCGACACTAGCCATGTTAGCATGAGTGCCAGCAGCCTCCCATCACCATGTCTTTGGTGAGTTCAGGGACAGTACAGAGAGCATCTGCGTTTCAGAAAACAGAGCCCAAAAGGCTGCAGCATGACTCCCCCTTCTGTGCCCCACAATGGCAGAGTATAGTAAACAATACCTTTCTTAATTAGGCCTACGATGTATGAATCTTAACTTTTGTGATGAACACTATCATAAGGTAAAAATTCAACTTTGAGATGGTTCCTTTATTCCTAGATTTCATGTTATAACAAGTGATAAATGCACCAGGTTTTCTTACAGAAGTTATGATTATTATTTATTGATAATGTAATCAAAGGATTAGTTAACTAATCTAAAAAAATAATTGTTTCAAACAAAACTAATCCTTACATTAATCAAGTAATCATAAAAAAACAATAGACTAATCAATTAAAAAATAATTTGCTGAAGCCTTAAACTATTTATGTCATGGGAGCTGTGGATAGAGCTAAAGCCCCATATGTCATACAACAGAAATGGAAGAAAAAAAAACCCTGTCTTCCAAAGTAACCAAACTCTTTCATTTGCTGTCTCCAGCCAGGGGAATGGTTGAGAAACTACTCTATGTGCCTCCACAGCAGTAAAACACTTGTTTCTGCTTACTGTGTGGAGAAAACAGAGAGTCTCGCTAAACCAAAGCACGGTGGGTGCCAACGTCAATCTTTTCTCTATTTCTCCATTTTAAGCATTTGAATGCTGGAGCAACTTGTAGTAGTCGAGTAAAGCAAACTTACTTCAGTGATGAAAGCCACCATTATGGAACTTTAACTTAACTGAACTACAGGATACTGTCACTGACCAGAAAATCTTAGATGACTGAGAAAGACTGTAAATAAAAGTTCAAGAGAAAGGTGTGATCCCACCACATAAAATAAGGAAAAACTTACATTTAGTTGGTAAATGTGAAGGTGGAGATTGTTTGTAATTCTTTTAGAGGAGTTCTGGACTGTATACAGAGGACTAAAAGACTGTAACTAATATTCATAATCAATATTTAGACCTACTGAGCAAACATTTAATCTATCACTTCACTCAACTGTATTCTACTCAATTCAGCCTTGTGATTTATTGGTTATTTAATCATCTGAATGTATTAAAACACTCTGAGTGACGGACAAATATTCACACATTTTACATACAATTCCAGGTCTGAATTATAAAAAAATAGTTTTAAAAATAGTTTGCTGTTGCAAAGTCTAACAAAGTCAACCTTGTATGTGAACATGCCAAGAGTTTGGTTGACTTTCATCATACAGGTGATAATAAACTTGAGTAAGGTAGTGATGATCTAACATGTACTACGGTTGCTCTTCTGAAACTGGTGTGGATGTGTGATAATCAAGACCTGGGCTCCAAACAATACTGCAAAATAACATCCTTCCCTTTTTTTTTTTCTTTTTTTTTTTACAGAGAATTTGCTTATTCATGTTTTTTTCAGCTACGGTACTTACGAACATTTACCTCAAGATAGCTGTGTCAAGATAACTGTACAGTTCAGCACAGAGTGTGCCACATTTTTTCTATCATCATCAAAACAGCTGTTACCATCAGTGCTGTTTTTGGACTTATTCTGAAACTCTTCAAGTCTAAATGAGGAACTGACCTTTGGATAAATGCCTCATTACTTCTCCTCCTAAACACCCACAAAGTTTTACATGCACACATATATCTTCCTTTGTAGATCATGAGGACATATACAAAAACACTTACCACATGTGTACATGAGTACCATAACCTTTAAACTGCATTAATTCATGTACAGCTTTTAAATTAGATGTGCTGTTAAGGTTTACAATAAAAACCCATAAAATATTCAATGTAATAAAAACACAAAAGAATGCAAACATGCAAGGACACAGTAAACCTAAAATCCATTCAAGATACATTCACACATGCAATTACTCATAGGCTTACAGAACAAGTGTGATTAAAATTATGCATCACAGTATCAAGGAGTGAGGGATGATGTTGAGAATTGTAATCATTTTATTATCAAGACTGAGGTCTGGGACTGAGCACAAGTGATGATGTTCAGAGACACAGACTGTGTTGACAATTATCTAAGTGTGAAACTGTATGCAGGATTAGCCCACACTAACAGTGTGAACTAGAATAGCAACATGAGGAGATGTGGTATATTTACTCTGTCAGTCAAACCTGGACATCTAGTGTGTTAGCATTTTGGTTAGACCTTAAGTACTGTTGCACTCCACTCAAGCAAATAATGAAGTAGAAGAAAACAAATAAGTCTCTTGCCAGTTTTCCAATGCTACTGTCAAAATTTTCCCTTGGTCAACATCCACTGAGGATGAATTATAATGTCTTGTTGACTCAGTGACCTGTAATTTGGCGCTAGAGTTGAAATGTTATGAAATTGTAATTCCATGTTTATAGTAACCAAAATAATCATGGGAAATATGCAGAAAATGTTTAAAAGGTACTGATACACAAACTGAATGTTTTTGCATGTATTATCATCATTATAATCATCAGCATGATTATTATTATCCTCTGTCTCTCACTAACTCACCATCATAATTTAAAAGTAGTAAAATTCATTACAGCTATATTGCTTGAGATTTAACCCAAAATGCCATGACAAAGTGGTGAAATTACTCTGACTAGCAATAAGCAGCCAGCCACAAAACACAAGATCAGTGGTAGATTACCAGTTTGTCCTGGTCCCATGTTAAGGTGTCCACAAAGAAGACCCTGAACCCTAAGTTGCTTATTGTAAGTGAAACTTGTTACCAAATGTGAACCAAGTTACCAAAAGCTGGTATGCAATTATTGTCTCAGAGCTTATGGAACAAAATAAGGAAATACCTTAAACTTAGCTAATGATAACATCAAGCATCACAAAGACAGACATCCAGATCTGTGATAAGATTTCAAGATGAGAGTTTCAGTCAATTTTATTTTGACAACATTTTGTTAAAATGTTCATATCTTGGAATGTTAACGTTAGTGTTTGTGAACTGTGACACAGCAGCACTTGCTGTGCTTAGTTTAGGCTAACAAAGTGACAGCTAATAACATGAAGTGGGTGCTGCTCATAACCACTACTACATAACCAATGTTACCATTCAGCTGTCTGTGTGTGTGTGTACGTCATTCCCTCCTTGTAAGACTACGTTTTAGGGTTTGGGTTAGAATTGGGTGGTTTTCTTTGAGCTATACCTGATAACTGAGGTCTCCTGTCTTCAACAGATCACTGAATTGAATCATGGAATTAAGGTTAGTTTGCGACAGCTGATCTGATCTCCTGTTTCACATTTTAAATGGAAGTGACAATCACCAATTAATAAGCAGTAAAACAGGAAGCTGCTACCTGAATGTTTGTACATACCTTGTTCTCTCTTTGGCATTTTAAAGCAACAATATTTAATATACAGTATTATACTAAACTAAATAATAATATAACCATTAAGTCATCAGAGATCAAAGAAACATGCTAAGTGGAAAAATTTGCTCCTGTCCACTGTACATTTGCCAAGTAACATTTGAACACCACAGGTTGCCGGACATGAAACAGCTTAGAGCCCAGATGGATTTTAAGACGGACGTAGAGTTGGCAAGTTTACTTCCGAACAGGTAAGCCTAAGCAAGTTCAAGTACTGGTAGTCATACTGTGTGGTCCATGTGCAGACAGTTTATCAGGGCAGCGAGTATCTGACCCACAACCAATGAAGTGATCCTGACTACTGCTGGCTAGAGCAGTTATGCTAATGTTAAACACTCTAATTCACACTGGGGGAGAAGCATCAGCTGCAACAAGGACAGTTCTTATAAATAAATATGAAACTATTTATGTTATCGGGGGCTTGGAAAATAGTAACACCAATGCAACGTTTAATCATTCACCCATCTCGGGTTTGCTCGTGCACATTCAGTGCCCACCTGGAAACTCGCGTGAGCTTCAAGTCTAGGGATGAGGATTCAGTAAAACATTAATCCAATAGTTTAAATTTGGAATGCAGTACCCCTTTTTAAACGCGTGATGTCAATCCTACATATTGTTCCTTTAAGCAACAAACAAGTAACCTACAAGCAGGGTAGAGCACAAAAGTCCTCTAGTCAATGGACATATTGTTCTTTAGTAGAGATTATATATTATCGGTATACTTTGGCGGCCTGCCCAAGTTAAGTCTATGCATGGGAAACACTGTGCAAAAGTCTTATGCTGCCATTACATTAAAAACACAAAAAGAAGAAAAACACATGAAAAAGAGAGAGAGATCATGTACAAAAATAGGAGAGTAAGACCTGTCAAAATCTGATGAGGAGTTTCTCAAGAGTTTCTTCTTTGGGAGACTAGAAGAAGTCCAGCAAGGACCTGACTCAGCATCTGGCAGCTTCATCTGGATGCCAAGTTGATGCCAAGTCCTTCCATAGCGTGAAAAAGAAAACGTGATTGGAAATGGTCTTTGCGAAAGGATAGCAGCCAAGAAACCACTTTATATGTTTCTAGTTGTTCTAATGTAAAAACGGAGAAATAAATATATGGACATCATAGCATTGCTGAAAAACTAATCCAATAGTGGTCTAAGACTTTTGCACAGTACTGTATGTAAAATTGTATAAATCTATGTGAGCAGTGCATGATTGCAGTGAACAATCACCTTTGTAAACTTGAGTGTTTTGTCCCAAAAACACACATCTCTCATTTCATAAAAGTGAAACAAACAGCAGTTGATTGTAGGATTTATACACAAGTAAATGCTACTTATGACATTTTATTTTCAGATAGGCTTTATAATTTTCCTAATAAAGCCTATCCATCTAAATAAATAGAGCTGCTGGCCAAGTCCCATACAGTAAATAAAAGACCAAATAGCACTGTGTGTGTGTGTGTGTGTGTGTGTGTGTGTGCGTGCGTGTGTGGGTGTGTGTGTCAAAGAGTCTTACAGTAAATGGGCCAGCAGCCACCTGGCAGAATGCCTTCAGAATGAAGAGGAGTGTGCTGCTTTACCGCAACCTTTCTGAGACAATCATCAAACCTTTCTGGCAGCAATGAAATGACACAGTCCTGACAAACTTTATACGCATTATCAAAAGATGGACAACATGTCCATTTGCTCTGTATGTACTATTGTTATTTGTGTAGGCTACAAACTAATCATCACTGAGCTCGCTAACATGAGCTTAATCAGTTGACTGCTACTGAAGGCGTGGGTGAGTGTGTGAGTTTCAGCGGTGTCTGTGTGTTTGTGTGCTTCTGAACAGTCAGAGCAACAATCGAAACTGCCTCTTCACTTCCAACCACAATCTCTAACCAAAATTACATACATATCCTATTACCCTTCCTTGGCTGATAATAGCACTTCAGTACTTCAAATAAATCAATAGTTCCATTGCAAAGCTATTAGACAACAGTAATTCACTATTGAGGCATCTTGTTTGAAAGGGCCTCGGCTTCAACCTAGCCAATCCAGAAACAGTTTTAAACATTGCACCATTTTCTAAGAGCCTGCATGCCCAAACCTGCATGAAAGAGAGTTCCTGTTGCAAATTCCAGCTTTGTTACAAGCCCAAGAGTTCCTTACTACCCACAAGATGTGACCTAAAAACAAGGTACCACTACCCTGTTGTGTTTTATCTCTGTCACTGGTACAACAGAACATGTCTGTACAGTGCTGTGAGAAAGTATTTGCCCCTTCCTGATTTCTTTCTTTTTTACATATTTGTCACAATTAAATGATTCAGATCAAACAAATTTTAATACTACACAAAGACAACCAGAGCATAAAGATAACCATACAAAATGCAGTTTTTAAATGATGATTTCATTTATTAAGGGAAAAAAACTGTGCAAACCTGCCTGTCCCTATGTGAAAAAGTAATTGGCCCCTAAACCTAATAACTGGTTGTGCCACTCTTGGTGGCAACAACCAAATCAAGTATTTAAGATACCTGACGATGATTCTTTCACATCGCTGTGAAGGAATTCTGGCACAGTCTTCTTTGCTGTGATGGCTGCAGAGTCCACTAAATATTTACATCAGTATAAACTGTGGGACTAGCTCTTACATGGACTCTCTCTCTCTCAATACTTTCTGTAGATACTGAGCTGCCTACTGTACGCCAAAAAAGCCGACAATAGACTATGTGCTTGTTAGTGTGTTGGGTAATTAGCCAGTTAGCTCGTTGATAGTAGCTGCACCTGTGTGAATTCTTCTGCCAGTGGACTTTGGAGAGACTTGCTGCTGCTGCACTTTGGTTAAGGTACTTTTAGTGCCCGTTAGCGTTAATGGGTGTTTATCATTTTTATTGAAATACTTTAATTGTGTCCTTTTTGTTTACTGTAAAAATACACATGAACATCAACACAATTGTCACATAAGATTCATTGATAGTTATTAGCTTTCTGTAGCTGGCAGCTTCATTTTGATAATTTTTTATTCAAACGGTCTAATTTCCAACTGATAAAGGCATATCATCTTAGTTTTCACTCTTGTTGCTTGAAAGGTGTGCAAATCCCATTGCTAAAAGTGACTCAAAATACTAGTACATTTTAAAGGTGTGTGTGTGTGAGAGAGAGATCAAATATTAAAATTAATAGTAACAAGATAACAGGCAGGCAGGTTTGGACAGCTTTTTCCCTTAATAAATAAAATCTTTATTTAATAACGGCATTTTGTATTTACTCTTATTATAATTGGGCAATTTGTTTCATGACCTAAATAATAATAGTATAATAGTAAATTAATTAATAAAAATAGTCTGACAAATATGCATAAAAATATCAGGAAGGGGCAAATACTTTTTCAAAGCACTGTATGTTGCAATGTGCCACCTAAGGGTTTTGTCTGAGAAATTCTCGCCCAGCGTGACAGTTAAAACTGAGACAAAGTAGTGACAGTTAAAACTGAGACAAAGTAGTGTACTGTCTCCTCTTAGAAGTCCACAGAAATTTTTGTAAGGTTAAAAAATCTTTGGGTTTCAATGGATTTCCACAGTACCCCAATATTTTTTAGATACGGAGTCGCACACTGTGGAATGACAGTTGGAAGGAGAGTACAAGAAACATTTTTCAGAAGCCTAGACAGCAGCTTGATACTACTCCTGATAGTGAAGTGGGCTGTTATGGTAGAAGGAAAAAGGCCCAGTGTTTTCCTGGCATGTCACAGCATAGCAGCTGAAAACAGATACAAGCCCCGAGTGGGAAGTGATGAGCGGATCTGATTGTGACATTGTGACTGACTGGAAGAGACCACTTGAGCAATTCACTACTCTCGTTTAAAACCAGGCTTAACAAGAAACTAAACATAATTTCTGAAAAAAACTAGATGTCCAAATAAGTCCCTAATTTAAAATCAAGACCATTTTCTTATTGATTCAGTGTTCAGCTATTTTTGTTGAGCTCATGGTTCCCTATAGTAACAGTGAGTAAACATTTTGACTTGCACTTGATCAGAGTTTTCCTTGATACAGTCTGTTAACTCATTGACAGATGCACAACTGGTGCAGACAACACGCAAGTTCAGCTCTGCAGACGGGTAGCTGCTTGTAGTACAAGAAACACCCTGCCTTCCACCATACATTTCCTCCTTTTCTGGACTGCATTCACAGCTGCAGAAAGTCAGCATGAAGTGTTAATATAGGCTGCAATGCCAGACACAACACAATAACATGTTCATGTGGTAGCTCATACATGGGGTTAATTTTAACTGGGTACTGCATGTAGGATGATGTTATTAAGCTTTAAATCATAATAACTGCCTAACTATATAATTCAGTTATATTAAGGGCCAATGGGTAACTAGCATTTTAGCCTTTATGAATGAAACAGGAATAAAACACTGTTCTTCCATATACTGTGCTAAAACATAAAACAAAGACTAAAAAAACTATTCAATGTGTTGAATTCGATTTTCAGTATTTGAAACGTGATATTGAATAGTTGTAAATACATTAAAGACAAATGCTCCAATAGTGACAATTTCTTGCATTATAATTGATCATTTTTCAGCAGTTAAGAGGATAGATTGATGGACAGATAGATAATGTTGTCCACACAGGCTACCTTTATGAGTTGCCTAGAGTGCTCAGCAAATAATTTTAGTGTTAAGAATATGTTGATGGAGCATGTGTATACATATCAGATCATATCAGTACACCAACACACACTTCCAATGGAAAAAAAGTACTGAACTTACACTGGTGACAAGATTCAAGACTCAGTTTAGAAATGAACTGTCATTTTCACTGACAAGTTTGCCAAAACAGGTGTTATCATTTCTACACCCACACATAACATCTGCTTCAGACCAGTGAGAAACATCTGCTCTATCTACAACAGACCTTGCAGAGAACTGATAGTAAAGAAAAGCTGGTACAGAATTATGTAACTGTTCACAGGAGCTAACTGTAGTGACACATGCTGTATGAACACAACATATACAGCCGCTGTATATATAGTGCTATGTATTCAAAAATACGCGACAACAAAAAAGTTCACTTTTTTTCCTGTTAGTTAACCTGTTTCTGTCAACTCAGAGCAAAACCACTGTTACGACCATTCCTCATTAAATTCCGCGGACACGCTGCGGGCAACAAAGGGCTTGTCTCGGCATGCTTTCAGCGGCTCAGACGTTAAGATGACAACGGCCGTTAAAGCTAACGTATCGTAACTGTCATTAACGCTAGCTCGGTCTTCTTTAACAAAAACCTTAACGTAGCTTGGCTCACGCCTAAAATTAGAATAACATCCTCTCTCAGAGCACTTACACACTGAGATTTCAACATATTTCATATGCGTTTTCATTTTAAAAACTCGCATAATAACCGCTGAGCCAAACAGTTTGAGTTTATGTTAACTTTTAACGGCTTTAACGTACAAAAAAACCATGTAGCGTCTGCAGTCTGATCACACTTACCTCCAAGAAGAAATAAGTTGGTTAATATTCATTAGAAGAGGATAAAAGTCCGAAATGCTACCGATACTGTTGGCTACTGTCCTCCATCGTGCCACTACTTCCCTCTTTCTCTCTTCCAACATCCTGGACGGCGGCTCCTCGGAAGAGCGTGGGGGCGGAGCTACGACTTGTCTTATCCACAGAGGAGACGAGCTGGGCCGGGTCCAGCCCCTCCAGCACCGCGCTGTATCTGGCCTGCACGTTTAAACTGTCCAAATTCTATTTACCCGCGTTTTACAACTACTACTATTTACTAGGATAATGTAAATAACATTATATATTTGTGTTTGATTAGTCGTGCAGAAGAAATTCAGCGTGACTTATGATTTACGGCACAAGTTTTGTGTTTGAAAACTTATTTTATGATATGAATTTTCCACCTCTCAGTTTCTGTGTTTGTGCGGATTTCCTGATAACACTGATAAATGGTCAAATTGAGATATGAATTGAAGATTTGCACACATAGGGGGTTTCTACTTAAAGCTACAGTATGTAATTGTTTTCCAGTATTTTAGGCCTCCCAGCCTTGGCTAGAGGAATATTGTCTGTATGTACATATCTACTTAAGTCTGCCCCATTGTCATGAACGGGACATCTCAGGAATGTCTTCAAACTTCGCACAAACGTCCACTGGGACTTAATAATGAACTGATTAGCTTTTGGGGGTAAAGGTCACTGTGCCCTCATGTCTGCTGCATTCTTGTCAGTGCCATAGTTTACGAACACTTGGAGGGAACTTCATTAGGTGTTGCACAAATGTCCACTTGGACTCATGCATGAACCGATTAGACAATGAGTTTAGACAGACATGCATGTAAGCTGCAACTTGATAGGTTGGCAGAGATGAACAATTCAGTAATTCTAGTTTTAAATAGAAGTATTCTCTAAAACATATCTTGACTACTAAAATAGTCAGACGCCCATACTAACACAGGATGAGGTTTGCTTGCCATACTACATCTCAATAGTATCTTTAAAAACAGAGGTGGTAGGAGCACACAAACTCAACGGCTTTTACGTTCAAGTAACAGTGCATTTTTTAAAAACAAAATCCACTTAGTAGTTAAGTATACACTCTCAAATTTACTTAATGTACAAAAGTACAAGTACTCCACTAAGAAAACAATGTATTTCAGACAGTGTGTTTAATTTGATCCTGTTGATGTAACATAAATGTACAAGTGTGGTCCACATTTGTTTTACAAACTCCAAAAGGTGAAATATATGGCAAAGGAAAATGTCTAGTAATCTCTGTTAACTAGAGACTTGTAGAACAAAAACAGCAAAGCTGGTTGAGGTGGAGTTTATTATAAACTGAATATTTGATTAGTATTTTTATTGACAATTAACATTGACAATAAGTAACTAGTAACAAAATAATATAACATAATGCAGTGGAGTAAAAGTACAGTATTTCTCTCTAAATTGTAGTGGAGGAAAAATAACATAACCATGACTTTTTGTCAGAGTATATTCTGTTGCTGTTGTTTTTGACTTTGAGTATATGAGTTTGTAAAGTTCCTCCAGCACATTTCTTGTGAAAGTGGTAAGGCATGTTACTAATACTAAAGCTTTGTTGACCAAAGTGAGCTTCTTCAATGGGCTTGAAAATCCTGTCAAGCTGGGTAACTACAGACACAAGAGACATGCAACACAACTGATTATTTGTTTTTTATTAATATGCTTTACAACTCAAATCATTTACCAACCATTAAAATGTTAAAGATCAATGTTATTCAATTAAACATGTTGACAAATTATCACACAAATAATCATGCTCTTATAGCAAAAATTAACTGCTTAATAGTCTGTAAACACAGTAAAGAAATACTACAAGCTTGGTGACAACATTCTCAAGTAGTTAGATTAAGGAAAGACAACTTCCTCAGGCACATGATTATCACATAAATCATCTTCACAGTTCACAGTGAGGCTTTAGATCAAACCGCTCCCTTTTCATCGTGTCATTACAGTCGCAAAATGTGAATTTGAATGTTAACAGTTCTGTGGCGACACTTAATTCATCAGCGTCAGTTCCAGTTATGCATGAAAAATACACTACTGCAGATTAAATAAACCAACAGCATTTATCCACCAGTCCTATGAAATATTATGGATTTGCCTGCTAAATCGATTTATTTTCTATAACTTTTTTTGATACTGTAATAACAAAAACAGGGAAGCATTAATCTAGAAAAGGTCATCATTTCCGCACGTTTCAGTCTAATTTGAATATCGCACCATATGAATAACAGATATAATGAATGTTTGAAATGTGTTTGATTAAAACAAAAATCATCCTGGTTGGCTTGGGTGTGACCCTTCTTAATAATATATCAACCCCACACAGCAGGGAGGGAGAATACTAATGCACACATATATTGTAGTGCATACTAGGCCTCGTTAAATAACTTTCAGACATTTATACTACCCGTCCTCGCACATTTGACATTCTTCACCTCACAACATTATTTGCTGCAAGCTTTCTATCACACAACCACATTCAAAAGCATGTTAACACATGAAGTGTAAGCATGACCGAACACACAGCAAAACAGAACACGCCACATACGTTGAGAAATCCTGAGACTGAGCAAATTTTCTCAGAAACTGGGGAATTTAGAACATATCACCCGACAGTGCTGAATTTGAAGTCAGATATTCATTATACAGCATGTGTCAGATTGTGCTATTGAGCAAAAAGGCAGATTGATGATTTTTCCAACTGAGAGTTTTATCATTTTATAAGAACTTGGTAGACTATTGTCACTGAAGTTCCACCTTTCTAGACTACTGGAGGCAAATGTATTACAATAAACATAGTAATTAAAATTCTTATAACTCTGAAGCACATTTGAACTCAAAAGAATATGCAGACATTTTATGTAGTGAAAGTTTCATAATGGTATTATCTCAATAAAAGTTCTGATGGAAACTGCAAATGCAGTTTATACAATGCAAACTACAGCACAATGGTCATTTAACTCATATTATCATTATTAGGGTAGGTCGCATCAACCTTGTGCAATTTCTTCTTGAGAACTACAGCAACTGATATAAGACAAGTGCCTCTTTTTAATGACAATTACGACCAACAACAAAGTGCCTTTTCAAATAACCTGGTCCTTGTATTTATGGAAAACAACTGACTTTGCTGTTGGCTTGTTCACTCAAAAATTATGCAACGTTCATAATAACATTCTGTTCTCGTTAGAAAAAAAATGAGATGGCAAATCCATCTTGAGTAGCTCACAGCGAGGAGCCATCAGGCACGCAACAGACGTGTAGAAAAGATGAGGAAACATGAAATACTAAGAAACTACAACGGAATTTGTCTACGGAAAACACAGCAATCTAAATCTTCTTTTAGTTTTGGGGATGAAATTATTGCCTTCATTAAGAAATTTTTAGATATGCTTTTAATTCCTGTTTTTGTTTCCATTCCCCTTGATAATCCTGTTCTAGGTTATACGTTATCTAGTGTGAGTTTCCTGATCACCCAAGACCAGTTTGTTGTCACTATACCATGGCCTTTAGAGAGGCTGATTACAAAGTTAACTTCTCCACAAAGAGAGCAGAGTAGAGGAGACTGGTAAACACCAGCTGATGGCAAGTGAAGATCATCATGGGGTTGATATGATGGGCTATTACTGTTGCCTATATACGCAGAGTTGAAGGGTCACAGCCAGGAAACACCTTACAGTTTGGACCGCAGGGGCTTCAGGTACTTGTGGAAGGATTCATGCACCTGTGAAAAAAACAGAATTTTTCATATTGCTATACACAACCCTTTGAATATATCTTTTTTTTTTTATCTATACCAAAACAGAAATGATGTGAATTAAATTCCAACCAATAAGCCAATCGTATTCAACCAACACTCCTGCCATATTAAAATGCTTCTCTTGCCAGGAGATATAAGGGTTAGCCAAGCTTGTCTGTGTTCAAATGATGCATCCTTCATTTTAGCATACGATGTAGCCTGTTAGTTGCTGGTACAGCTGTGTGGCTTTGTGACATTTAAATCCATCTGACTTAACAACAAAACACGGCTTGTGCTGTGATCGCATGATTATTTTATTATATGACTATTAAGACCCTGACTGACCTCAGTGGAGTTCAAGGGTGAGCGGCGAGCCCATTCGAACATGTTCTCGTAGACGTTTCCATCGTATCGTCCCAGGACTGAATTCAGCTTCTTGTCATGAAAATCGAAGGCATCTACCAGTGCCACAGCGTTGAGCCTCAGCTGAGATAGCAGCTCCTTGATACGAACAGAAATCTGCAGCACCTGGGGTACACTCAACAGTCCAGCCTAAATAAATAAACGAAGGAATTAATTAATGAATAAATAAAAGGACAGCGATATGGATGAAAACATGCAAGATGCACCTCATACAGCTGCCCATACATGCGCTTAAGTAACCTGCTTACTTTGATGTTACACAGGTAATCAAGGAATGTTTTAACCTGGCTACTGCAAATCTGCATACTTAGTAAACGCACATCAGTAAACAGATTTCTCGTCATGCACTTGCTTTGCAAACATGACTCACAGATTGTATCTGCATTGTGACAGAAAACACTGCTTTTGTTTTTCCTCAGGAAACACATAAACACACAAAGTAAATCTTCTGACATCAGAACATGCATGATGCCTCATATTTTATGTTCAGTTAAAAGCTCAAGTGAAAAAACAAAGCGTAATTTGGCTTATGACAGACCAACAGTTTCAAAAGTTCGCAGTTTTGCACAATAACACCTGCAAATTGGATTAAGCACTAAATGTGGACCATATTACTTCTATATGTTATGATTTTCCTGACCTGTAGGAAGTCTCCAGAGTTCTGGGTGATGCCATGCAGGGCGTAGAGCAGAGCCAAAACCGACAACACTGAGTGTACTGCTGTGTCATTGATCTCCCCCAGCTTGTCAGTAAAGAGCTTCACTACAACATAGTGACAGTGTGCCTGCAGACAAAAACCAGGAGAATGTATAAATGGATCAAAGAACATGAAGATAAGCAGGATTAAGTTTGAATGCAACCAGCAGGAATTACAACATACAGATTCTAAAATACCATAAAATAGATTGATGGCAAAATTAGAGTTACACTGGCTTAATCTAATATTGATATAGAAAGATCTTATTTAAATTACCTTTACAACATTTAGCACATAAAATCAAGTAAATATCAATGATGTCCCTACAGATCAGATCGGTCATGCTTTTTATAGTACAACAATTCCTGGTTTAAGGTTAGGTATGATTCAAAGCTCATTTAAAGTTCAACACACACACACACACACACACACACACACACACACACACACACACAACTGAACTTACATCTGAGGCTCTGACCAGATCGATCGCACTGTTGTTCCAGGCATCCTCCTCACCCTTCCTGCGCTGCAGCTCCTGCTGGATGCTCTTAGCTGCCAGCTCTACAAGACTATAAAAAATAACACACTACATCAACCAAATACACCATAAAAATATAAATTACATATTAAATTAATTCAAAACATAGACATTTCACACCTCCCCAGGTTTAAAAACCAAAACTACCATCAATCAAATCTTTATTTTGTAAAGGAAGAAATAGGAAAACACTGTTTAAGGGAATCGTATCAAAAGAAAATAAATGCCAACAAACAATGATCCTTTGCCTTTCATCCCTCTGATATCTCCACTGCCACATTCTGTCACCCTCCACCACACTGCTTACACTGACTGCTAAATGAATTTAGATGTGACTAAGGCTGACAGTATGCGAGAATATGATTAGGGGAAACATATCACGTCAGACAGAGAAAAGACAAAGGCAGAAATATGGATGATAGCAGAGAACAACAGATTTAGGCAGACACTGATCAGGATGATTCAAGTTGACACACCTGAGACATAACAAAGTGAACAAAGAAGTGAACAGGGTGTCAGCCTCCATCCCTCCACTCTATAGGCCAAAATCAAAATACTGAAGTTTAATAGGTTTACATTCACAAACAATCCCATTACATTCAACCACTAGTTATGGGTGGAAGAGGTGAAGCAGCTGTGTCTTTACAAACTAATAAAATGGCAAACGCTATCTCTTTTTCATCTACTGCTATAAGCTTATGTCTTACATGGCAGCTCGCAGTTTGTAGACCTCCACCAGACTATTTAGGTCATTAATGTCGACCACGGTGGGTCTGGAAGCAACAGGCTGGGGCTGGACCCTCCGATGTTCTGCGTCATTCAGGTATGAAAATATCCCGCTCAGCTGCTGGCCATTCTTCACCTGACGATAGCTCTTCACCAGGTATCTGCACAGACAAGGGTAATTAATTAAACATAGCTGCATGAGCTATTAGTTTTTTTACCTTCACAGAAATCAGTCACGCCCAAATGCAATTTATTCTTGATTGAAATTGAAATTGTTTTTTCCAATTAAATTAAACACCAAATCAATGTCTGGTTTTATATATTAACTCAACAGCGTTAGCCTTTCTGTGTTAACATGTTCAGGAACAAGTTCTTTATGTAAGTGAACATTTCAAGAGCTGTTCACGAGTCTTTGCCTAAGAAACAAGATCACTTCAAAAAGACAAAACAGGATTTTGAAACTGAAATGCTGACTTTTATAGTGCTGGTGATACTAAAACCATCACAGCTATTATTTAGCGCATGAGATATGACATGTTTGTTTTCGCTGTGGGAGGAGTGTGGGTGTCTTGCCTGCATTTGTGGTATGTTATGGCTGCTGTGTGGGCGCATGTTTACGTCTGTACGCGTCTCATTCTATTTAAGTTATGGACAAAAACCATGGGTGAAAAAGTAAAGTCTTCCATGTGTGTACTTTGTGTGATCGCTGCTGTTTGAGTACCTTCACTAACTGTAGGAATTAAGTGTTACAACTTAAAACAGGAGCAAAATAAAGTAATAACTGCCCTACTGTATGAGTACTCTGACAACATAATAACAACCGCTGTTCTAGCTTGTGTTTGAGTCAGAAGTGGGTTGAGAGCTTGAGTGGTGAGTTACCTCGCAGTCTGCAGCATCATGACTGTGTTCTCTCCCTCGTAGGTGCAGGTAGGGGTGAACTCGACGTAAAGGTCAGGCAAGGCACTGCTGCGAGAGTAGCCGTGGCCACCACATGACATGCGACACACCTCAATGGCAGAGTTGGTTGCCCATGTGGTGAAGGCCTTCAGACCTGCTGACAGGGCATGGAGCTGTGGATGGGAGAGCAAAAAGGGTAATCACAGATTTTAAAGATCACCAAGCAAAAGTTTTAAAATATAGAATGATACACAAACTAATGCATTCAATAGTATGAGCCATGGATGCCAATTTTCATTTTCACCATGTGAACACAGATCAATACATGGGTATCGGGGGGGATACAGTATCTTGTAATACAGTTTAATGCAGCATGACCCTTAACTATGATCCACAACATATAATGGAAACATGATTAACAGCTCTATATTAGTGATAAAACTGAACATTATACGCATCATAAAAACACACTTTTCAGCAGAGCGGATGTAGGAGACTGCATTAGACTTTACATGTGAACTAATAAGGTGGCCACTGAGTGTGTTAATTAGTTTATATAATAAATTATATGTTTAAATAAATTGCTAATTAATTAGATGCTGTCAATTGACAAAATGCTGCCCGCAATCAGAGATAGAAAAGTAAGAAAATACTGAGAAGCCAGAGAGAGGAATTAAAGCCCATATAGTCAGCATATAACAGTATGACTATTTTCTTTACATGTTTTAAATTAATTATTAATTATTAAGCCCTATGAAGTTCATAACAGCATCATGGAAGTTAACCTGTTACTAAAACATGACAAAAATTTAATTCTTTGACTAAATCTTGACTAAAACTAAGATAAAATAAATGATTAAAATGTGACTAAAGCAAAGTACAGTCTTTGCTAAATTGAAAATTCCTTTCAAAATTAACACCACAAACCTGTCTGGAGTTTTACTACTTAAATGGGTGTTTGCTTGAACCACACACCTCCTACAAATGGTTGGAAACACTGAGACTGATCTGTCACTTTATGAATAAATATGCATCATCCTTAGTTACTCACTCAGGCATCATTAAAGTTAAAGTGCATTACGTGTGTCAGTACCTCTGGCAGTTCACTGAAGTCGCCCTGGTTGATATCTCCAGTGATGCGGTGGTATGTCTGCTTCATATACTGGCCGACAAAAGTGAAAGCATAAGCCATGGCCAGCAGAGGGAAAAGCTTGTACTGCTGCGTCTGGTAGTCGAGGATCTGGGGCTCTGGCTCACTGCAAGAGAGAAACACACAGATCTGAGTTTTCAGTATCATCTTGTGTTTCCCGTTAAAACATGGAGATTTGGTAAGAGAGCAAATTATTACAAAGCAAATCCGTTCAACATTTGCTGACTTTCTGAACATATGAGACTGACCAGCTTGCCTACCATAAATACACACAGCTAAAGCATGTGTATCACTTATAAACTCTAAGAGTAGGTTCTTGTATCCATTTCATTTTTATTGACTGACCCAGGCCGGATTTCAGACTGGCGACGAACAGTACTGTAGCGGATCGCGATGGTGCAGGATTTGGCGAGGGCCCGAGCTGACTCGCCTACAATCATGGAGCGGATGAAGACCATGGTACCGTAGGTGAGTTTGGAGCTTGGTGGTTTCACATATGTTCCATCTGGCTCCACCTGGTGGAGAGACAGAGTCATTCTAACTCCTGATAGCTGAGGATCAAAAACCCTACTCTAAATCTAATATGCTAATATGCTTTAGCACACGTTACTTAATCCTCAGAGGATTGTCTTAGAAATCCTATATTTTTGTCACATTATTGTGGCATTTTATGATATATTTTATTATACATTTATATTTTTTTCTTTCACAATGGAAGAACAAACCAACTTTAAAAGTTTCTTAAACCCAACTGACTTCGGTAAAAATGAAATAGTTTCACTGTATCTACTCAAATAATGTCACATCACCTTGGCGTACTTCATCAGCATATTCTCTCGTGGGATCCGTACATTCTCTAGTTTCAGGAAACCATTGTCAACTTCATTAAAGCCAAACTTGGGGCCGATATCGCCAACAACAATACCTTAGAAAGACAGAAAAAAAGGATAAGACACAGATAGAAGAAGAGAGGCAGAGACACATCCAGAGAGACATTCAAATGGTGGTTACCTGGGAGAGGTTCATGTGTGTTCATGTCGCGGATGGGTACGATGAAAGCATGAAGGCCGTGGCAATTTCCCTGAGTGTATAGCTGGGCTAGAACTATGGCATGGTTTGAGGTCTTTCCAACTGTAAAGAGAATGTAAAGGTCCTAAAACTAGTTAGTTTTGAATGTCAATCAGACTGAAAGAAAAACACAATCATTTAAGTCCACATTTATACAAATAGGTATAATAATAATAATGGGATAAGCATCAGACTGGGATGCAGAAGGTGGCAGGGGTCTGGGTCTGCGATGCCAATAATAATAATTCTAATACTAAGCAAATTCCAGGCTTCAAAATAATAAACAAAATGTTTATCTGCTTACATAACAGTGTGAATGTACTTACGTCCTCCAGGCCACCACTTAATAGAGCTGACTGTAGGACAGTTCAAGACAAACTCCTGTGTGGATGGGTCATATGTGGCGGTGGTCTCCAGTCCTCTGAGGTGTGTGCCTAGAGAAAGACAAATTATCTAAGCACAATGTACACACAGACAGTACACACTGCTGAAAAAGCAAATAATGATTACGCAGCTATGGCAATGAGACATGTTTACTGCTAGAATTATTAACGACAAAACTAACATGAAATTAACATGAAGAGCATGAAGATTAACCAATTAATCATAGAAAAATCAAAACATAAAATGGTATAACAGACAGGAAACACATGTAAGTAAAATATGTATAAAATGTTTTACAAAATGAATGTAGGCACTTCAAAGAATTTCAACACATAGTAGCAAAGCAGTGCATTGTGTAGGTGTTTGACAGATCTTTAAAAAGCCTGTAGTGTGTTTTCAGTATGAATGGCTTTTTCACACTGGAGTGTGTGTGTTACTATACTGGTCTGCAGCCAAAGACAGATCCCAACCGACGCAAACATAAATATATAAGAACAATCTAAAATGTTAGTAAAGGTAATATTTGTGCTTGCAATCCAAAAATGGGCTGTTAAGAGAAAAAGAAAGGCGGTGTCCTAAGGGGTCTACAGGTTAATCAATGCAGTGGTGGTCGGGGAGCTATTCTATTCTAGAGGGCTATGCATTAAAGGGGAAAATCCCTTTCTGTTCCAGTGTAAAGCTCACATGCAGTTTGTTTTATCAACAATTACAAATAAATAGATATAATAATATAAAAATAATAAATAAAACAAATAAATAAAAACTAAAGAAATTTAGACAAACTTTCTCAGGTAATTACTAATGGAAAATCAAATAGAGGTAATTATGTCAGCATCTACCACAGTCCTAAATGCACCAGACTGCTTTTGCAGACATCAAACATTATCCAAAGATTATCATTACAGCACAATTTTTATGTAAATCAACAGAGGCAAGATAAAGCTACCTCATAATCCCCTGTGAAGCTTTCACCTACATATAAAATACTCCTCAGGCAAAACAGGCCTGATATTTTGGACTGCTTGTTGTTGTTGTTTTTTACCGTGACCCATCTCAGTCTGAGCGTAGGTGCCGATGATCTCTAGGTTCCAGGCAGGCATGAAGAAATGGTCCATTTGCTCTGGGGTGGCCTGGTTGAGCAGTGTGGGCAGGAACATCCCTAGATGGAGATCCAAGGGCTCTGGCCTGTCGGGGTGCACACAGCTAGGCCACGTAGGACAGGGGCACACGGAAAGAAAAAGCAGGTGGTGATGCGGAAAAGGCAAGAAGGGAAATGTGTAGAGAATGATGGGAGTTTGATGGGAAGTCCAATCCGGTGTAAGTGCAGATGTGTGAGGAAAGATTGATAGATAAGAATTGATGGGAAGTGATAAAGGATGTTCAAGTAAGCAGTAAAGATAGATGTGACAAAGACAAATTAAAACAGCTTGTGAGCATGTCATGCAAATATTGGTACGACTGATTTGATCATATGGTCAAGTCCACTCAGTTAAAATCAAAGTCAGCTGCATCACTAAAGTCCCAGTTTGAACACCTCCGTTTTGTGCAGTACTTCAGCCAGTTCTCACTTTAGGTTGTGCTGGTGGTGTTAACTATTTCTGACCATCAACTGATCAAAACAAAGCATAAAAGTTGTGTATCAAACAAACTCCTGATTTCACTACCTCTTACACATCTTTGCACACAGTGGTCACATGTAGCTTCTTGGTCTTCACTACCTGGACTTGTCTGGCCACAGATGCAGAACAGTTTAGTGGATTTAAAAAACATAATGAGTATGTTTATTTTATGTGCTCCTGCCTTATGTTTTAAAGAACAGGGGATTAATCGAGAAAATAAAGCCCAGATTAATCAGTAATTAAAACATTTGTTAGTTGCAGCCCTTCAAAAGTGGTTAAGCGCATATTAGGTCATGACATGAATGATACTCTGGGTCTTTGGCCCAGCGTTGATCCAAACTTTCCAGAACACAGATGAACACTTTTTTGCAAGGCCTGCAGCTCTAAACTTTCAGTGTAGCTTTGCAAAGATTAAATACAAATAAATAAATAAATAAAATCTTCCACTTGGCTTTGTTACAGGAAGGCATCAAACAATAGCTGGTTTGTCCTACATTTTCTCTCACAACAGATTTGTCAACCTCTCAGATTACAAAGAGACATTCAGAAGCTTGAGCTCAGCCTCATTATGGGGTACCAAAGCACATACTTCTGCAGCGCATAATGTAAATTCTCTGGCTTTTAATGTCACATTGCATAAAAATGACCAAAACTAGCTTCAGTTTCAAGTCTGCACTACCTACTAATTCACCAATTAGCTTCTTAACCATCTCTGGTCATTTGACTTGTCAAACTCCAAAGCAAAGACATAGTAAATAAGAAATACAAAATTACTGATTAGAAGTAATTGTCATTAATTTGAAGGAAAAAAAAAAGAGAAAATTAATCAAGATACAGCAATCAAAATGCACTTCAGCTTCATCATCATTACAACAAGAGGGAATGAGAGAGGCGTGGGAAGGAGAGCAGTCTAACTAAATGGGAATATGTTTTAGAATAGACAGACCAAAACTAATTTTAGTGTAACATACTAAAGTGATGTTAATATACTACATATTCCACACCTTGAGACAGGCAGACATTGCTATCTTTTGTCAGAGTAAAATTTAATGAACACAACTGTCAGGACACACACACTACTTCTTGATCTGTCAAACACATACAACAAATCACCAGAACTACTCTTGGTACTGCAGTTTTCCAAACTGGCTGAAACAGGCCTTTTTTCCTGCACTATATATAATTTGTGCCTTGTGCCAGAAAACATGTCTTCATCCATGGGTAAAAATACAACTCAGGGCACTCCAGGCCATTTTGTGCTGTTTTATAACAGCACAACAAAGTGGCATCTGAAGGCCATAAACAACAATCAGGTAAATAAGTTCGGGGCTAAGTTCAGGACTGACCGTGACCCAGCTCAGTTTGGGCATAAGTGCCCACAGCCTGGTAGGAGTTTGCCAGAGGTAACCATTTCCTGGACTGCTGAGGGTCACACTGGCCGTACAGGGTCGGGGTGAACATAGCATAGTGTAGCCCCATGGCCTCTTGAAGGTTCCCTTTAACCATACTGGGTGATGGGAAGGTAAATGATTCAGACTCACTGTTATGCAAACATGTAATTAATATATTTACTGACTCTACTTACTCTTCTCTACTTGATAGAAGACCTGAAAGACAACATGAGTTTATGGCTAAGGTACACGTTTATCTCCTGCATATATTTAATTATTTTCATGGCACTCAGTCATCTGAGAACAAAAAGTCAACATGAAGTTGGGGTAAAGTAGTTTATCATTAGCATATTATCTTATTTGTATTTCCTTGTCAGGCCTCTTTCTGAAAAGTAGTGTTATCCACATCTGTCCTTTGTTCAAGAAGATACTAATTAAAATTGTGACTGTGAAAACCCCCCACTACATATACCTTAAAGAGGTTAACAGAAAATGTGGGAGTGAAGAACAAAAGGACACTGAAGGTTTGACCAAAATCTTAAACTGCTTTGAGTCCTGCAGTGTCATACTTGTGAAAGCACTTCAGGAACACATGTAGCCAAAGCTACCAATGTAACAAACTGTCTGATATTGTCAACAAAAAATGTACATTTGCACAGTTCATACAGGCTGCATTTCTTAAAAGGTTTATCTATCACATTGCACAACTGGTGAAAGTATCATCGGGCATACCCTCTGACACAGTCACAATCTGAGGATGAACTTTGCTCTACCTGCATTTGTTTGCTTCAAGGCTGCAGGTGGCTACACAAAATGTTTATCAAGTTACAAGTTATATTAAACATTGTTCTCAAAGACACATTTTTTAATCGTTCTTTGAATCACTGGCATTTTCTAAACCTACCATTGTTTAGTTGTTGATACAATTAATCGTGCTTCCTATTTTCCCTCTTTTTATCAAGTGGCTGAGCTTGACACCCTTTGATATTTTGATCTATTACTGGCAAAGTAATTTAGTATACTGCAGTATCAGTTAACGAACAATCCAAGTGTGTTATCTGACTACTGCTATAAAGTAGATTCAGGGTGTAAAGGCATTACAATCTAACCTGTTTACCAGATACAGTTTGTGTAATTTATGGATTATACACCCTTGATTCTGACTGTACTATATGTGACAAAGGTCATTATAGTTTGATTTATGTTAAAATGTTTAATAACACTTAGTGTAGTCATTATGTAGACCAGTAAGTAAAGTATATTCAGCAGTTTGTCAGTCTTTGTTTCTTGCTAAACATACTGTGTGTGTGGAAACAGTATTCACTGTGTTACTCCCCTCTATTAAATCTTTACTTTACTTTGCTTGGCAGACGCTTTTATCCAAAGCGACTTACAAGGAACTAGCGCTGAGTGTGTTGCTCAAGGATACACCTTGTATGGGGGATGGGCTAGGAGTCTGGGCTGGGATTCGATCCTGCCACCTTCTGCATCCCAGTCTGATGCTTATCCCATTGAGCTACCAGGCCACAAACTAAACAAAATGTGAGGATGCTAAATTGTAAATGTCTTGTCTTACGCTTCCGATATTTTATCCTTGTGCTCCTGAGCCTGAGCTACATGTTTTACCAACCAAAAATACTTAAATAATATTTTATCTTTCTCACTTCATAAGACAACAGCAGATTTGACAGTGTGTTGCATATGTCAAATATTTTACCACATACTTCTTATAGCAGTAGATCTCATCTGGGTCTGCGATGCCATACTCTCTGAGCTTCAGGATCATTTGGGCACTTTTTTTAACAGCCTGGTCATAGCGCTCACTGCGGGACAGGAAGTTGGGGTCCTCCTCCTTAAAGTCTGGGTCATTGAGAACCAGTGACTCTGCAGTGGACAGTGGAAATTAAGTCAGAAATGTTTATTTGAGTAAAGTCAAGACCTATCTATTACAAACAGTTGAATTGGAGATTTGCAAAAATCTATTCAAGTTTGTGATTGTGCTCATACATATGAAAAAGTGTACAAAGTTTGTTAGTATGTATCAAGATTTAAAAATGTGTAGAAAGGAATGTTTACATAGGCTGTTTTTATATTGCAAGTGGCTTGTAGATCAGTGTTTACTATCATATCTGGACTGACCTTAACTCTGAAGACAATTAAGAAAAAAAAAATATATATATATTATATCTCCTAAAGCCCTGCATGCTGACTTAACGACATACAGACAGAAAGATTTGTACTGTATGTAGTAAGCTGCATAACACATTTTCATATGCATATCCTATAAACACACACTGACAAAATTCAAAACTCTCTACCGACTCGCAAGGTTTCCAGTTTTCCATGACTATACATGACCTGATCTTCCACATGACTGTAGTCGTGGGGTACAGTATGATGTATAACGTAATGTTTTGCCGCAGTGTAAAAGCGATATGAATAAAACAGAACAGTCTTTGTAGGTTGAAACCGACTTGTATAGGTATTGAAACAGGAAAGTAACAGCAACAGTACAGACTATAAGGATGTTTGCTAAATGAGAGTGACGCCGATTTCACCTCTGGTACATACAAAATCACCTTAACATCTTTAATGCTAGAAACACTACCGTTTATTGAACATTTTATGAGATTGGTTTCTTAATATCGTATTATTTTTGCTGCAATTCAGGAGAAACAGAACGTTAGCTACCTAGCGGCCGCAAAAAGGACAGCTGCTAGCAACGCCACAGCTAACAGCGATAAAAGCATCGTTGGATTAGTTTAATTTTCTCCCGTTTGTTAGCAAACATATCATCACATTAAGATTTAGGTGTCAACAGTACACGTACAACCACTCCCATCAGGTAAAAAAGACAAAACAAACTCACCAATTTCTCGTCTTCTCTTGGTCTTTTGTGGACCTCCGTCCAAAATGTTGGTCAATTTCTCAACGTTAAAACTGGCGTTTTCCCGTTCTTTCTTAATATCAGGATTCATGGCTCTGTGTCAGGCTGAAAACGATATTTACTGAGGAAAAGTATAACGACAACTGTATTGTATAACCTCCTTCCAGGCTGAAGGGTCGTCCTGAACGGCCTCCTGGCGCAGCCGCAGAGAGGTTGGGAGAGGCGAGGACTGACAGGTCACGTGATGTGCATCCCGGAACTACCGGGTGTTCAACAACACTGCACTCAGGTTATTTGTATCCTACTTTCAGGCTGTTTAATAGTTTTGTCTAACAGATTTTTCTTACGTTAACACGATGCTTCCTGCAACTGCAGTTTTTCATTTTCCCTGGGAAATAAACTCTGGAGTCGTGCGTGATGGGGCATCAGTGCGAACATTTGGCAGGTGAGTTTTACACATTTATAATGTGTAGTTTAACTGACTTGTACATTCGTGTTATGAACAGCATCAGGTTCAATACTGTCTAAAATACTTCTTTATCATTAACTGAGTTGAATTTTGATTCATAGAATAAATGTGTTAAAGATCTAAGGCCGCATATTTGACAAATATAGGTACTTTGATCTACACCTGGTCTTATTTAGTCTGAAAGCAAAAAAATGTTGTCCTGTCTTAAAAATATACTGATGTGAAAGTATTAAAGTACAGTAAAGAATATTATTTTAACTATTATTAATGTTGCAGTATCATATAAGTATCATAAGTTGCATTAATGTTGTAGCAGGTGTTTCTCCTTTAGTAATCTGCAACAATATATCATGTATAAATTGATCATTCACAAAATGTACTTAAGTATAGCACTCTAGTTCATGTATTGTAGTATACTATTAAATATTGTTGCTATTATTGAATAGAATACAATACAATGTTATCAATTAAGGTGGAAAATAGTTCAGTTCATTAAGACACTAAAACATATGCAGACATCACATAACAACACTGCCATAATGAATATTACAAGAAATAAATATTATACACAGTATTTTGTGATAAAAGAGGGAAAAAAGTTTAAATTGTTTATTGATCACTAACCTTGTAATGGTTTGTACAAAATTTCAGACTTGTCTCCTATCAGCCTGAGGAGTCCAGGGCTACTCTGTCTGCTCAGCATGCTTTGAAAGAGCACAACGTGGTCATCCACACAATGTTTGTGGAGCCCTTTAACCCAATAATTGGGGCCCAGTACTTTGTTCTGGGTGAGATAGAAAACGCAGAGGGTAAGAAAAAACTATCTTTTCTGTTTTAACTGTAGAATATTGAATCAGGAATTAGGGTTTTCCCGGAACAGTATAGCAAAACAAGAAGCTGACTTCAGATAAAAATAAAATTAAAAAGATATGTAAAATTTAGTATATTAGCTGCTGTAGTTGCAGCAGTTGGGTTGAAAAAAAAAACATTTTTATGTTATTAGATCATTAATTCACAGCGCATAAGTTATAAACACTGTTGTTTATTAAATACTGTAGCTGTAACTGTTATTAATCTGTCAGGGACCTGATAATAGTCAGTAAAATTAAAGATTTAAAAAATACATGCTTTGTTTTTTCTATAACTCCTGTGATCTATTAGTACATTAGATTGATGGGTCAGGTGAAATATAGATCAAATACACCCAAAGCCCCTTTACTTTGAACATCTGCCTGTATCCTTATCTTTTCATCTTACAGGGGTTGGTGTGATGGTCCAGGCCCGTGTGCTGAACTGTATCGATGGTGTAAACATTGCTCTTCTACAGAAAGCCATCAATGAGCAAAGGAGCTTCTTCAGGGAGAGGGAATGCAAACAGGGTGATGTTGCACGGGCTGGAGATGCAACCTGATCGGGGTCTTCATTCATCAAGTGACCCATTATGCTCATAATCCATTATGTCAGAACCACAGTACTGGCTCCTAAGCTGTTTGCCCAAGTGCACTGGAGTGTTGTTATGTAAGCTGAATACGACTGTTTGGTTTGGTTAAAAGACATTAATTTACTTCCATAAGTATATGTTGTGTCCCTCTGACTATGCACTTTATGAGAACCATTGTTGTATACTAAAGCAGTGGTTCACAACCTTTTTGTCTCGCAGATTTTGGTCTTAATGTACAGCTTAAACAGTTAGTCTATTAATAAATTATGTCAAAAAAATAGCTGATGCATTATTGCTGTCTATGTTTTCATGCAAAAGCAAAAGTGATTTGATTTAAAAGACTACATTGAATGAAAAGAGAGGGAGTCCATGCTCTATAACCAGTATAATTTAAGTTTATTTGTTTTTTCAAAAGTATCAAACAAGTCTAAAGTGAACAATGTCAAATGATAGCCCACGAGTAGTACAGAATCAAATCAATCTTGGTAAATACCATTGCACCATGTCCCAGTATCCCTAATAATAGAATAATATCAAAGATATGCTGAATTTATACTCTGTGTTTTTAAATTAAATAAAAAAGATCTTGATTCTGCCCACATCAGCCATGTTTGGTAAACAAAGGCAACTCAACAGTGATCATTTAGGCTAAACAAAAAGCTTTTCCTGAGTCAAAATGTTTATTGTAATTCATCTATAGATTTCATATGTATTTGCCATATCTTATAGTACATTTTTAGCACATCAGATAGATAACTCAAAGTACGTTGTAAACACATCTAGAATCTTGCATATTTGGTTGAGTTGTATGTGGAAGTGTAACCAGAATCTTTGGAGGAGGCAGGCAGCATTGGTAAGCCTGTCCCCAGGTCTTTCTTACAGCGGTCCAGAGCTTGTTTGTAGTTGAGCTTCTCCTTTGTGATTGGGTCTACAATATCCTTGATGTAGGTGGACTCAGACTGCAGCTCCCTCATTACGGTGCTGTCAATCATTTTGGATCCAATAGCATCCAAGATGCTTACTCTGCGGCCACTTTTGGGATCCACCAGCCCTCCTGTCACGTGCTGTGCTGTCAAGTAGCGAATGCCAGTGTCCTTTGGCATCCAGCCTTTCTGAATAGCCTCTCCTACAGACAAACACTCTCTGGTCATGGGTTCCTCAACACCAACGAAAGCTTTGTGAGCATTGAGCAGCCTCTGCTGTTGACCGTCCTCAATGAGGCCTCTGGTTGCTGCCCTGTTAACTGTGTATCTCTCTTTGTTGACGATATCAATGATGCCACCTGTTGCTGCTTGAGCCTCCAGAAGCCTTTGGGCTGTGGTGGGGTCAATCAGTTTATGTGCGGTAGCATTACGTATTGTATAGCAGGTGTCAGTGTTTGTATCAATTACTCCAGCAATTGGGTAGGTTTCTATAGCAGTGGAGATATTTGCTGATTGTACTGTTGTGCTGGACTTTGGGATGATTGAGTTGAATTGGGGCTGCTTCTTATTTTCAGCCGCAACCAGCAAGGCAAACTCTGAAATGGGAATCTTGCCTTGTTTGTACTGTTGTAGATCATACTCCGTCAGTCTGCCTTCCTTCAGGGCATTTTTGATGGAGTATTGCTTGCCACTTTTGCGGTCCTGTAGTACAGATGTCTCTCCATCAGGTCCCAGGGACGTAATCTCCTCCCAGTCACACTCCAGTTCCTGCAAATGAATGTACTGTTGACGATCAATTAGGCCTTGCAGGTAGGCATCATAAGGGGACATGTCTTTGCCTGTCTCTGGATCCAAAATGGTGATTTTGGTGGAGACATTGGTCTCTTTCGTCCTTGTCTCTGCTTGCTCCTCTTTTTGCACATTCAGCCGAAGCTCTCGGATGATGCTGTCTCGCTGATGGATCTTATCTTTTTCATCCAAGATCTCTCTCTCCAGGCGCTGGTTGTCAGACTCCATTTTAATGCTCCTCTGCCTGCTCATCTGCGTCCTCTCACTCAGTAGTCGGTTCTGCTGGTGAAAAGAAAGGCTGATGTCGTGTCTCGAGACTTCGAGTGTCTTAAGCTCCCGAGTAAGGTCATCCCTCTCCCTCTGTAGGGCATCTCTCTTCAAAGTTAAAGTAGTCTCCTCTCTTGAAGTGCTGGACTTGTTGCTCATCGTAAGGTTTATTTTCTCATTGACACGTCTGATTTCTTCCTGCAGGTCCTGTCTGGCAAATTTATGCTGAGACACCTGTTCCCTCAGGCGGTCCCTCTCGGCTTCGACGGCCTGGTCTTTTTCAACACGGACAACCTCTTTGTACACCGTCTTCTCACCTGACTTCTCCCTCTGCAGCACCTCAATCTTTAGAGTGATATTACGGATCTCTCTCTGAATACGCAGGATATCTCTGGTTTCATTGTCAATGTCTGAGCGACGATCATTTGTCATTCTGTCTAGTTTTGGGTCTCTCTCAACCTTCAGTACCTCCTCAACAACAATACTTTCCTCAACAGGAGGTGGAGCATTTTCCAGCTGTGTGATGCGCAGTCGGAGCTCTCTGACTTCAGCCTCAGCTTGAATCCTTTTTTGGTGCTCATCACTCTCTCTGAGGATCCTCTCTTTTTCTTCCACCTTTGTCCTCAGCTGCTGCAGCTCTAGATCTACCTGACGCCGAGCCATTACTTCATCATCAAGGGTCCGGCTCAGTCGCTCATGGTCAACTACCTGCCTTGGGTCCTTCTGTAAGCGCACAACCTCCTGCACAACAACTTTCTCCTCAGGCTTCTGTCTCTCCAAAAGGATGTATTTGTTTTGCAGGTCAAACACCATTTCTTCAATGGAGCGCCGCAGCTGTGCCTCCTCCCGAACATTTTTTCTCAAGCGGTCAGCTTCTTTCCCCAATAGTGGATCAGGTTCGTACTTGATGAGTTCTCTGGTGACAAGTTTGGTCTCTATCTTGGACTTTTCAGCCTTCCATTCATCTCTGTCTTTCCTGAGTAGTCTCACCTGTTCCTCAAGGGAGTTGTAAGTGTTGTGTAAGATTTTCACCTGCTCATTTAGCCTCTGAATCTCTCTCTCATTCTCAGGGCTCCTCTCCTCCTTAACCACCTCTTGGAGAACTTCCTTCACCTCCACCTTGGGCTTTTGAGAACGAAGGATATTCAGCTCTGATGTGACCTGGGTTATCTCCCTCTCCAGATCAGAGCGCTGCTTGTTTGAGTCCTGTATGTCTTTCCTGAGCCGCACTATCCCCACTTCTGTGTTGGGGTCTATCCGGTAGATCTCATTAACAATTTCCTTAACTTCAATTTTTGGTTTCCATTCTTGAACTTCTCGGTAGCGGCTGTGGAACTCTGCCAACTCTTTGGATATATTGTTGTTTTCAATCCTCTCTTCCTCCAGGCTTGTTCGAAGCTTCATAGATTCAGTGATGAGGTCTGGGTCTTGTTCAATCTTTTTAACTTCCTTAGTGATGATCTTTGGCTGGATGTTAGGAATCAGTCTCTCCAGTGCATTAATCTGACTCCTTGTCTGGAAGATGTTATCGTTGAGGAACTTGATCTTGTTGTCCTCATCGGAAAGTTCTACCTCCAACGTTCGCATTGTTCTCAACATCTCAGGGTCTTTTTCCACTTTGACCACCTCCTTCTTAACCACCCTCTCTTTGATGGTTGGTCTCTTCTGCTGGAGAATTGTGACCTCTGTCCTCATCTGAATGTGTTCCCCATCTCTGACCCGAATTTCATCTCTCATCTTTGCTATTTCATCTCTCAGTTTAGCGGACTCTACATCCAGCTGAGGATCTTTCTCAAACTCTGTCACCTCTTTGGTGACCAGTTTGGGTGGAGTGTTTTTCAGTGTCTCTTCCAGGATGGTGATTTTCTTGTTAAACACTTCAACATCAGTCTGGATGGTGGTACGCCTCATGGTCTCTTCATGCAGTTTCTTCTGCAGACTAGTTAAGTCACTTTCTAGTTTTGGGTCGCGGTAGTACTGCAGTACTTCTTTCTCCTCTACACGCTCTACTCCTCTGCGACTCTTTAGTGATATCATCCTGTCTTTAAAGGTTCTCAGGTTTGCCTGAGCATGAGCTGTCCTCTCTTTCTCTTCGTGCAGCTCTTTCGAAAGATCGTCTAGCTCAAGCGCACTCTTTTGCTGGTTTTCAAGGTGCACTTGTTGCTGTGCCACCACTTGAACTTTCTCTTCATTCTGCAGCAGGAAAACATAAAATAATTGAATGCAAACAAGTTATGACGTGATCAATTTAGTGACATAGTTTTAAAGATTCTATAGTGTTAACCAAATATTCATGCGTTGTCTTACTTGTAAAACAAGATTCTTAGCCAATGCCATCTGTTTTTGGCGTTGGGTGTTTTCAGCTGTTGCTTTAGCATAGCGGTTTACAAGACTCTTTTCCTGTAAAAAAAGAGTTACAGAAAACCATCAACCACTGTTATATTTTGATAAATGTTATGTTTTTATCACAACTTAAATACTTAATAGTGTAAATATTACCTCTTTCTGCACAGCATCAGAAAGTGCCGGCATTTGAGGTTTCTTTGCAACAATGGTGCCCGAACTCTCAAGTGTACTGTTGTATTTATTAACATTGGTGTCATACTCCTGCACAGAGGTGAAAAGTTAGATTAGGCATTTTCAGTTATTAGTGTGTTAGTGGTATTAGTGTTCCTGCCCTGGAATTAATTGCCTATTTACAGATCATTTTTGAACATAACAACCATATGTAAGACATATGTGGGAAAGGCGATTTAAGCAAATAAAACACCATTCTCTCATTTATATAATGTATATTACATTGTATTGTAAACCATTTTTGTCTTACATCGAGTAGACTCTGCAGGTCTAGAGACAGATCTGACACTCTATCTATGTCATTTCCCTTCCTCTTCAGGTCATCCATCACCCTCTGCAGTGAAATTAACAGAAGTTAATTACTGAGAGTTATATATTCCATCATTTTACTGTAATAGCAGATAAAGTACTCTGTACGTGATAGTTTTGTATAGTCAGGTGACAATCTCACCTCTTGGGAGCTCTGCTTAGCAGCGATCTGTGACGGATCATTATTGTAGTTTATTTGGTGCGTTGGCAGGTTGTCCAGGAAGGAGTTCAGGGATTTGCATGTGCTCTGGAACTCTTGATTCTTGTTTGCAGTTTCTTGTAAGATGTTTTCTCTGAAAGTATGCATTGATATTATGGCACATTTTAAACTTTTGCTATTGTAAAAGCTTTACATTGACATACTTTTAAAATTCAACTGTCTCAGCTCAGGTTTTGTTTTCTTTCAAGCCTAACTATCTTGTGCCCTCTCAGATTTACACTGTGACACATAGGAGGGCCCCTAATCCCTAGGTTGTGAACTAGTTGATTAATTAACTAATGCAGTTTTCCTTTTTTAACTCTAATCTGTAAAATGAAGTGACTGAACTGACTTCTCTGCAGTCGAGTCTCACCTCTCGTTCAGCTGGTTGACTATTTTTGTGTAGCGGTTCTGCAGCTGCTTGACCTCTGTTCTCTGGCGCTGGATGTCAGGGCAGTACTCCTGGTATCCCTGCTGCAGAGAGCTGCACATCTGCTCTGTGGTCTCTAAATCCTGACTCAGCTTCTTCATGTCTTCCTGAGCTGCTGTCACAGACTTACGCTGGTTCTGAATACAACAGACACACGCAATTTTAATATCTATCAGTTCTAAGTTGAATCTGTGAGTGGCAGCTAAAAATTTTAAGAGGAAATCTCATTTCCTCACCTGAATGTCGTCAGTACGTGCTTGAATTACATTTGGCACATCAGGGATTGGACCATCTTCACTGAGCTTCTTCTCAAACCCAGAAACAAGGCCATCCACCTTCTTAATCTGATGCTCCAGTTGGAGAGATGCGTTTGCTCTGAAAGACAGATGTAGTGACACTCAGTGTATTTAGATTATTTAGTTCATTAGCAGAGCGGGGATACCTGTATTTTTGTTGAAGACAAAACCATTCACCATGCCCCTGCATATATGCAACAACCCAAGCAAAACATCTGTTTACTTCTTGGTGTAGAGGTCAGCAAGTGCAGTGATGCTGTCGTGCTTGTTGTTGGCAGCACTCAGTTTGAGTGGCAGTCCAGAGGAGGTACCGCTGGGATCTTTAGAAAGCTGCATATTCGCCTGAGCTGTCTGCTTCTGCTGCTCCAGAGCCTTCAGTGCCTTAACAGATTGCTGTAGTGAAAAAAAGTTGATACTTTTTATGATTGTACTAATATACTAGCATTACATCAAATGTCAGAGCATCAGATCATCTAGGATTTCATCTGATGGTCGTGTTTTTTAGTAAGAAGCTCTTTCACAGTTTCTATAATATCGTCATGTCCCATGAAAAATTTCACAAATAACACACCTCTGTTGTGAGGACAATTAATTTCTGCCCTCTTGTTCATCATACCAAGCAACAGTATGTTATGATAGACATGAATTAGTGGTTCTACATTTAACCCAAATCCTGATCAACAACATCTTGAGAATACACGTCAAAACGAAGGATCTCAGTTCAAATAAACTGTCTACTACAACTGTTGATTTGTCTCACCTCCTGTTCCTTCAGCCTGTTGGCCAGATCTCCGGCCGGGTCGGTGCGACTCAGTGGTGCTCGCAGGCGGTTCAACATGCTCTTCTCAGCACTGACCAGGTCATTGTCCAGCTTGTCCAGCTGCTGAGCTATAGCTGCTACTTTCGGGTCCAGTGGTGCAGTAGACACCAGGGCTGAACAAAGAAACAGAAAGCTGACTTATTGACTAAATAAAAACCTACTAATACAACTAATCATAGATAATTATCATGATTTATAAAAGCAATGATATTTAATTACAAGATTTAAGGATTTATTTCATAGTTAGTGACCTGATTGTTGAGACTTGATACTGTCTGGTTTATTATTCTTTAGAGAAGCTGCCAGAGCAGCTCTTCTCTTCTTGATGTCTGCCAGTTCACCACCCAAACTGATCAATTAAAAACAGATGGAGAGAGTGAGACAGAGACGCAGAGATATGGAGGTAAAGATAGGAACAATATTTCTTGCATATTCTTGCATTGTTTATTGTAGCTGGCTAATGATACAGATTCACAGTACTCACAGGTCCACTTTGTCAATGGCCTCTGGGTCTGGTGGTGGGATCTGGAAGCAAACACCTGGGAAGGTTTTTGTTACACCATCAGGGCAGGTAATGTTCCAGTTCTCATTGTCTGAGTTTGATTTCAGGGTGAACTTCTCCCCTCTTGACAAAGATACCTGCACAGTAATGATAAATACAACCTCAAAAGTTAAGAAACAGCAGTGTGTATGAATAAGAACATTTAGTTCTGGCTTTTCTATTTTCTGTGAATGTCTGACAGAAATTTAAGCTTCACCTTGTCTGTCTCCCAGTCACACAGGGACTCCAACGTGATGGGTCTGTTGGCGTTGCTGCGGCGTAGCTTCAGAGGTGCGATGGAGGTGCTACGCCTCCTCAGGTCAGCCAATAGCTGTTCACTGTTCTGTACAGTCTTCTCCTCCAGCTGGTGGAAACAGACATAGGTGAAAAAAATATTCTCCAAATATTCATCTCATAGCTCAGAGCCCTCATTTTAAATATTATCCTAGACAGATAAAAAGTAGTTCAAACCTATCTCTAAACATAATTTAATACGCTTATTGAACTTGAAGCATCCAAACATTCAGTTTTCACTGAAATATCCTACTGCCTTCTGTTTTACCTAAATGTAAACTTTAGAATATCTGATAAACAATTTGTTTTGTGAGTGTAAACCAAGGGAGCTCCCCACTGAGCTGGATTTCCATTAAAAATACAGCGTGTAAATGGATAGTCAGGTCCCTTTCTTACACCTCCCTCCTATCTTCAGCTCTTAATCTTACCTAATCCTTAGTCTGAATCAGTTTGAACAAAGAGGAATACACGCTGATTTTGTTTATGTCTTGTAATAATAGCTATGAAAGCACCTCGAGCTGCAACAGCATCTCTGAGTTGCTCTTCTTGCTGACGATCTTGGGGTCCAGGCTGTTGTTGAGTTTGGTCAGTGTCTCTGAGAGTTGATCAGTTTCCATTTGGTACTGGAAAAAGCACAACAACAGAATTTCTATTTAAAATAAACTTATAATGAGAGAAAATGTGCATATTTTCTTACCCATAATTGTGTAAAACAGAGATTTTGAAAGTGACATGATGTGGTGTAATGCTGTCCCATATTTACCTTTTTGTATTCCTCCACATTGTCCAGATGTGTCTCTTGACAGATGCAGAGATTGAGGAATCTCTGCCACTCATTGCGTACAGTTTCTCTCTGAGCCTGGTAATAAGATTTTACATTTTATTTAGTTTATTTATGCTGATTTTAAATGCCATTCAATATACAACTTTAAAGTGTTAACAGTGAAGAAAATGTTTTTGGTGAGTTACAGAGTTTTGGCTTGTGGGTAATTACATGTACCTGTATTGTGGCACTGGCAGGGTGTTTCAGTTCAACAAGTCTGTCGCCTTCATCCTGGAGTTTGTTCACCTCGCTCTCGTGGGACAGTAGACTGTTGTTCTTGAAGTTCTGATTGAAATCAAGTTAAAGTGGGGTTATTTTTGTTTTGTCATGTTGCCAGGGATGATTCCTCTCAGTGTTAAATTCTAACCTCATACTGTCTGCGGACATCAGGTGGATCCACCATGCGGTCACTCCAGTCCTGCCTCTTGATCTTTTGCTGTTCTTCTCCCAGAAAGACCAGTTCCTTGTTGCAGCCCTGCATATATTCATACAGGCTGTTCAGGTAATGCCGGCGCCATTTGGAGTTGTCCTGGAGAAAAAGGCAAAAAACAAACCTGAGAAGTTCTGAACATTTAAAATCAATGTTAAATTGTAATTTGAGAGCATGAACAGAAGAAGTTAAAACTTGAGTAGATCTTTGATTTATATCCAGAGTTCCACAGTATCACGTGATAATTGGCAAACACCTCAAAGAGAAAATATGAATTTTGATGCAACAAAGATCTTTCACCATTAAACTCCAAAATAAACAATTTTTATTACATGAGGAAAACTCAGCTCACCAGCATGTTGTTGTACTGTTTCTTTAGTTCTGTATATTTATCCTAAAAGACAAAGAGCAACACGTATTATAGGCTGCCAAACATTTTTCATTGAGAACAAAATTATCAATAAAGGCAAACAGAACATTAGGATCAGTGGCTGTGGTCAGCGCAAACACCCAGACTGCGATGTGAATGGGCTTTTATGCAAACATGTCCACCTTGCTGCCAGCAGAGCTAATGGTGAGCTGTGAGCTATAGGCCTCAATTTCCTGGTGCAGGAGGTTGTGAGCAGCAATCTGCTTCTTCAAGTCTACCATGGTGGGGCCATACTCCTCCGTGTTCAGTTGTTTCTGCAAACACACCGGAAAAAGACTGTTAGTAGTATGAAGAGACAAATAACCACCCAACAGCAAGTCTGACCTTCAGACAGTGTTATTATACAGGTACATCTCAATAAATTAGAATATCATCAAAAACTTAATTAATGTCTGTAATTTAATTTAAAAAAGTGAAACTCACATATTATATAGATTCATTACACACAGACTGATATATTTCAACTGTTTATTTCTTTAAATTGTCATGATTATGGCTTACAGCAAATGAAAACCCAAAATTTCATTTGGAAATCAAGGTCCTAGAGTCTGGAGGAAGAGTGGAGAGGAGCAGAATCCAAGATGCTTGAGGTCCAG
>JAUMHL010000001.1:16747039-16771504 GCA_032362345.1 Sandelia bainsii
TCTAATTTTCTGAGATACTGCATTTGGGGTTTTCATTTGCTTTAGGCCATAATCATCAAAATTAAAAGAAATAAACGTTTAAAATGTATCAGTCTGTGTGTAATGAATCTATATAATATATGAGTTTCACTTTTTTGAATTGAGTTACTGACATAATTAAGTTTTTGATGGTATTCTAATTCATTGAGATGTACCTGTACTTACCTGCTTCTGGGTGAAAACAGGCCCCCAGTCGATTCGGGGCATCAGTGACACGTCATCAATCTGCTCGTAGATGTCTCGGTAGAAGGTGCAGTCTTTCAGCCAGCGCTCATGGAGATGAATCACACTGGAGTCGAAAACACAAAACTCTCATAATGACCCAGGATGTCAGGATGACCTCTTTGGACATCCAGAAATGTTAGCATTAGCTTCAGGGTTTACTTTGAGACAATATTTGTTATTTTAATATTCTATTTTATTCTGCCACAGTTTTTCTTGCTATAATATCTAATTAAACCTTCAAATGGACATAAGGAGGCTGCACCTCTGTGCCCTGGGCAGCTGTGCTTTTCTATGCTATTCTATAACAACTCACTCGCTCTCTATCTCTGAAGCTTGTGGATGTTTGAACTTCTTGGCCTTATCCACATCCAGGAAGAGGTCCTTCAGCAGATCCTCGGCCTCACCCAGCTTATCTGAGATCTCATTCTGATGCTTGAAGGGCAGCTCCTTTTTGTCATTTTCAAAATCCTGGTGGGCATAAATAACAGATCAGGTGATATTTCTGTTGAGGGCTGCCACTAAAAGTAATAACAGCATTGGTGTATTAGTATGTGCTTGTCTTCGTTTGTTCCCACCACGGCCAGCAGTTCTTCTGCACGAAGGATGTCTTTCTCCACCGTGTCAGCATTCTTCTGCATCTGAGCAATCAGCAAGGCCAAGTTGCTGCTGGACTGTTCGGCCCTGAAGCAGACACAGAGTAAACCATTAAGCATGGATTGTGTGGCCCTCTCTTACTCCACACTCCCTGTCACAATCCCAAATCTTCTATATGTGAGTGTTGACACACACAAATAGAGGAGGCTAGTATTTCTTTAGGATTAGGTTTGCCTTGTAGTTTAACATTTAGGTTAAAGCCCACAGCTTTACTTTCATAGAGATGCACTGATCTTCAACAAAATAGCTGCATAAACATAAATGAACTACAAGTCACAGCCAAAACCCCAGATAAGTAATACAAGCTGGCACAAATGTTTGAAAATGTAAACTGAGAAACACTTGAATTTGCAATTTACATTTTGATAATATCTGTGTTCATCAGTTTCATTTATTTCTTGCTGAAAAAGATCAAAACAAGCAAATGGGTTTTGAACACAATAAAATAAAACAGGTTTAAACAGTAATTCTGGACCAACTTAAACATCATCAAAAAGTTTTTATGATGACTCAGGAGAAGAGACTGATCTTCACGGTAATTTTTCTTATTTATCACAGTGTCTCAAGGTGTACTGACAGTGGTGGTAGGTAACTAAGTACATTTACTCAAGTACTGTACTTAAGTACAATTTTGAGGTTCTTGTACTTTAATGGAGTATTTTCATTTTACATTACTTTTACTCCACTACATTTATTTTAACATCATTAGTTACTTTTTGTTGGATTAGATTCTTATAAAAATCATTATATATATATATATAAAATACTGATGTAACATTCATGGATTAACCTCCTGTCACTATGTAAGATGGTTAAAATCAGCCCCACTTTTACCGACTGCTGTTTTTGTTCCACAGTCTGTAGGTAACTACACATTTTAGTCATAATTTTCATCTTTGAGAATTTCTCAAATAAAATCTGGACTAGTTTTCTACATTTATGTTTTCACCAGCATCAAACTCTACATTGTTTAAAATACACTGTTTTCTTATTGGAGTACTTTTACTTTTATACTTTAAGTAACATTTAGAGCATGTACTTTAGTACTTTTAGTTGAGTAGAAAAATGAAAGGGTACTTCTACTTGTAGTGGAGTATTTTTCTAGGCAAGTACTTGCACTATTAGTTGAGCATTGAGTTTGTGTACTTTACACACCTCTGAGTACGGGGATACTGTACGATCCAAGAGGATATCTAGTTTCACCGTCCGAGCCCCACTCAAAACGTTCCTCAAATGCTAAAAATTCCACAACGGCTGACTGTGATGGTCACTCCCTCTGTCACTGTTTTTGTTGCTCTCTGTCAATGCTACTCTGAGAAAACGTAAAGCAATACCCAAGACAGACAAAAGGAGGAGGAGATCCTACTTGCTGGCATCGTGTAATTAACTACTCCCATAAAACTAATAAAAGGTCAATTTGTGGTTATGGAGTCAAAAATCAAAAGATTTTAAGTTATTTGAATGAATATCACACAGGATGGTGTTACAATCCATTGAGAAGAGATTTTTGTGAAAGAGGCATAAATGTCAAGTTAGAGCTCAATTACCGTGATTGTAAATAAAATCAATTTTCAAACATGCGAGGAGGTGTGTGTTTAAACAAGGGAGAACAATAAGGGAGCTTTGCAGACATTTGATTGTGGTAATTTGGTAGGTACACACAAAGCAGTGCCGTTTTCTCTGTGCTCTCTTTCAGTTTTGTTCAACAGCTGCAGAACCTGAAAGCTTTTCAGTCATGCATGTCTGAAAAAACACTGATGTTTAACATCAAAACAAAGGACGTGAGCAAACTGTGCAACTCACTGGTGAATTCATATCATAGCTCCCTGCAAGTTCAAAGTCTGGCGAGAGTACAAGCAAGTGTCACACAAGGTAAATTTACTATGAGTTAATAGCATGTTTCACGCTGCTCTTTAATGAGAGAATGTCTTGTACTGTCTCGTTGCATCTTCTGCACTGACTCACTGAGCTGCAAGCTGATCTGGTTCTGCAGCTGCTCTGACAATGGCCTACCTATTCCTCTTCACTCAGCAGGAGAGACAGGTACAGGCGGTACACACACACACACACACACACGTGACATGAACAACCAACATTTCTTGACTCTTCCCAGTTTCAGCCAAGAATGAAGGGAAACTATAAATTCAGTTTCTAATTATTGCTCAGTGAGTGATGATGGGTGAGACGAGGAGACAGTGCTCACTCTGCTGGCAGAAAAAAGTGAGAAACAGTGATGACAAGAACTCAGATAAGTTAGCAGAGCACAGATTAGTAAAACAATATGATAATATGATCTAAGTGCTTTCTCCAGCTGTTCTTTCTTATCTTTTTGTCTTTTTTCTTTTCCTTTTTGTTTCTTTTCCATTTTCTATTTTTTGTCGTCTCTCTGGCAAAACCTGATACGTTGTATTGTTATAAAAACGGTATATTGTAATGTTATCAATAAACTAAACTGATAAGAGCTTTTTTGTTCTTACACCTTTTTAATTTTTTTGGAGAAATTTAAATCAGTTTCTGCTGGTTGAGCAGAAACATCTTTAACTGTAGCATAAAGAAGAATTTATTTAAAGTAAATAACTGTTGATAATGAATGAGGCGAGTGACAGAGGTCTGTCAGGCCTCCTTTGTGTGAACTGTCATGTGAATGTAGACGTTTCTTCATTAGTCAAGAAGCTGAATGACAAGTCACACCCAGGGTGGTGGAACGTAACTAAGTACATTTACTCAAATGCTGTACCTAAGTACAATTTTGAGGTACTTGTACTTTAATGGAGTATCTCCATTTTATGGTGATTTTACATTGCTACATTTATTTAACGACTTAAGTTCATGGTTACTTTCATAAAACAAAATAAAATGTAGTAATAATTTATGATGTATTATTAGGGGTTAATCAGCTGCCAGTACATAAACTCAGCTCCACCTCTCTCAGCTACTGCTGTTGTTACAGAGCAATGTACAAATTTGCAAATGTACAAATTACTACTTTTTCCCCCCATTGAGGACCTTTGAAATTTTGTTGAAAAAGTCTTGGACATTCATGATATCAGCTGCATCAAATTTAATACAGGTTAAAATGCCTTACTTTTTTAGAGTACTAGTAGTTCAAGAACATTTTAGAACTTGTGTTTAGTATTTCAACTTGAGTAAACAATTTGAAGTAGTACTTCTTGTAGTGGAATACTTTTTTAGGCTTTTTGTAGTAGTAGTATGTGTACTGTGTGTTTCGCAGAGACAGATGTTGCACCTGCAGTTTAAGCTTTTCACAAACAGCATGTGGACAGTAGTGGACGGACTGTGCAGTATTTCTCTTTGTCAAACACAGAAGAGCTTTGTTGAGTTAAATCCACACTCTCTCTTTTAGGTGTGTGTCATTTTTCTGTGTTTAGAGACTTAAATGACAATTTCCATACACTAAAATATAAATATAAATATAAATAACATAATTAGTAAAAAACAATTAAATAGATTAATGGTGAGTATTTGGTTTCTTTAATGAATGACCATGACGGGAATGCTAAATGGCTAGCATATAGCTAGTACCAGTTGATCTGACTTGAAAGCAGGATAACTCGCCAGCCCACATTATTTTGAAGGGCTTGCCTGCATTTTTAGTTAAATCTCAGTTTTCTTCACAGCTCACAGATTATTTTATGAAATTCACTTATGTCATTATTTCACTCAATGTTAATATAAGAAATGTTTCTTCATAACTGCCCAACAACTGTCAACAGCATCAGACTCTGTGACATTATTCAAGCATCGTGTCACCAGCGATGTGAGCTGAGATAAAACCAACAGATTCCACCAGCAGAACAAGATGGCGCCTTGGGGGATTCTCAGATATCAATCTGCCCTCATACCAGCATCCACATGCTCACACACACAAAACCATCATTCTGCATTTTGTCTACGCACGCTATGAACAAATATAAGTGATGGTTTAAAAGTGTCTTCACATTTCCTGTTCTGTTCACTCACATGCAAAGTAACAACAGGTCTGGATGTTTAAAGTTAGACACTGCAGGTGTAAACCAGCTTCATCTGACACATTAGTGCTGAAATAATTAGTCTCTCAATTCATTTGTCATTTACCAACTAAAAATGTTCTAGTTTTTTATTATTGTAAAAGACAGACACTGAATACCTTTAGATTTTGGACTGTTGGTCAAAAAAAAAAAAAAAGAAGCATTGGGAAAACTGGATTTGGTAACTTCATAGACTAAACAGTCAGTAATTTTAAAAATAATCAATAGATTAATAAAAAGAGAATATGTATAATTTCATTGATGAAATTGTGTGTGATGGAAATTTCTTAACAGCCTAATGAACTGAGCAACATGAGCAGTGTCACAACATAAAGTAAAGAAACCAACGCCCACATAAGACACAGAAACCAGCTGAGCGGTGTGGACTGCACAGCCCACATCACACATCAACAGACTGACAACAGGAGCAGGGAGAAAGTTGGTTACAATCTACCTGTGAAACCACATCAGTATTGTGTATGTGCCAAATGTATCTGTCTTCAAAGCCGTCATGACATTGAAATAATCAAGACTGTCAGGTTGTCATCATGCCTCTTCAGTAAGATCAGATTTTCTCACATATTCAGTTCATTTATGAAGCTCACACTAAATCAACTTTAGTCTGCACATGTGTTGGTGCAACATATTCAACAAAATCAAGTTTTCGTTTTGGGGAAAACTAGTAACTTTTGGGTGTGGATGTCTGAGAAGCACGTGGGAAAGAGCTAAGAGTTTTAAAGTGCCGCTGTCACACTGTGTTTACACAGTAAACCTGCGAACAGGCTGGCAAACATCTCAATAAACTTTCACTATCCCTGCGGAGTAATGCAGGCAAAATTCTAAACACTTGAAGTCAGTGATGATACTCCCTGAGCAAACTTGCATTCAATGTCCCTTTTAAATCATAATATAACAGGAGGGGAACCACGACACACAAGAAAAAGAACACACAGGAAACATGACACAGTTCTCGGCTTGGGAAGAACAGGAGGAGAGGAAACATGACGAGAGTCCTCAGGGATAAACTTACTTGCTGGTTTTGCCCAAGCCCTTGAGCGTACTGTCCTTGGTCTCCTTATTCTTCTTAAACATCCTGGAGGTCGTATGGGGTCAAGCAGAGATCCCACAGAAACGTCTCTGTCTCTCTTTCTTACTCCTTCTTCGTCTCTGTCTTCCTCACCCTGTGGCTCCTACTCTTCTTTCCTCTGCCTTTGGTTCTTCTCAAACACATTCAAACTTACGCACACGCAAGTCAGCTCAGTGTTTAGCACAGGCAGCTCCTCCCAGACATGGTAACAGGTGTGTGACACCGCCCAGACATCCACCTTGCAGAGGAATACCGGACCGACCTGTTCCCGTGCTCTCCCTTCCGCCCACCTTTGGTCCTGCCCTTTCTTTTCATTGGGTCCCTGACACCCTCTCGAAGTCCTCTCAGGAACCAAAGGCCCATTTATAACCAGGGAGGATCAGTTCAGGGGACTGGAGGGACACTAAAATCCTGCAGTGACTAGTGAAACACAGCTATTTTTATTTGTAGACATGTGTGGACAGCATGTGATGGGGGTGCCCTGGAGGACCAGGTGTGGTTTTGCTACATGTTCTCTGCTGTCACCAACAAACCATTTTATACAATTACAAAATTTGAGTCACAGACCTTAAGTATCATCTAATATGATTCTGTTTTTACTTTCACTAAAGAAATTATGCTGTGTTTGCATGTACAATTAAAATATATAAAAAACAATGAAAACAGTGCCTGGGGGTTTGTTTTCGTTGATAGTAATCATTTCCACATTGAAAGAAACAAAACCAAGAGACATCTTTTGCATTTATTTTTATCTTTAGACCAGTTCTTTATTCAGATGAAGATTCACCAACACTATATCTTTCATAAGTTATATCATAAGTTTTTTTCTTCCAAACCATTATAATACATTAAACTTTACTTTTGTTTGAGTTTGTTCAGAGTTCAGGATGCAGCCCTGCGGTACACTGGTGACCTGGCTGGGCTGTACCCTGTCTCTCACCCATCATCTGCTGGGATCAGCTTCTGCACAGGGCAATAAGCAGCTTACATAAATTTGGAATTCATATTCATCCATAGCTTTTTTTTAAACTTAAATGTGGATGATAGCAATGGGAAGTGAGGTGGAGATTACCCGATGAACACCATTTTCTTTATTTTTCTTTTCATTTTACAAATTTCTTTGTTGATTTCTTCTTCTGTCTTCACAACTGAAGAGTTAACGCCATCAGCTGGAACAGAGGAGGTTAATCAGGCTGAGCACAGACACACTTGATGCTGTAACCTCAGTCACATAGTGTGTACAGTCAACAACGGAAAAGTGTCTGTGGACCTGTGGACCAGTTTATTAAATAACACCTACATACAGAGCAACATGCAATGATGTTAATGATTATAGAGACTTCCATACACTGCAAAGTCATGTCTGTAGCATCTACAGACATGAGAGTCATTCAGGATTAGGGCGTCTCTGCAGAACATCAACAATAGGAAATCATAGGGAGGAATGCAGCTGGGCCACTTTCTTTGCAGCAACGTAGGGAAGAGCACAGAGGACACATTTTTGATGCATCCTGTCACAGTCTCTCTCTCTGGGTGTGTTCACCTGTCTGGAAAAGCAGATACTTTTTATGTTGCTTAGAGATACACTGCACTGTTGTACTTTCATCAAGTGCAATGAAAATGGCATTTTATGATCTTGATCTTAAACTTCAAACTCTTACTTTTTGTCAGAAAAATTCTGTAACGATTCGCAGGAAGTTTTTTTCTTTTCATGACTGATGAAGCCACATGACAGGAAGAAGCCGCTGTGAACGGATTCTGTTTTATTAATGTCATTAAAATGTTTTCACTAAACTATCTCACCAGAAAGTCCATTTACTAACTGTTGTGGTGCTTTTAGCCATTTTTACATGATCATCATCAGCAGATGCAATTTGCTAAGGTTGTCATAGAAGTGTAGATGTTCAATTTTTTCACTCCACTTTTCCTCCTAGCTATTCCTACTAGCTTAAAATCTCCACTGTCCAAAATGTCATGAGGAAATCCACAAGAACTTTGGAAGTCAAGATTTTGAAGGTGAAGAAAACTTAAAGCTACAGTACATGTCATTACCCAGCTGCAGAAAGGTTTATCTGACTCAGCAGTGGTGGTGCACCGCCCAACTGTGCACATGGTTGACACAGAAAAGGCTTCAGAAGGAACCTCACACACCGCTCAACACAAAAGTATAAAAATCTGTCTGCAAACCAAAGCCATTTTCAAACAAGCTGGATGAAATTAACACTGAGCTCTTTTCACAATCATTAAAGCATTGAAAAACATAATTTGATGAAAAGAACACTTCACCAAATGTTTTGCAAGTGTCTGAAGCAGTGACACCTGCCAGAGAACTGAGTGAGCGGGATGCATACAGTCATGTTTAGAAAGGATCTTAAATGTCAGTAGTTATTTTCTGTATTGTATTTACAAATCTGTAAATTCACACATGGACTATAACGTACAATGAGTTCTCTCCACTCATAACATCTGGCAATCTTGAACCTTGATTAGTTTGTGCCTTGTTAAAGAACAACCTCTTTCATTAAACTACACACTACACAGACATGTTGTCTTGTTTACAGTTTAAATCTGTAAATCAGATTTTTTCACTAAGCTTTTATGTCTACTTTAGACATTTTCTTTCCCCTGGTACCGTAAAATCTGCCGAACAAGAATATCAAAAATACACATGCCATTTATCTTTTTTTCTATTATTTTAGCATTCACTAGATAGCTTGACACTGGAGACACACAGAAAACATGGGGAGAGAGAGAGCGGGTGTGCCATGCAACAAAGTTCCTTAGCTCCACATAAACCAGAGACGCTGCGGTCATGTGGCATGTGCATTAGGCTACCAGTGCGTTCATTTCTGATTTTCATGAATCAGCAAAATAAAAAAAGTGACATGATTTTAATAAACTGATTAATAGAAGTGTGCAAACACTTAGCAGAGCATCGATGATTACATCTTATCTTGTTTCTTTCTGCAGATAAACATTTATCTTTGCCTGAGCAATGCCCAAATATCTGCAGCCGATCCAGGCAGAGCACATTTCTGTGTTTGAGTAACAAAGGTATGTGTGTGGAGAGCAGTGGTGACAGGTACAGGTAGGTAGATAAGAAATCAGGTATATACCATGAGTAGGGGGAAGAGATGGCTTCTTTATTTCACTGAATATTTGTGAATTTAATGTTTAAATGCAGAAAAAAATAATTTACATGGCACCTTATGGTTAAGAAAACACACCTGTGATAATTCACTTGCGAGTGTGCATATACACAATGTAAAGTTACACACATTCACACCCTGCTGAGGCATCCTACACACTTAACATCACACCTACACCCAAAACAGAGGTGAACCACACACACACACCTCTTAATTCCTTCTGAAACTCACCTTTTACTTTGCAAAACATGCAAAAGTAATTTTAAGTTATTCTAATAAGATCTTTTCTCCTTTTTTTTTTAAAGAAGTGAAAGAAGACGTAAATCAGCATTTGGTGCAGATATACTTTAATTTTGGGTCTGTAAACTAAATCAAATCATAAGTTTTCATCTTTTCTTTGCTCTTTCCATGTTTCTAACAATTAGCGATCTTGACTGTTTTCCAGGCTGTTCGAGGTAAAGTGCTCGAACTATTCCAGCACGTCCATGTTTAATTCTTGAAAACAAAATAATAAAGGGGAGGAAAAAACATAAAAACAAGACACTGATAAAAACCAGTAAGCAAAACAGTTAAATGTGTGACTATGTGAGTTACATGGAAACTGTCCTCTAGCTCGAGTTTTGCCAGCTGTCTCAGGCAGATCAGGTTCCTTAAGGATGAGAGGAAATGAGCGAAGAAGGTGTGAATCCACATGACTGGCAAACAGTGGATAACAAGAATTTTTTACTTTATCTACAAACATGTAATTAGTGATGAAAGCAATTTAATCCCAGGGGTGACGGACAGGCAGTGGTGTGATGAATGAAAGTGTTTAAAAACTCTTAAGTCCTAAAGGTCTACTGTAATTCTACAACTGTGATTTTTCTGAAAGGTAAATAAAAATGTCAAAATACAAACTTTGATTGCAGTCTGATGAGCCGCAGTTATTTCCCACCTCTGCAGGAACAACGTGATCATCAGACAACAGAGAGAGACACTGAGGACATTAAAATGTGATTCTGTCAAAACGAGTTCAACATTTGGACCCTTGTAGCTCTGTGCCAAACATACAGTATGACATGTGCAGGCTGTAGCTGAAGTTGAGAAATAAAACACGATCCAGCTTTTTTTTTTTTTTTTTAAGAAAAACATTTTGCACTTTAAAGTCAAAGCTTTGTTTTTCATCATCCTGTTGTCACTTAATCTCCTCCTCTACTCTATATTCAGTCTCCTTTACATTACTGCACTGTCCTGTTCACGTCACAAGAGCCAAGAGAGACAACAGCTTTGAGATATATTTCTTCTTGTGCTTCTTAGCAGCTCGTCATGTCCAGTTTCATGTCACATTACCACGCTGTAATTCGAACTGTCTGCAACATGGTCTAAAAAACTGGGGGTGGGCTGACTTTTTAGTGTTTGGGGCAAACGTTTAATCACATACTGATGTTTTAATGTGCATCAAAAGGAGGAGAGGCGAAGGAAAGAAACTGGATGCAGCTCGTGCCTTCTGAAACCATCATGCTTGATAAAATACAACAGCATCAGTGTGTCAGGGTTTACTTCTGGTATTTCATGAGCACTACAGGTGCTAAAATAAGATTGCACCTTGTAAGTTTTAGGTTTAAAAATAAATGCTGAACCACATAAGAAAAGGAAAAAAATGGAGACAATTAAATAAAGACGTTTATGTAACACTGAGAAAAAATGACCAATGATGCCAAAGTGGCTTAGTTTTCTGGGCTGTGAGATTGACTGTATGCATCAACACCATGGCATGGTAACCTGTAAAACTTGAAAGTCACAAAGTCGTAGCTCAAATAGAGGAGGAAGCCCGTACGCTGGGAACCCATGCAGTGTGATGTTGTTATCAAAAGGTGTCAGTTTGATATGGATCATATTGCTACTTAAAATTCAATTACTTTCCATACTCTTTGAACTGCCATCGCCCCTCATCGTGCACTAAGTCAATGAAAATCAATCATTAAAAGTAAGTGATAATATTCTAATTAACAACTGACCCAAGTCAGACGGTTTGTGTTAAACCTGGAGCCTTGTGACTCTTAATGTTGTAGCCCACAGTTTGACTTAGCTGCCAAAACCAAAGATGCCCTTGATGTAGCCAGTCAGACCGCCCTTGCCCTTCTGCTCCACCTTGTCATCCAGCGGCGGGAAGGCCACATGGTTGAGAGCAAGGTCAAAAAACAGGGGTTTGCAGGGAATTGGTTGGAAATCAGGAGGGAACTGGACCAGATTAGGTTGCTTTCCAACAAGGGTGGGGTCAAGATTGAAGGTCTCCAGGTGGTCGCAGAGAGGCTGCATGGAGGAAAAGTACGACACTGAGTATATGAACTGAATATTTATGTAAATGAAGATATGACCAAAAATGTAGGAAGATAGCTTAAAAGGTTAAACGCATTAACACACAGCTTTAGTCATGTTAGTGAAGATTTTCACTTTCATGTCTGTCAAATCTGATTGTAATTTCTAACAAATAGCTCAATATTATTTTTTAAATTGCTGAGAGTTAGATAAGATTAACCTCATGTCTGTGCGTTAAGTCCTTAGCTGGAGTGAGGAGGTGGTTAATGTAAAGAGCGTAAAGACTGGAAACAAAGTGAAGCAGCTAGCTTGTCTTAGTTCAAAGAAACAATTCTGCCTATAAACACCTGTAAAGCTCAATAACCAAAATAGTGGACCCAGTTTAGTAATTTTGTAGAAAAACAAACTAAAAAGGATAAGCTGTGTTTTGGTTACATGCTGCTATATCTTTATGAACAACAGTTTCCACCAACTAACAATCTATCTTCTCATCTTGCACATTTCCTTTAAAATGAGCTCTGAGCCTACAATTAAAGTTCCCTTGAAGGACAACGTTTGTCAGATTGGTGGTGTCTCGTTTTTGTCTACTTACCGAGCTGTCTTTCACCTGCTGCTGAGCAGGAACTTCAGCAGTCTCATCAGTGTCTGAAACAAAAACATATTTCCTCAGGATACAAAACAATGAGACTTAATGGTGTTACGACCCCAGACCTTTCACCCCCTCCTGTATTTGTGTGTCTAACTCTTTTCAAGTATGTATGAAATGCTCACACTTGCCTGCCGACCACTCTTGCTGACTGGATCAGTATTTCAGTCCCACGCTCCAATCAAGCTACAACAATTTCATCCTCAATCTTTAAAGAGGTACTGAAACCCTTTTTAGTACTGTACACAGTAGAGTAGAGTTTTGTTGGTATATGACATGTGCACGTGATTTTTCCAACAAAATTCCTATTGCATGCAAAAATTACTTTTTTGGTCAAATTCATCAGTTTTTGTTAAATCCTTCTTCCATCCTGTTGTTGTGCCTGTCTGGTTGTGTGTAACCCACCACATCCTTGTCCCCCCTCCTAGAGCTGCTGCCGTGGTGTGCATACAGCTGTCACTCTGCTCGTCACATCGTGTTTTTTTTAATACTTTGGATATAAGCTAGCTGTCAATGAGTGCGAAGGACACCAGCTTGTAGTTTTTTGCCTCAGTCCCTGCATACACCCACTCACCAGGTAAACTGCTGTGTAGTGTCATTAGCTGTAAGTGTGCTCCCTACTGTGTTTGTATCTGAATAGGTGCAGTGCAGGCAAGTCAGAAAAGGTTTTGGTTGTTTCTTTGTATTGTGAGACCAGACAGGCAAGTCTATTCAGCCTGAGTTTGCCGTCTTTCTTTTAGTGCCTGTTGGCCCTTTTGTTGTCTTTTACAGCCTGCCTCTCTTTTGATTTCAGTTCTTATTTGCAGAAACCAATATATAATAGATAGCTTCATTTAGCCTTATCCGCCTGGTTATTTATGTTGCTTCCCATTCCCCTAGAGGGTGGAGTCCAAACACAGGATTCTGATATAGTTAAATATATGAGCTCAAAAGCTGTTCTCACCTAAAATGGCAGCAGCTTGAAGAGAGTATTTTTCAGCATTGACCTCAGCAATGAGTTCCTGAATGTCAGGGAGATCCTGCAGAAATTCACAATGAATATTAATTATCATGCTACAGTGACAGTTCACATAGACACTGCTTCCTTGTGTGTATTACCAACCTTAAGGCTGTTGTTGAGGCTCTTGGCTTTAGACTGGATTTCCTTGGCATATTTCAGCACCCTCTCATATAGTACCAGTGCCTCACTCCACTTCTTCACCAGCACATAAGACTGAGCTATGAAGAAGCACCTTTGAGGGGACAAGAGAGAAAAAACAACACAACATTAGCAACACAGGTGTAAGTATTTATCTTTTTAAAAAGTTATGTACTTAACAATCATCAATGAGTTTTATTATGAGAACAAAAACTTTAAAAGTTCAAACACAAAAAGAAGTAAATAGTCCAGAGCTGAAAAACAGATTAAAAGAGTGCACAAACTGATACATGTTAATGGGTCGATAGTTTGCAGATTTCTTCACTGCACACTTAAAGCTTGCTGCACTGTTTAAATCTTAGGTTATTTAAAGATGCAGCTAAAGGATTTAAAACAAAAATGTCCTGTCCTGACCTGTAGGCCTTATAAACCAGGGTCTTGAGGGACACCTCTTTCTGGAAGGTGTGGTCATCGTCTAGGCCCTGCAGGGTGGAGAGCTCAGCCAGACTCTGGAGAGGATGGACAGGGGATGTGAACATGGAGAGAAACACGGGGGGGGGATGGGTAAAGTTACTGAAAGTGTCACACATCCATTCATTGCTGACAACAGAAATTAAACATCAACATGACATATTTATTGTCCAGACATTTACCTGCAGAATTATGTCATAGAGGCGGATGAGGTCTTGTGGACGGGGCCCCCTCTTGTTCTCATCGGATTCGGGTTCCTTCAGCTTCGCCTGCAGAGTATGGGCCATGCTCTCATTCCTCTTCACCAGCGTACACAGTTTGATGTAGGTCAGGTAACTTGGGGGACACAAGCAGCACATTTATTTTTCACTTAAAGAGATAAATTTTAGTGAGAAATCAAGTATGGAAAAAAGGCTGTACAGTGAACCTCAGTCTCCAGAGGTTCAGCTTTGCTGCCGACCAGCTGGCTGGCAAAGGCAAAAACCAAAAAACACTTGGAAATTACTCTGGCAGTACACAATTGCAGGGAAAGATGTGATGCCTCAGCACAGTGACAAAGCTAGATTTAAGGTCTACAGATGAAAATGCTTTTGGTGTATTGCCCATCATTTGTAGCTGAGTGTTAATATGTGTTTTTGTGTTGTTTTTTTACTACAATCTGTAAAAAAATGACGTCTCTTGCATTATTTATTCTTTGCCATGAGCTGTCTACATGTAATCAGCCCAATAATGACCCAACCCGACAGAGTATTAAAGTAAAGAGTAAGTTAAAGTTCATCGTTATTATCGCTGGTGTGTTGGTTGAGATACTCATGGAATCTGAAGAGGCCAACTTAGGCTCTTAAAATGAAAATTTTAACAATTACAAGACAATGATCATGTAGTCTATGCGTCAAGTGTCACATTCACGTCTTGACTGAAGTACCTGTGCAGAAACTGCAGGTTGGACACCTTTCCACTGTCAGCATCAGAGCTCCTCTCTCGCTGTTTCTAAATGGACAAACAATAACATTAAAAAATAAATAAATCATTTTCTGCATTCCTGTTGTGTTGGCAAGATGTAATTCATACTAATAACTGAGATCTCTCTCTCCTTCAGCTTTTTCCTGTGGTGTATCTTACCGCCTCACTCTTGAGTTCCTCTCTCACAGCCTGGATGGTGTCTCTGCACTCAGCCAGCAGGGTTTCATACAGGTGCTCTTTGGTCTCCTCGTTAGCTGCCTTCACAACAGGAACATTAAGACTCATTAAGGTCAGTGTAAGAGACAGAAGGATTTACTGGTATTGTAAAGATTGTCTGTCAAGTCCAGCTAGGTTTGACAGGTTTGTGTGAGAATTGAATAAATCCTAAAACTGTGTTAAAGGGGTTCACAGTGAGAGGAATTTGGGGGGGGGGGGGAGAGACTGCCCGATTTCAGACACTCTCACATATTCACAACCACTTGCACCTGAAAGCAACACTTACATTACTAGAACATCAATAATTCAAACAAATATTTCATGCATTTAGAAGTTGTAGTAGTTTGATACAAAGAGCAATCTTGAAAACAGGAATGTGACTGTGGCAAACTGGGAGAGAGACACAGGTATGCTGCTTGGCAGGCTACTGGTACATACACGCACCAACTCATCAGCAGTGAGACACCCAGTTTTAAGGCTGAGATCTTATGAATGACAGGATTGTTTGTCGCTTTGCCTTTCTTTCATCGACACAGTCATACAATAGGCCTCTCTCACTCCACGATATTCTCAGACATCAGCAGGATGTATTTTGCTTGTGTTGAAAAGAAGGAATCTACGATTAGCCTAAATGGGATCAAAATCAGCAACTAGTTACAGAAATGTTCAGACAATATTATTTCGCTGTAAACTCTTTGAAAGAGAGTTTTCTGTGAATGACAGTACCATCACATCTTCACCTTCAAAGAGACAGAAACCTCTTAGGAAGCAACACAGAGAAGGAATGTTACAATTCCTTCAGGTCCTAACTGATAACAGATGGGTCAGAAGGTTACTCTCACCTACCCAGAAGGCTGATGTTATTAAGTGCCACTCACTCACACCAACACCCTGGCAACGCCTTGTACGACCAGCTTAACTTGTTGAACATCTTCTGTTGTTCTGAATGGATAGACCAATTAGGAGAGGGAGGCGTTGGTGGAACTCTACAATAAGCATCGATGGCACAATACGACACTTCCTGTCCCCAGAGCTGAGTATCAGGTGCAGTACACTGGAAGCATAAGGTGTTTGTGTGACGTATGCTGATTTTCTATTGAGTAATTTAGGTGGCACCCAAGACTGCTCCTTCTACAATAGTAAACTCGCAATGGTTGATGAAGTGTTATATTATTGCATGAGTCACAAAATATCAAAAAATCATCTGTGATAACTATTGGCAGCTTCAGAGAGACTTTTCATTGCTTCAATGACAGCCTCCATCACCTTAACCATAAGGCTCACGTTTAGGCCAAGGGCCCATTTGAAACAAAATATGTTGAAAGATGATGATACTAATTGGACCACAGAGACATGCTGCGTGTGGGCCTGTATTTGTGTGAGGGGTGAAATGCGCAGTATGCAGTCGTGCAATGAGAACAACTGCATGCCAAACACCTTAGTGGCTGTGGGTGTGACAGGTGTGTCTGCAGGCTGTGCTGAGCCTTCACACACAAGAAACGAGGTATGAGCTGTGGTGACCCATGAAGAGGAGAGTGTCACCTACTGAACATTTAAAGAATTGCTTAAACTGTTACAAGTGGTCACACAGCACGATGTGCTGAGCAACTACGCCAGGTTTCCGTTCACAATTAATGAAAGCTGTCACTAGTCAACCTGTTGCTGCGAAGTCTGATTAATACTTCTGTGTCAAATCTATCCCGTAGCTATGGCGCTGATGCGGAACCTATGCCATAGCCTACACTGTAGGTGACTGGTGTACTTTTGCAGAATTGCAGTGGTCGTACAACCATGGCCACCGGTGTCCTCTTTCTCTCTTTTCTGCATTGCAGTAATTTCAGTAGAAATAACTGCTGTTTTCCCCCGACTAGCTCCAACTCCAACATGACTTGGTCAGCATGAGTTTCCATTGCCATTGTTTGGAATTAGTTGGTGTGAAGCTGCAGATTTCATCATGACAGTGTTAAGTAACGGGGTTCATTAATAATGTGTGTAATTGTTTGCCTACTTTTTTTCTGATGCATGAACTGATGACTTAAACTATGTGGTGACTAAAGAGGACATAATTTACAGCAGAGACAGGAAACACCAGGAGAGAAAGGAGGACTGAAATGTAACAGCAGCCCCAGCTGGAATCAAACCACATTACATGAAGCATATTTTATTCTGTTTGGGGAGGATTTCTGCTCCTTCCAAACATGTTTCAGATGTCAGCAGATACTAAAACTAGAATTTGGGCATGCACACATGTATTTCAAACAATGTCATGTAATGACATTGACAAGTGTTCACAACGAGGATTTCACACGAGCAGTCTCCTTTTGAACCCTACAAAGTGGAAACTACTTGCCTGAGCAATAGCGGCCTCATTGTCTGCCAGACCCAACAGGAAGATGCGGGCCTTGTCGATCTTGACAGGCACTGTTCGGCCTCTCCACTCCACTTCACTCATGGTGGCTGCCTGCTTGGTTCTTGCCTGAGTGATCAATGACTGAGAAAAAAAGAGAAAGGATTTTCTCACCAACAAGAGCCTTGGTGTTGATAAATAATAAACAATAAATATTAATTAACTTTTTTATGTGCACACATGTTTGCTCTGCTTTTTGCTGAGACTAAATATGGAGTGTGAGCATGTCCACCTTAACATCATATTACAGCATTATCAGCAATATATAACAACTATATAAATGTGTTATGTCCAGCTGCTGTTCACCTCTAGTTTCTCAGCCATCATGCCTCCTCCTCCACCAGTTAGTCTCATCTGCATCAAGTCCTTAATAGCATTTGGGTCATCTGCAATGAGATAGAAAAAAAATCCAGTTAAACAGTGTATGAGAAGAGGAATATCTCAAAATGTCCAAGATGGCTGACAGTTACGTGGCATTTCCCCCCTCGTATGTGTGAATGTGTGTTACTCACCAATGTTGTAAGCACAGTAGCGGATGTTGGGGGATATCTCGTCCACACGCTGGCGGTACAAAACTGCCAGCTCCTCTGTAAATGCACTGGCTAGTTTCTCATAGATGGTTCTGACAAGACAAAAGAAAACGGGGGTGTTTTGTATTTCCTCAAGGTTCATAATAAAAATCATAAATAAACACAGAATTACAGTTGACAGTGACATTAACATCTTACTTGCATTTGTTGAAAGCCTCCATGGCACGTTTCCACTCCTGCAGTTCAAACTCCACCATGCCAGTCAGGTACGCAGTGTAGGCCTGAAATTAAATGTATTAGCCATACTTAGTGGCTGCTGTAACAATTAGAAAATTCTAATTTTGTTCCAGTGAGATATCTTTATATAATAAAATGTATGTATCAACAATGTTAGTTATTTTGTTTCGTAAACAGTAACAAGCATCAACCATGAAACTAGAATTCTTGCGTTAAGGTTGTATGCCTCAGCTAACCAGTGACGTTGTAGTTCACACACGCCTGTCAAGACTCATATTCTAATAAGTTTATGCATGAGTCCAAGCGGACGTTCATGCCAGTTGTAATAAAATTCCTTCTAGGCGTTTCAGAGATTTAGTACTGATGAAAATCAGACATACATGAGGTCACAGTGGCCTTGACCTTTGACCACCAAAATCTAATCAGTTCATCCTTGACCCCAAGTGACAATTTTTGCCAAATTTGAATTCCTTCAAGGTGTTCCTGACATATCACACAGAGTGGATGAAGATTAGGTCTGAGGTCTGAGGTTTGACCTTTGGCCACAAAAAACTAAGTTCATCATTGACACCAACTGGACAGTTGTACCAAATTTATAGAAATTCCTTCAAAGCATTCCTTAGATATTGCATTCATAAGAATTGGGTGCCCATATGGACAACCCGAAAACATAATGACTCTGGCTATCACTGATGCAGAGGCATAAAAACAATGTAGAATTGAGTATGAAAAAGGTTGACACACCAGTAAGCTCTGAGACTATGAGAATGCAAACTCAAAGTAAATGTATACACGTGTATTCTAATACATCCACACAGTATCTCTGATTCAGACTGAAGGTGACTCTCTTGTGTACCTGTGCCTCTAGTTTGGTTTTGGCATCAACACGGGGACTGTCGCAGAGCTTCTCCAGCTTCTCACTGTGCTTGGCAGCCTTGCGTAACCTTGCCAGCAAGTGGAAGCGCTTACGTGGCTCTGTATTGGCCTCCTGCTTCAGCTGCATGGCGTAGCTCCACGCACGCTCCGCCTCCATCAACACCAGCAACAGATACCTGAAGGAGGAGATTGAGTTGCATCAGTTGTTTGGTAGCATATCTTCATTATTTTTAGTGGAAACATTTATTAATTCCCATAAGTGTTGTTTTCTTTTCTATGAACATAAACAGCAACACTTAGTATTTTTGTTGAGACTAAGTTGAGACCAGTTGCAGAGAAACTTGCATAGTATGTGGTTTTCGAACTCGACCTGTTGCAATTTTTTTAGCAAATTAAAAAGTAGGATTGGACTGTCTTTTGTGATAAAATTCTCAATTAGGCACATTAAGTGTATCGGCCACCTTCCCTGAATTATCGAGGCTAAGGATTTGGTAAATAAATAAATTATAGAATATATTATTGAGTTTAGTACAATATTCGGACAGTGATCTATACAAAATGACTGCTGCAGACTCATGGAAATACATCAAAATAACAATCTGTGACACCTTAGTATTAATGGTTTAAGGGTCAACAACCGTCAGTATACTGCATGGTTGTCCACCTCAGTCTATCAATTTCCTTACCTGTTGTCAGAAAGCATTTCAACAGTGACTTTCTTCCCAATGAACTTGTGTCTGTTTCCCATCTTGAAGCCAAGAGTCTTGCGCAAGCGACGCAGCCTGCGGGAACAGTAGCCCCTGGAAATCGTAACACAAAGACGTTTATATTACAGTACAATAATGATGCTTACAAATACCATATAAATGTATTTTTTACAGAAACTATCACATTCAATCAACACATTTCTAATTTGTCTACAGATCATCCATCTGTCCTCCTAACTCGACATTTAAGGCATTTTGAAAAAGCAACCATGTCAAGTTGACTCCGTAGTCACCTTATTAGGTACAGCTCCAATTCAATAGCCCCACCATAAATTATCTAGTGTACAGATGTTATTAAACTGTCAGATAGGTTTTAATTACATTATGTTTATTATTGAGGTCATAGTTGGTGGTGAGGTTATACTGAACTGAATTAAAAACACTGTATTGATGAGTTTCTAATACTCTGCATTACTTATGCATGAGACTGGGTTAGACAAAACCTAATATTATATGCTCTGTAATAGTAAAAGCATACTATGTCAGATTGTACAGTTGAGCCTAATAAAGTAGCCTGTGATTGTGTATCACAGTATTTTACCCCGTAAGGTCCAATGAGCTATTAGTTCATCTGCAGTGGCATGTGAACCATATGGTAGCTGAGGTTCCCATGCATTTAGCTTACTCACAACATATGATTCAATCTTATAAATCAATCATCAACAGCATAATTACTGTAATATAAACAGGAATTAAACAGTATAAAACTAAAGACACTGATAAAAGCTGCTTGTCAGTTCAGCGTCAGCTTAGACAATTAAATAGCAAATATTTAGTGGGAGAAAACAGGCACTTGCAAATTAATAGATACAACAATCAACAGTTCATCACAGATATCTCTGCAGATATGATGGTTTGTTTACAGCTACAGAGGTCATGTATGACTGGGCTCAGCTCACCTGTATCTCTGGTAGTCTCCGTGCCTGAGGCCATGTTGCTGCTGAGACTCCTTAATGATTTGCAAGACTGTAATTCACAGTTAAAGGACAACACAATCTACACTTTCACGTGTACAGGGCTCCAGGGGAATGCTTGTCAATCATTTCAAAGTATGATTAGGTCCGTTATGTGAGGGCTCAGTGTATGGACCCAGACATTAACTGTAACGTTAATGTTGTTATAACGTTATGTTTCAGATGACGATAATGTACCTGCTAATGACAACAGTTAAAGCAAAAAAAACAACTCTATAGTAACACACATGAACTTTCACTCGTACTTAAATTAATATCCTTAGACTTATGTGACAATGTAAGTAAATTTTCTTTCATATCTGCCAGTGATAGCCTTCTTCAGTGACACGTAGCCTTACAACGCTAGCTAACGTTACCCTCTAACCGAGCTAGCTAGCAGGCTAACGTTAGCTACAATGCCTGAGACAGATGCGCTGGAGGAAATATAAAACTATCGCCACGCATATGTTTCTGTGAAGGATACTTTCCAGTCCAAGTCCTCCATCCGGTAAATTTTCTTTATTTTCGTCCGCGGGGGAAACTTTAGCTTCGTTTTGCTTCTCTGCGGCCATCTCTCTATGCTAACAGCTAAGCGGCACACACATGCTCAGTCAGAAGTAGAGCCAGGGACCAGTGACCGCACAGGAAGTGCGTCAGCTACGTGTGAAAACTCGCGAGATTAGGCAGGAAAGTCTCACAGTCCACTCAGCTGTGCCTTTGCAGGCTGCCGTCAAGGGAAAATGTCAGTGTTTTCAGAAGAGCGACACCCCATAAGCAACATATCATCCCTTAAAATTACACAGAACTTGGTTTAGATTTAATAAGAACCAGGGGTTACATGAACAGTAAAACTAAATGTTGCTTCTTCCCCAACTTTGATTAGGCTTTTAGCTCTTAAAAGTACAGAACAACCATACACGTGACAAATACAATTGAACACATAATCCATTAAGGAAAAGACTCATTTCTATTAAATTGTTTATTTACATAAAAATGTGCAGTAAAGTTCTCACCAGGGAATCCCAGACCTGTAAATATGCAATGATATTGTGTCCAGAAAAGATGCAAAACTGAGGCAGTATTCACGTTCATTCAGATGTTGGAGGCGGCGGAAATGTATCTGGAGAGAAAGTTCTTGATCTCAGAGATGTGCATGGTCTCTTTGATGGTGGTGTCTCTGCTGCGGACTTGAAGGAGGCCGCTCTCCAGAGTGTTTTCACTGATCACCACAGTGAAAAGTACTCCCATCTCATCATACCTACATTGCATTGATGCAAAGACACACACCCATCTACATTAAAAGAAACAAACCTAATTTGCTCCTAAATTAAGTATTTTTAAAGTTATTTGTAGTGAATAACACTTTACTTTGCATTCAGCTGCTCCATTGATGTTGACATAGTTTCAAGATACCCAGGCCAAGCAGAGATCTTAGCCTCCATAAACTCCTGCAGTAGCCCTTCACAAACCTGCAAAAAAAATAAAATAAATTTGAATTTGATTGATTCAAAGATCCTTTCCCCAACACCTGACATCACTTCTCATATGTGTATTTAAATGGATTCATTTTAGATACATATATAAAGACATGTATTAATTACTGATATCCACTGTTAATAAATGTTTTTCTTACTTGTCTCAGCTCCACAGTGGCTCCCCTCCCAATGTCTAGAGCCACTTTGACTGGAGCCAACACTGGATGCAACTTCAGAACCTGAAAATAACCTCAGCGCGTGAGAGTATAAACAAATCAAGCCACAGTGTTCCTACTAACATTTTTTTCTTTTGAAATGTGGCTCTGCTGTTGAGCAGCATCACCTTTCTCTGCTGCAGCCTCTGCTTGCCGTCTTCTCTCTTCAGCTGCTGCAGTGAGTTGGAGAGAAAGGCCATCAAACCACGGTCCATGTTCCCAGTTATAGAGACAACGTGAGGAACTGACTTGCGCCCATCTCGACACTGAAACATGTTTAAGAGAACAAAAATTGCAACGACAATGTTGAATGGCCGATTGAGTTCCTAATAAAACAGTGGAACACACTGGAAGACATGTGACATGATATTTAATCAAAAACAGTCCAAACTGTGTCCATTAAAATAACACAACAACAACCAAGCATAATGAGTTACATTATACACTAAATAAAAGAATCAGACTGACTTGCAGTTTAGAACGGGCTCCTTTGTGTGTCAGCAGCAGCTCAGTGTCTCCTCTGCTCCACAGCGTCTCCAAGGGCTCCTGTCCCCATGGGAAGTTGTAGATGATTCTTGCACCACGAGATGCCGCCTCTATACGTTCCTCCTCTGTGACATCGCTGATGCTAAAGTCAGATGGAGACAGGGCAAACTGGAGACAAACAGATTGGAAAAAACTAAGAGACAAAGGGAAATGATGCACATTGACATTATTTTCTAATTCAAGTTATAAATGTTGTCTTAAGGTTCTTTGCAATGCAGTCATTTTGGTAAAGGAGTGCATCTTTTTATATCTCAGTGTTGATGTTTGAAACTCAACGGATGAATATCAAAAACAACAAAATTTTTCTAGGTAGAAATTTTAGTTGTTTTTTTTATCAGTATGGCATGAATGTTGGTAAAGTGTGTTTAATTAAAAATACCCAACAGACATTTGTTTCTCAGTAGGGCTCTTAGCATTTGATTCTGCTCATTTACTGTGAGAACCACGGTATATCATTTTATATTCTATTTCAGCATTTGAGAAATGTGTGTGTGTACATGGATACTGCTGAATATTTGTTCAGCTTAAATGCAGTAAAACATTTCCTGTGAAATGCAACATCCCCTCCTGCCAGGAATTTCGTATTTAGAAAACCATCGGATACACATTTCCACTGAACAGCCACTGCCGAGTTAATATTTTGTATAAACACTGGTTGAGACGTGGGCTGTACCATTCCAGAAATTATACTGCAGTCCATGTTAAATGGACCTTATTTTAAGTTGTTACCTTATTTTAAGTTAAAAATAATTTGGACTTAATTACACAAAACATATTTCTGTCAGTGCTGCTGCTTCTCCAGTGTGAACTAAGGATATGTTTTATATTGAATATTGTGGATATACTGTATGTAGTTGACTTATGAGGTTTTTTTTTCCTCCTACAGTCACATTTTGAGGAGCTACTGCCTCAAATACTCACTTTCCTCCACCACTTCAGCCTCTGTCGTGTCCAGTGATCCAACCACTGGGAAGAGGTGCGAGGAGAACAGAACCACACCAAAGATGTCTGGGTGACCTCAGCTGTGCTGGTGGACAAAGAGCCAAGATATTATGTTGTAATTATAATGACACTGCACTTTGTTTGATCAATTTGAATACATTTAAATAGCACATTTCTACACTTTCTACACTCAGTTTGCTACATAAGGTCAGTCGTTCCAACAGCCATCACCCAGTAAAAAGACTCTGGAAGGAGAGGGATCTCCTCTGACAGTAAAGTTATACCTACTGGACAGGACAGACTGCTCACATGGACATTTTTTTAAACATATTCATTCATATATATATCACCTTGCATATGACTTTTGTTATATATCAGACTCACCTGATGTGTATTGGCTGACCAGGATACACATTATATGGACATATACACTACTCACAAAAAGTTAGGGATATTTGGCTTTCGGGTGAAATTTATGGAAGAAGTAAAAAGTTCACACTACAGTGATATTATATCATGAAAGTAGGAAGCATGCAATGGTAATTTCCTCATCTCAAACAATTTATTGAAACAAAAGCCAACAACAGTGGTGAGTATACCACA
>JAUMHL010000001.1:16780786-16795767 GCA_032362345.1 Sandelia bainsii
AATTCTGCAAACATTAGTACTGTCTTCCAATAGCATGTTATGTTTGCTAATGCAAATTTATTAATTTAAAAGGACAAGTGATCATTAGAAAACCATGTGCAATGATGGTAACATAACTGAAAGTATCTTTTCATGAAAAACATGGTAATTCCTATGTGTGTCCAAACTTTTGACTGGTAGTGTACACCAATGCAGAAACGGTTAACAGCACAAACTGTTTCTCACGTTTTAATACACGAATGTAGCAACATAAGACCTGCCGGTAACTAGAGGACACTTGTTTTGACAATTCAGCCATGACACCGTTCCGCCATAACAACCGCCTGCTAAGCTAAGCTAAGCTAAGCTAAGCTAAGCTAAGCTAAGCTATTCATCTTGGCTAACGCTAACGGTGAGAAACCGACAGATGACACTTGACTTACCCTCTATCCCTGCCTCGATCTCTGTCTGAAAACCCAGGCATTGTGTAGCAGACTACTGTGAAAACCAAAGACTTCGTCTGAATCCTTTAGCAGGTTATCAAAACAACAGCTGAATCCAGGAGCTAAAGACGACACAAGGAAAATAAAAAGAAAATGCCGGCAGACGAAGTCTGTCTGGAGAGACGGAAGTGACGTCAGCCGAGGCGGCTCACATGGTATCAATGCGCATCATGCTGCGGTCTATTTAATGAGAGATGATGGTGACAGGCTCTACTAAAATATAGACATTCCTGTTTTGGGTGTAGTTTATAGTGCTGTATACTGTTTTTCGTTACGCAGAAAAGTGATTCAGTTATTTAGCCTATCGTCATAGATTTAAATGAAGTGGACAAAATAATAGAAACACCTATCAATCTAATGCAATTCAACTCACAGCACAATCTAAACTGCAGCCCCCAGATTGATCATACAGTTGAAAAATCAGAATGTGAGCAGCCTGTCAAGAAAAAGTTCCACAACACACTGCAAATGATTAGCTGATAATGTTGGGTTCAAACATGGGGACCATAAAAAGTATGTAAGTTGCCTTTTTACTCTTTATTCACGTTCTTACAATTGATCTGCAACTGGACCATCCTGACTTTTAGTATCACCACTTTGAACTTCAGATTATGAACAGGTATTAATGGTCTTATGAGGTTACTGATAAAGCAAGACCATGGAGGGCAAAATGGACATCCAAAACTAAATTGGAGAAATCACTGGCAGCCAGTTGAGGGCAGCTAAACCTGGAGTTAAAGCAGGCTGTGTGTTCATACTTTTTTGACCAAGCTAGAAGTTGTGCAGCTGCATGCTGTACCAGCTGTAAGTGGTGTGTTACAGTAGTCCAAATATGATACAAACATTTCTGCTTAATAAAAGAATAGTTCATATTTTATATCCCTGAGTTGAAAAAAAGAAGAAGATTTACTACTTTCACAGGTTCATTGTATGTAAAGTCTGTGTCAAGATTCAAGATTCAAGTTTATTATTATCATATGTACAGAGTACAGTGAAATGCTTACTTGAATGCCATCTTCGCAGACAGAACATAGAAGACATAGCAGTGCAGCAATACAATTAATAAACAGTTTTAAATAAACACAGTTTTAGCTGCAAGTTGCATAAACGTAAAGTGGCAGTGCAGTGTAAAGTGTTGTGTGCTACAGTATTGCACGTAGTATGAGAAAACAGATTTTTTATTGCACAGAGAAAGAAAAACACAGATGTGTTACTGTGTGTTGAACAGTCTGACAGCACTGGGGTAAAAACTGTGTCTGAATCGTGCTGTGCGTGTGTGAATTGTCCTGAGTCTCTTGCCGGATGGCAGGAAAGTGAAAAGTGGCAATGCAGGGTGGCTGAGGTCCTTCATGATGCACTTAGTCTTTCTGAGACAGCACGTGGTGTAAATGTCAGTTATTGCAGGGAGTGGTGTGCCTATGATCCTCTGCACCGTCTTCACAACTCTCTGCAGAGCCTTCTTATCCTGAGCAGTGCAGCTGCCGTACCAAGACGCAACACTCTGTGTGAGGATGGACTCCACAGCACACCTGTAGAAGCTTGTAAGGACTGTGGTAGACATCCTAGCCTTCTTTAGGCGTCTGAGGATACAAATACAAATACAGCACCTCAGGTTTTAACTTAAGTTCATAGCCTTTCAAACGTATCCTGTGTGTGTGCTCATTTCTATTTGGGATGACGAAATAAAAGGGTAAGGGGGCACTATGCTGGAAAAAATTATTTGGTTCAAGGGGAGCAGATAAGTAGACAATAGTAATGAGCCTAAAACAGGACCTACCTTCAATGACTGTCCTGAAGTACAAACAGAAGCAGAGCAGTAATTAGTCACAGTAAATATCCTAGATTTCTTTTTGACACCCAGACAAACCTACTCACAAGCAACCATCTCTGGCTGAGAGACGTTTTGCCTTTACAATTCATGATTTCTCTGTGTTAAAATAGATATTACATTAGGTACCAAATTCCATCTCCAGTTTCCTCTGCAGAACCATTGAAGCATTGTTCTGAATGCCAGATAGTATTGTCATAAAAAAATCTAAGACTATATATTTTATATCAATGTCCTTGCTTGTGTTAGTTCCTAAATCTACCGTACTTGCCTCTGTGACCTAAACTTAATATCTCTGGCCAGTTTTTAATATTGTTAATATGTCATTTACAACTGGCACTGTCCCCACACATTTTAAAACTACAGTGTTAGAAAACAGTTAAAATGACAGCACGTTGCTGTGTCCGTCAATCATTTTATAGCAAATTTCCTTACTTTTCATTTGCAGTAGTTCTAAAGTTATTGTATCTTCTGGTGTTCAGTCTTTTTGCTGACGCAGGACGTCCATCGTCAACATCATTAGCTACAGACACATTCCAACAGGCTGCTTTAAAAAAGTAGGGTTTTGTCCATAAATTGTTGTTGTACTGGAAGCAGTAATGTTTTCAGATCATGTTTTTTGGCTTTTTTTTTTGTATATAAATGTTTTTCATGTACAAACAAAGTATTAACTATATGTCCCTTTTCCTCTAGTGGTCAAAGTGGTTGATGTTTTATTTGTCCCACTTACCCCCTGTGGCTTGATAATATGTTCTGGGTTTATTCAACACCTGTGCGCAATTACTAAACCACAACTTATTGTGTGTCAAGACATACTGAGGAAAGCAAGTGTGCCAATATGTGTTGGTGTATGTTTTATTGTGTTGGCCCATATATAATAAAAGCCTTTTTACTTTTGAAGATCCACTTGAGTGCCTATAATTGGATTTTTAATGTCACATCCCACCCATGGATGTCGGCATACTTTCTGTAATTCGAGGTTATCTGTGGTAGGACAAACATCAGCCCAATGTAAACTGGGTTACTGGTGTCCTCTTTGGGTGGCTGTGGCTGTCTGTGTGCCTCAGGTCTACCTCCATGCCCCTTCAGGATAAGCCTCCAGAGGAGACCTACACCAAGTTGGAGACTTTACCCCTCCGTGAGTACCATGACCGCTGTGGGATATTCGGTAGAGCCACAACAACATCTCTTCCACCAAAGGCGATATGATTGTGCTATTGACCTGCACGCCAAAGTGACTCCACCTAGAAAGTGAACTAACTCCCTGTCTGAACCTGAATGAAGTCTCCTCATCTCCTGCTGGATTGGTTTGTTCTTCAGGGACAAGAAAGACAAGAGCCTTAGATCATGCATCAACTACTGGGACCTCAACAACATCACCATCAAGAACAGCCTAATCTTGTGTGTACATGTCCATTAATACGACTGCATATAGTTCAGATTTGTGCTGTGCTGAAAGTGATATATCTGCCCTAGTGAGATTTACAGAAGTGTGACCAGGGTGTTCATTCAGACATGAAACCAACGCATTCAGATGACAAACAGAAAGGTGCGCGTTTATGAAAGGAGCTTATGTTCCTGTTTTCAAGAGATTAGTCTCACTAAATGTAGTAAGTCGCATGTGAATACAAATAAAATAAGGGTTTCCTCTCAGAATAAAAGCCTAATTTAATCAGAGTGAAAAGAATTTCATATGTAACTTCTGCACGTACCACATTTTCAAAAGAGGTAACTAAGCAGATGTCTGTGAAGATTCTCAGTCATCCAGGTCATGGTTATCCCAAAAAAGGTTATTCAGTGGCAACTGGACTTGTTTTAGTTCCTTGAAGAGCGGTTCCTTGAGGCAAAACCCTCAATTTCCTGTTAACAGTCACATGTGTGAATATTTTGCTTACTCTTTTGTAATAATGCCCTGTTTAGATTGCTTAGCTGGCAGTGTAGCTGAACATCATGGATGAACTGGATGTCTTTGTCAATGTAGAGGAACCATCAGGATCTCACGTCAAGTGGAAAAGGGAGTCAGAAAGTTCAGAAAATATTTATCAGACTGAAGACACATATTGTGTTGTGGCGCCAAACAAAACTGGACCCGCACTCTCAGGTACTGTACATATGCAAACAGGCACAAATGTACTGTACACACAGTATAACAGGACATTGACTGGTTCATGCAAATATGTGGACCTTTTTTAGTAAAACTAAAGAAAGAAGTCATTTAAGTCTTCGTTTGCCTACACACAACTAGTTTAAGTTATTTTAGTTGAAGTGGGAGAGGATCAGAGTAAGGGGCTTAGAGTTTTGTTTCCTGGACACGACTACTAACAAAAATATATAATTTAGTTTTATATTTGGTGCTGATATTTAATATTTGGTTGAGCAAGATGATTTTGCATTCTCACCACTAAGAGGAATCTTAATGTGCCACAGAACATCACTGAGCCCTGCTTTCAGTATACTTTACAATATTAGTTGCTTACTATTGTCCGCATGTGTAATGATATCAGGTACGATGACATTTATTCTTTATTACTATAATGGTGGTACACAAATAGAAATCTCCATATTATGTAATAATAGAGTACTCCTGATCTATTAGGGATCTTTTCCCCCTATTATGAAGGATTAATGCTTTCTTTTTCATTTCATTTACTTCCTCATTTAAAAAAAGTGTATGTGTATTGTGTTATTTTTCTCTACAGTGAGGCATTTCACGTGAAAGGGGAACAAACAGCAACTTAAACTAAACAACCAGAAACCTGTTAATAATTTACTTACATAGCTCTATTTTACTTTTTTGTCAGACATAATCAGTCGACTGTAGAGGATATTTGACTGTTAATTAGTAATAGATTTGATTTACTCTTTATGCTACTGTACTTCATTATTTATAGCCTATTATGCTTATATCTATTGTGAATTATGCAAAAAACAACAAAAAAAAAAAAACACAAACACATTACAAATATCCATCCATCCATTATCTTAACTGCTTTTCCTGTTAAGAGTTGCAGGGTCTTTGCCAAAGAATAAGAGGGAAGAAGAGTTCCTGCAGAAGTACTGCAGTGATTTTGGGTCTGCTGTGTCTTCTCCTCCTCGTTGGACTCATAACTCTGGTTTCCTTATGTAAGCACTTTGTTCACATCCTGATAAATACCAGTGGGTGATGTTAGTTAATACTGTTTGTTTGTTTGTTGTTTATGTGCCACACATAGATGCCAAAGTCAGTTCAAAGTGGGAGATGGAGAAGGTCCAGTTACAGACCAGTTATAACAACCTGACCAAAGAAAAAGACCAGTTACAGACCAGTTACAGGAACCTGACTGAAGAACGAGATCAGATCCAAAAAGAATTTGAGGACTTAACCATCGAGAGAAACGATCTTAAGAGAAGAGAAGGTAAATTTTTTATTCTTGTTAACCTAATAACTCAACCCAAGTTTTTTGCTAATCTGTTCTGATAATCTGCAGATTCAGCTATCACTGGGACTCTCACTGGAGCTTTTCACAACTAGGTTTGAGTTTTTGGTCCTAAATTAAAATTTAACACCTAAGCATGTAGCAAGCATTGAGATATTGGGGAGAGGGTGTTACATTTGTCTTAGTTAGTGCAGGATTCTCAAAGGAATGAGGTTCAGGATTTTGCAGATGTAAAACATAAGGTTCAGCCCTTCTTTCCACCCCAGTAACTTCTGTACAGTCTCACAACTTTCTGTACAAAATGGAAACTAACAACATCAGTATTAACCAAATACAGGAATGCAAAACCAAATACATTACTATTACAATTTACAATACTATTGATAGATAATTCATTTTCACTATTTGTAATAATAATCAATTCATATAAACTGTTTACTCCCTGCTTATAAATATTATTAAAGCCAATATTTTTTATGGTAACAATGAATCAAGTAGGTTTTGAATAACCTGAATGAAGAGACAGCTAGATAAGTTTTAATGTGTTTATTGCAACAGAAGGCAAAAAATGAGGTGATCAATGGGGGCTTAAGAAACATGGCATCAGCATGGTAGGTGAGTGGCCGGGTCTCTATTTTTCAGGTGGTGGGGTAAGTAGACAGCACCAACAATGACAGGTAGTTGTGGAAAATGCTTCTGGGGCAAGAGACAGAATGAGTAAGTGAACAGTGTGGAGCACCAGTCCCAGTCGCTCCAGTCTCCAGTTGCTGAATGGGGCAACCCCACTCCAAGGCCCATCAGTTGATGCTGCTCTCAATTCTGCCTTCCTGATCTACACTGACACACCAGCTCCTGCCTGCTCAGGAACCCATTCTCCAGGTTACTGGTCTCCAGCCTGGCCTTTTCTGTGCCCTCTAATCAGGTTCACTACATGGCACAGTCCACAGTCAACTCAGCGTGAAAGTACAATCAGATAGTATGCTAGGAGAAAGCCCTCATGACAAACCTGAGACTCCCAGGCCTCTGGTAAAGGATATAAGGTTGGGGAAGACCCAAAAAAGGTTATTCAGTGGCAACTGGACTTGTTTTAGTTCCTTGAAAGGAACTAAAGGAACTAAAACAAGTCCAGTTGCCACTGAATAACCCTTTTTGGGATAACCATGACCTGGTTGACTGAGAATCTTCACAGACGTTGGGGAAGACATACACAAATTAAGACAAGAATATGAATCTACATGAAAACCACCATACAAATGAGCCTCTGACAGTTCTGTCTCAATTACGGTGTGAAAATGACTAAACATGACATCCAAGAAAAAAAGGTTAAATTATTAAAATCAGAGCTACACTATATTGCCAAAAGTATTGGAACACTTGCCTTTACACACACATGAACTTTTATGGCTTTAACTCTCCTGGGAAGGCTGTCCACAAGGTTTAGAAGAGTGTTAATGGGAATATTTGACCATTCTTCCAGGAGAGCATTTGTGAGCTCAGGCACTGATGCTGGACGAGAAGGCCTGGCTCACAGTCTCCACTCCAATTCATCACAAAGGTATCTGGTTGAGGTCAGGGCTCTGTGCAGGCCAGTCAAGTTCCTCCACACCAAACGCGCTCATCCATGTCCTTATGGACGTTGCTTTGTGCACTGGATTTATTGATTTGGAGGGGTGTCCCAATACTTTCGGCAATATAGTGTATATGTTTCCAATGTGCAGTTATTGGCCCTGTCAACCTGTCCATGCAGTGTTTTGTCTGTTGCTTCTTGTTGCCTTTTTCTTTCTTCCCTCTCTGCTCTTCACTCACCTCAACTGGTCGAGGCAGATGGCTGCCCTACCAGAGCCTGGTTCTGCTGGAGGTTTCTTCCATTAAAGGGAGTTTTTCCTCTCCACTGTCACCTAGTGCTGCTCAAGGGAGACGTGTTGGTTTTGTCTCCATAATTTTCTATAATGTGAAGTGCCTTAAGATGATTTTTGTTGTGATTTGGTGGTATGTATGACTGCTGGTGAGATATTAAGAATTTTATTTTCTTTCAGCTCTGTATTCGCAAGGATGGGTGAGTTTCAGTGGTAGTTTCTATTACATTTCTACAAGGAAGAAATCCTGGCAACAAAGTAGAAATGACTGCCTGCAGAGAGGTGCAGACCTGGTGATTATTAACAACCACAAAGAGCAGGTGTGTGTCTATGTTGAAAAGAGTGAAAAGCTTGATGAATAATAAAACATGTCTTACTAAGTGTAAGACAGCATGAAACTTGAAAGCATGAAATCTTATTAAGTTATATTGATGCCTGTTTCTCTGTCAACAAGGAATTCACGAGAACGTTCAAAAAAATCATCTGGATTGGACTGACTGACATGGAAACAGAGGGAAAATGGAAATGGGTGGATGGGACTCCGCTGACCACAAGGTTCACACATACATTTTCTTGGCCATGGTGCACTGAGTGGTGTTATGGGACATATGTACAGGATCCAGAATTTCATACCTACTGTGTTAAATAATCTAACATTTCTCCACACAGCACTTTCACATTTCACAGAGACAGACCTTACAACTATAACTTCTTTCAGTTAAATTATACACATAATAACATCGCTAAGCAAACATTTTGATTTTGAGTTAATCTTGGGTTTGAATTTTATTTGTCTATCACTGTTGCAGTTTTTGAATTGAATTTTATTTTGTTGTTTGTTTTCAGTTACTGGGCCAGTAATGAGCCAAATGGTGTTCCAGGCAGAGACGAAGACTGTGCAGAAGTAAAACAGTATGATTTGGAAAAAAGTTGGAATGATGAATCCTGTAACCTTGAAAGATTCTGGATCTGTGAAAAGACACTGCCCTGATGCACCACTGGGCAAAAGTTTGAGAACACCCCCATTTTTCCAATGTTGTTGTAATTTATGCAGTTCAATGCCAGTGAATGACCTGAAATGGAACAAAGGTAACTGCTATAGATTTTGATTACCTGAACAACTGAAAAATAATGTAAATGTAAGATCTACAGCTTTATAATAATATTGATAATAATAATAATATACTTAACAATTCCTACATGTGTCTCAAATTGTGGTAATTACTAGCAGTGTGAAAACAGACTAGATTTCGACACGCCCTGAAGCCTTATTACTAATATTTTTCTCCTTCTTTTCAGCACATTTGAGTACACTGAAATATTGAATTGCGCATATTTTAATAAAAACTGGAAAAATTGAGGTGTTCTAATACTTTTGACTGGTAGTTTAATCCAGCTAAACTAGCACATTGACATATGCAAACAAATATCCTGCCTGATTCAGTGCTTTGAATGCAGAAAAATGTATTTTTATTTTTATGCTATGTATGAAAACCAAAACATAAAATGTGTGATAATCTAATCATGGTATTATGCCACCATATGTGTCTGTGTTCTCATTCTGAGCAGCAATGCTTTAAGTGTGAGATTTTACAACATATTCTGAATTAAATGCTACTGGTATTAAAGCTACATTGCAGCCAAGTGCTTCAATGTACTATGGGCTAATAACTAATTGTGTTCAACTTGCAGCCATACTCACTCACTGCATATGACAATTAGGGCTCCAGCCCTTTATAGTCATTTGTATAATATTAGAGGTCACACAAGTTTCTGAGACCTCTAAGTCATCAACATTTTTCATTATTCAACTAAACTAAGTAAAGACTGAAATATCATATTAAGATATATATACAGTAGAAGTTTGATTATAAGAACCAAATCTCTGTTTTGTCTACCACAAGGTAAAATTAAAAAGGCAATAAAAAGGTTCCTGAACTAAACTAAACTAGTTTTAAATGGTCTAAATAGGGCAAATGCAATGAACAATATTTACTTTTGTTTCTACAATATCCAATGACCCAAAAATGTGGTGATAAAAAATTACCATAAACACCTGATTTATCAGATATAATACATCAAAAATCTTATATGTGAAAATAATAAAAAAAAAAAAGCCAAAGGGTCCAATAAACACACACAACAGATTTTTTTTTTGTTATTATTTAGCCATCAAAATTCTTACAGGTGTAGGAATCTTTGTGTCCTTTGTGAGTGATTTATTATTCCAAACAAGACAAACAGAAAACATCAACTTGTCACAAAATTATATGGTCAGAATTAAATAAATGTAGCTGTTGAGGACTTTTAGTTGTGATCAACGTAGAAAACAACTGACTGACTTAACACTGAGTTAATGGAGGAGTGAGGGAGGAGCAGAGTTGTGTGGTTGACCTAGTGGGAATGCTCTAAAAATGGTAGGGTCTGATATATGAGGATGTATGATTAAACAGAAATATGAGAGGATGTGGTTTCACTTGTGATGCATGAAAAACACTTTCTCTTTATTTAAATACAGGGACACAAACACTGAAATTTAATTGTATGAAGCTGTTTATATATCTCTGTGTTGGCAACAGTTGTGGCCAGAGGCATTATGTTCTTGCATTTGTCCTGTTCTTGTCGTTTTGGTGGCATTTAGTCAAAGTTGACACAAGCATCAGCCTGGACTCAAGGATGAACCGAGTTCATCGTAGTCAAAGGTAAAGTTTTCTGTGTGCTCATGTCTGTCCCATTTGTGTGATGCAATGTCACAGGACCACCTTGAGGAATTTCTTCAAATTCATGTGATTACATGGATCTCTGTGTAATAAATGTCCACAAGTGACAATCTACAATATATAGAACCAAATGTCTGCACTTTGCACTAAAATGAGAAAAAAAATGGCTAGGTTGAGTTTGAACATTATCATATTTATATTTTATCATGTAATATCTTTTAATTATAATATCGTTCATGATATCTCTCAAAATAAGCATTATAACATTTAAATCCTTATTTTTAGGATCCACAGATACCCTGAATGATGTGTTGATATAACAACTGTTTGTTCAGTATAAGAAATGCCAAATACACAAATGCATGTATTCTGAAATGGCAAATAGTCTTAAACAAACATATTTGCAGAGGTAAAAATACAGCTCTTGCAGGCACAGCTCTGGTGCCCTGCCCTGAAATTTTGCACAGTGGGCAAAACCCACTCAGCTCCAGATACAAGCAACAATACTCAGTTGAGGTTGGGAGCAACTGTGATTACATTTCAGTCAAGCCAGTAAAGATTTTAACCATTTCTTGCAGCAAAATACATTTTAGTGGTTGTGTGAAATATACAGCATTAACTGAACATAAACAAATGTTAACATTCATATACAACTAAAAGTTAATACAGGAGGAAGCTGGAGATGTGAAGCGACTTAAAGTTCTGAAAACAGCCAGTCTGAATGTAGACTGAATGAGCAGCAACTGATTATATAGTGGTTTATGAGTTTGGATGTTATTGGGGCTGTGTTTTTTCACAGATCCAGGACTTTTTATGGTCACATGGTTCATCATTCCAGCTCTTTTCTGGATCATATTTGTTTATTTCAGTGCAGTCTTCATCTCCCCTTGCATTGTTTGACTCTGATGTGGCCCAGTATCTGAAACCCAAAAACCAAACCATACAATACATAAATTAATAAATAATAAGTTGTTTTTCAAAGAACACATGATATATGGGGCGGCATGATAGCTCAGTGGGTAGAGCAGTCATCTACCAACCCAAGGGTGAGCAGTTCAATTCTCAGTCCCGGCAAGCTACATGTTGAGGTGTCCTTGGACAAGACACCAAAACCCCCAAGTAGCGCTAACACAGGTCTAGCAGCTGTCCAAACACCAATTTCCCCAAGGGGATCAATAAAGTATCTATTATTATATCAGTAAGCATTTCATACACAGAAACACTCAGGTTATAATCAAATCAAATTTCAGTAAAAATGAACTAAATATCTTGGCAGCTGTGTCAAGATCATATAAATAAATCAACATATTATTTTTTAAAGCAGATTTAAATACATCCATTGATTTTGTAGTGTTTGGTTCATAGTTATAGTTTATTTTCATGTTAGGTAAGAGCCCATTTCATTATTTCACTGCAGCTGTGGTCACTGCTTCTGAAACAGTTTTTGCAGCAACACCAAGACCTCGAGTTGCACTGGTTTATCTGAACAGATCTCTCACCTGGCTGTTCCTCGTCTTCTTCCTGTGCATTGTGTGCACTACGCTTGGCACAAAAATACACAGACAAGCAAAGTGAATTTCACAGGCAGGAAACTGTTTTAGTGATGGTTGATATAATAAGGAGCCTAATCAGAGGCAGTATTTATCCTGATTGGTCTCTCAACTGTTTCTCTCATTAAAATAACCTAGTCATTGCACAAATAAGAATTTGTGACAAGATTATTTATCACTATAAGAGGATTTATCATTTCCATTCATATTCTGGAAAGGCCACAGTGGATGGTAGTGTGCAAAGGTACTGCTCTCTGGCACGACACATTATAAACACTGCTGTCAAGCTGCCTTTTTAATTTATTTGTTATCTATTTATTTTATAAGTATGTTAAACATGATTCACTATGATGTATAATGTTGTTCTGTGAATTTGCTGCTAGATTTAGTTTGCCCATGTTGATAAAATCACCAAAGTCCCAGGGGAGTGCTGCTTCAGATAAAGACATGGTTCTACGTCTGGTCTTAGTACAGCAACACCAACAACTTGTTTTGCACTGTTTTATCTGAATAACCTCTCACCTGTGCACCATGGGCTGAGTTTAGCATATAAACACAGACAAGCAAGGCTCATTTCAGCAAACTGACTCCCCCAGCCGCTTAGTAGTACCGCCGATAAATGCAACTGAGTAGAATGGCTGGCCACTAGCAATGTTATGTTCACAAACCCATACAGCTGGCCACAAGTAACAATAGCAACAGAAGAGGTTAGTTATACTCAGTGGTCAGCGGAGTCCCATCCACCCATTTCCACTCTTTCTGTCTGCGAGTCAGCCCAATCCAAATTGGTTTATTGAAATCTAACCTACTCTAACAAGCTCTTTGTGCAGAGAAAGTCCCAATCAATGTTAAACCTGCAACAGATTTGCCAAAAACATGGCTTCAGCAAGTACAGTTTACAATAAAAATAATAATTAAAAAATAATTACTTTGAAGCTTGCTCTGAAGATCATTTCTCTCGTTGGTCATCTTTTCAAGTCTTTTATGGAGCTGCTCTCGTTCTTTAGACAGATTCTTATGACTGGTCTGTAACTGGACCTTCTCCATCTCCCACTTTGAGCTGCCTTTGGTGTCTGTGTGTGGCACATAAACATAAACAAACAGTATTAAACAGCATCACCCACTGTGTTTTATCAGGATTTGAACATAGTGCTTACGTAGGAAAACCAGAGTTATGAGTCTAATGAGGAGGAGAAGACACAGCAGACCCAGGATCACTGCAGCAGCTCTGCAGGAACACTTCACTGTTTTACTTTCTGCAAGACATGAAATTAGAAGATAATATTTGTAATGTGCTTATGTTTTGTTTTTACTTTTGCATAACACACAATAGATCACACTTGAAAGATAAAATAACACAAAGTGTGAAGAAATTACTGAATGTTTGTCTTCCTTTAGAATGATAATTTTTTTACTGCAAACACTTTTTTACACAGTCTAATACTCTTGTCATGTGCTAATCTGTTCACTGATTCAAAAATCCAGAGCAGATTTTAAAACTGCTAGAGACATAATACTATTCTGCTCCTGCTGCATTGTTTAACTGCTTACTAGATAACAGGCTGGTCAAAATGGAAAGCTCAGAGTTTTCAGTATTGTTCTAGGTAATTTAAATTGCCCTCTGGTTTTTGTTACAACAATCAGCAAATATATTTTAAACTTTGTCATTGGTCTTGGCGAGATTTTTTTCTCAAAACTTTAAACAAGAAGTATACTTCTTCATATTATAGTAGTATACATAGTATACGTAAGTATACTTCAAGTATATTTCGGAAGTATACTTTACCTAGTAAGTATACTTGTGTTAATGTACTTCTAGTATACTTGCAAATGTACGTTTTCAATACTTCTTGGGAGTAAATTGGCCACTTTTTAGTTTATAAGTATACTAAAAATTAACTTTTATATATACTTTTACTTCACCATGGATGTGCTAGTATTCTTTCAAGTTTGTAAGAGTATACTTACTATATACTATTTTGTACACCTAGTACAAATAATAAACTTACAAGTATACTATCAGTTTACTTTTAACCTACTATTGAGTTGATCATAGTTACTAGAACTTAGCTGAAATGTGTATTTTATTTTCACATGTAATAAATACTTCTCAAGTCACCAGACAGTTGTGTGATGATCACAACTATCAGAGTACTTCATTTGCAGAGAACTATGTTAATAGTTAATTTGCCAGTAGTATTATTTGACTAAAAAAAAGCATACAATTGACAGTGAAGGCTATTGACTGCTCACCTTTCTCACTTATGGTTTTAACTATTTCATTTTTTAATTAATGATTTCCCACATTTACTCTGTTCAAAATGTAAAACACCATGTTACACAACAATTGTGACAAATTCTTCATCTAAAACACACTGTTAAATCACTGAAATGCATGCTGGGTATTTTTGTATTTGTTAGTATACTTCAAGTATGAGCCAAATGTACTTATACCTTTCTGTATACTTGTCAGTATACTCCAAGTATCTGATCTGGCCCGACAGTGAATAAAGGGTTAAGTATAGGCACAAAGATGGGCCAAATGTACTTATACTTTTCTGTATACTTCTTATTATACTTCAAGTATACTTAGATGTAATTTTGTCTAGTATATCTATAAAAGTACATAAAAAGTAAACTAAAAGTATACTTGCTAATTTTTACTTATAGTATACTTGAATATACTTCTTTTTCACAAATCAGCCACCCTCCACAGACCACCCAACCTGCCATTTAACATTCAGCGTGCATTGCTTATCAGTGATGTCACGTGCATGCATCATGAGTAATGAGGAAAATAAACTGTTGCACATGTAGATGATGAATTCTTCAAAAGCAAACACTCTAAACATTTGTAAGGTTGCAATTTGTTGTCCTTTCACACGAAATTCCTCACTGTAGAGAAAAGTAATACAATTCACAAACTAATTTTTAAAAGTAGAAATGATTGTAGAAATAAAAACAAAAACATAAATCCTTCATAAGGGAGAGAAAGAGCTTCTAACAAACCACAGAGCAGGTCTAGCCTCTGTGGTGTGGACCTCACAAGACAAGATTCAATTCAATTCAATTCATCTTTATTTGTATAGCGCCAAATCATAACAAAAATCATCTCAAGGCACTTTACAT
>JAUMHL010000001.1:16803606-16817507 GCA_032362345.1 Sandelia bainsii
CTTTAATTTGTTATTTTGTAAAGATGTTATTTATTTTTACTCATTGTTTATTTTATTATTTAGAAATACTAGAATTTACAAATTATTTTATTATTATTATTATTTTTGTCTGTCTGATTACATAATTTTTAAAAAAATAAATATTTATTTAATATTTATTTTTATTCTGTTATTTGGAAATACTAGAATTTGCACATCATTTTATATTTTTGTCTGTCTGATTACATAATAATAATTAAAAAAAAATCAGACATTACGATCAAACAGTTACTCACTACTTGAGTAGTCGTTTCACCAAATACTTTTTTACTCTTACTCGTAATTTATTGGATGACTACTTGAGTAATATTATTTTGAAGTAACGCTACTCTTACTTGAGTACAATTTTTACCTACTCTACCCACTTCTGCTAATGACCTACACAATGACTAAGCTAAGTGATTATAATGTCAAAACATACATTTAATGTTACAGTGCTACAGTATGGATCTTCTAATCTAATTCCCCCACAATTCTCACATTTCCACTCACCAAGCTTATTTTGTAATTCATTTATTTGTTTGGTAAGGTTTGTGTTGTTGGCCCTCAAAATGTCTCTTTCTCCCTCTAACTGGTTTATCTTTTGGGTCAGGTTGGAGTTGAGGCTTTTCATTTCAGTGTAGTTTGACTGTAGTTTGTCTCTCTCCATGGTCAGGTTGGTGTTGAGTCTTCTCATTTCACTGTAGTTTGACTGTAGTTTGTCTCTCTCCATGGTCAGGTTGGTGTTGAGGCTTTTGCCTTGATTCACTGCCACAGCAAGGGTCCAATATGTGATGAATCAAAGGGTTATTTGAAAGTAATCATTGAAAATTGGATAATGTTTAATAACCATTGGTTTCAATAGATGAATTTTGAAAACTTACATAGGACCACCAGGACGATGACTGCAGCAAGGAGGAGAAGAAACAGCAGCACCTGAAACACGGCAGCAGTTCTGACAAGATTCCTCTTTCTTGGAGTTACATCAGCTGAAATCAATGAATGAATGAAAACAAGCATGTGCTATCACAGTTTACCAGCTATTTTTTTTTATAAGAAACCATTGAAAAACAAACATAATTTCAAATCGTCCAGTGTATATAGTATTTCATGTAAATAGGCATGAGACAAGTAGACAGAGAAATAGTTACTACATTGCTGTTGGTTCTCAGCCACGTTGTCCTCTAAGTTTGGCGGCAGACTCCCCTGTACCCAGCAGTTGTCATAAATGACTGAATTGTCGATGCTGTCACAGACATCTTCATTTCTGTCCTCCTTCTCACTTTTCTGAAATCTAACTTTCTTGGTGAGATCTGGGTTGGCATAGATGTCCTCAGACATGCTTTTCTCTGACTTCTAGTACAAATGAGATTTACTCTGTTCTGCTTGGACTATTGCAATAGTATTTCAGCATTTATAGTTCTGTCTGTTATATAGAAATGGGGAAGCATAGACGTTACTTAGTTATTCAGGTTTTGGTAAAGGGAAGAAAATAGAGGAAATCATTAGGTCAACAAAAAATATTAAGTTACAAGAATCTCCATAATTCAAAATTTTACCTTTTTGTATCTATTCTATCTAACTAAAAGCCTGAAGATGTACTAGAATTGCTCTGCTATTAACTCAATGTTTAACTAGACAAAATTGTGGTCATGAATTTAAAGGTCATATCTCTGTAGGAGAAATTCAACACCATCTGTACTGTGATGGTTTATTAGAAAAACTTTACTGGTACAACAGAAACAATAGATGTGGTTATACATTTTTTAGAAGGCAATGCTCAGTTTGTTCAGGTTCAGTGTGCAGAGTGTACTTTGTAGACATGTATCTAGCTTTACAAAACAGGAAGTATTTACATTCAGGTGCAACAGCTCATCTGGTGAATGTGGTTATCTAACATTATTCATCCCACCGGCCCTCAGTTTCCTGTTAAGTAAAGAAAGTCTTTCAGAAGCCTCTCAGTCACCTCAGGACCAAATTTTAACTGGTAGTACAGGGAAACGTTATGGACCAGCCGTCGGACATCTATGTCAACGTGGAGGGACCATCAGGCCATCATAACAAGTGGAAAAGGGAGAGAAAAAGCTCAGAAAATATTTATGAAAATAAAAACAATTTCCACGCTTTGGATCCAAACAGAACTGGACCTGCAGTTTTAGGTAATGAACACCTGCAAACAGATACTGGTTTACTTTAATATTCTATGCACATAGACACACACAAACACAAAAAAACATGATGTTATGTAAAACAAAGACAAAGCCAGGAGAAACAATACAGAGAGTGAAAGAGGAAGAGTGTAGTTTCTAGTCCTTGGCATGGCCTCATGCATTATGTTCCATGGTGATGTTATTCAACGTAAAATGCATGCAATGTGAAGTGCTAGTGTTTATACAAAATACTATACAACTATAGAATCAATGAAAATGTAATAAACAGTTACTGTATATTGCAGAAAAATTTCAACACTCAAATGTGTGCAAATGTGAGTAAATGTAGATTTTGTTCTTACCTACGAACAAATAAAAACTGTGAATGTCAGAGTCTTCATGAAAACTGCATAAGTGGGTTTTAGGAAGAAATTTCTCAATGAGACCCAGTGTTAATTTGGTACTAAACCTGCACTGTCATCATAATGAAAAACAAAATACAGTATATTCACTGATATTACAGATCTACAGTACTTTGTAGTATTCATAGTGTAAGGACATGCTAGTGGCTGTAAACTGTAGTAGCTGCACAAATTGTGACTTGTCAGAGCAGAGAAGCACTGGTGAAACTAATAACATCAATCATGGCTCAGCTCCAGTAAATGTGAGCTATTCCAGCTCGCCAAACATACCAAGACCCTCCCAAGTGGAATTCAACAACCAGTCACTGGTTCAAATCCCAGACCTGCAAGAGTAAATCTGATTGTTTGGGCAGCTGCTGGGAAGCACCTGCCGTTACCTCAACACTGCTGTGGCATCCTTGAGCAAGGCTATTTTTCTCAACAGCTTTGTAACAGCATTTTGTGAGATACCATTATCATTTTCCAATACTGCACTTAAAACCTTTAGCTGTTGTTTGTATGTAATATAGTAATAAAACTGAGGGAAATAAACATCGGCACAGCACTGTATATTGCAATAAATGTACATGTAATGTTTCAACAAAAATATGTACTGTGGAAACAAAATATCCTACAAATGTATATGGTATAACAATACAAAATCACAGTATACAAAATCATAGTGCTACAATGAAGAACTGCATACTTCTGAGGTGATACCATCACATGCAGCACTCATGGCATCAAGGAAAGTAATTTGGTGTAATGGTATACAATCATACGATCTACTTACCTCCATGCAAAAAAAAATTAAAAAAATTCACAACTGGATTCAAGAATGGAGAATATGGTGATAGGAACCTTCTCATCATCTTTGGGATGATGGGAAAAGTGCAAGTTTTTAATTTCAAATTAAATTTACAACTGTAAAATCTGCAAAATGTGAAGGGATGTGAATAAATTCTATGCACGTGGTTTTCATAACAGTTGAGCGCTTGAAGTGTTTTAACAATAACATGAACTAATGCTGTTGTGTTGTGAGGAACAAACTAAACGTTGTAGAGAATGTCAGTACGGTTTTGAAAACTTTAAATGTCATTTGAGAAACTGTATAGGTACTGCAGCTGAGCTGCACAGTCGCCACAAGTTAGGTTTTTGTTCTGAACAACTTCCAGGTGTGAATGCACTGATGTTCATTTTGATCACAGGAGAACAACTGACTGACAAATGAAGTCCATACAGCCATACTGGTAGAGTGGCTTCAAAATATGTGAACGAATTGGGATAATTTAGTCGGGTTTCAGATTAAGGAACAAACTCATAAATACACTGACTTCTACCTTCAGGTGCTGGAAATGTAAAGAAGAGCTGCAGAGCGGCTGCAGTGTGTCTGGCTCTGCTGTGTCTTCTCCTTCTGGTTGGACTCATAACTCTGGTTTTCCTGTGTGAGTAATTTGTAAGCATGCTGATAAAGTACTCCACAGGTGATGCTGACTCATATTTTTTTTGTTTGTTATGTACTAAACACAGTTATCCAAGCCAAATCAGAGTGGAAAATGGAGATGGTCCTCTCACACAACAACCTGACTAGAGAGAGAAACGAGTTACAGATCAGTTACAATAATCTGAATGAAGAACACCACCAGTTACAGATCAGTTACAATAATCTGAATGAAGAACAAGACCAGCTCCAAAAAAGATTTGAAGACATTGTCAATGAGTTGAATGATCTTAAAAAAAGTCTTAAAGGTAATTAATTATTTCTTAATTTTTTAAAAATATTAAATAATGAAAGTCCTGTTTTTTGGCCAATCTTCTTACAGGTTCAGCAAACACTCAGCCTCAATTTAAAACTCATACTGTATAAGACCAAATAATTGTCACTGAGATATACATTTTTTCCAATCTAAAACAGCTCTGCAGTCTCACACATGGATATATTTCAGCAGTAGTTTCTATTACATTTCTTCAAGTAAGAAATCCTGGCAAGAAAGTAGAGATGACTGCCTGCAGAAAGGTGCAGACCTGGTGATTGTCAGCAGTGACGAAGAGCAGGTCTGTGTCTATGCTGAGAGAAAGAATGAAAAAAAAAGTGTAAGAGAGAATGAAACTGTTAATGTCGTGTTAACATTATTTTGATGACTGTTTCTCTGTCAACAAGGAATTCACAAGAACGTTCAAAAAACTCATCTGGATCGGACTGACTGACATGGAGACAGAGGGAAAGTGGAAATGGGTGGATGGGACTCCGCTGACCACAAGGTCACTCACTACACTATCTTCTTTCAGTTTAATCACACACATGGCAAGACCTTAAGTTTATCATATTTTTTAGTAAACATTTTGATTTTGTGTTGATCTTGGTATAAATTTTATTTGGTTATGATCGTTTATTTATTTTGTTCTTGTTTTCAGCTACTGGGCCAGTAATGAGCCAAATGGCGATCTAGGCAGAGATGAAGACTGTGCAGAAATAAAAAAACATGATTTGGAAAAAAGCTGGAATGATGAATCGTGTAACCTTGAAAGATTCTGGATCTGTGAAAAGACTAAGTTTTAATAACTCAGCATCCAAACTCACCAGACAATGATATAAAAAAATGGGAGATAAGTTGCATTTCTCAGTTTCAGCTAAACCAACACAACACAAACACAAATAAGCAATGTATTGTATTCAGGATAGAAGCTATTTAACATGCTCTAGACAGACAATTATTCAGCTTGGTTCAATGCCTTCAATGCAGAAGATGATATACATTAACGTATATTTTTGATGTTGGGTTAGACTCACGAAAATCTGACCTCACCATGCTCACCTATGTCTTTTGCATTTGTGGAAATCTGCATTCGTTGTTCATTATTCCAAGTTAAGATGAGATGATTCTGCAAACTAATGGAGGACATAATGTAACATGTTGTGATATAACTGTGTAGCTTGTCCAACATTTATGCCATATATTGAAGTTTTGTTCTGTTACAAGCCTTCATTCAACTGTTCATTACTAAATAAACAGTTGCTGCTCATTCAGTCTGTATATAACAGCACAGAGATGTACACATGCACCCTCTTCTTCTGCATTAGCTTTTAGTTGTACCAGAATTTTGAATGTTTAATGTTTGTTAATGTTCAATAAATGTTGTGCATTTCTGCAGTAAATTTATAAATGTTAAATGATTAATACATTTCATGGGAAAACTAGGTTCCAGTATTGAGTTTAGAAATGTACCTTAAATAAGGAACCTTTAATGAGAAGAAAGTTTATTTGTTTTGCAGGAAATAAGATCACAGCTAGGAAGTCATCATCTGACATCAACAGATGTTTTGGACAGATTAACTTAACACTGTAGAAAAAGCTTAGATGATATTAATACATTAATAATGACTCTGCTTTGTTCAGTTAGTCATGATGATACAAGAACCATGAAACTGAAGCAGCAAAATTGGATTCATCATGATTAATTTTATTACTTGACAGCTACACTTTCTTTACTTTGACATGTCAAAATCTGATGCTTTTGTGCTACATGTGATGAAACAGTTTCCCTGAGCAAACTGTTTAAGAGGGAAAGATGATATACAGACATACAGTGTGGTCTTGTGAAGTATTTTTTCGTTTTAGTTAGTAAACCTAAACAATAAAGATGTTAATTTAATACATAATATGGTGTTTGCTGTGTGAAATATTGACCTGTGAATGTTGATACTGTGTTACACTACATCAATAACAAATAATAATGCATGACCATGCGAACACTAATTAAATGTTAAAGCTACAATATGCAACTTAAGCTAGCACTACCTTGAAACTTGAAATCAATCCATGCATGTCCGCCCAGCCATCCCTCTCCCTGATCCACCACGCTCTGCCCTTCAGGCATTAGTCATTATGAAATTACAATAAGAAGCTGCAAAACGTACCAACCCAGCAGACACTGTTGAAAATGTCTCTTTGGTGTGAAGGTTAAACCTTGCTCAGAAACTTTACAAAGCGAATATAGACAAAAAGACAGATTTTATGATGTTATGTATATTTGAGTGCTATCTATTGAAAATATGATAAGGGTGTTTTGTGTCCAAGGTATTAAGTTATTAAGTAGAGAACAGTCTGCTACCATCTGTTACCTAGATGTTTGTTTGAACACAGTTCAGAACAACAATTTGTGATTTCAGAAGTAGACTGTGAAGACAGGGTCTTTGACCCCACAATACAAAGTGAATCAGCAAAAAACACAATGAGACAATATCACTCATCGCGGCAAACAGAAAATGTCTGAAAAGTCACAGTATACTCACGTTTTCTCAAAACATCACAAAATATTTCCCTTTTCTACTCTTGTACTATAGTTTTAGTTTACATGTCTGCTATTACTACAGAGTATTGTGGTCATAGATTTTTCTAATACACTGACATTAAATTTACAAATACAGTCAAGTGTAATTACTCACACAACTTGCTGCGTCTATGCATCACTGTGTCCTGACTTCATTATCCTAGACAAGACAAACAGAAAACATCATGCTACAAAATGCTACTATCTTAATTAAACAAATGTAGCTGTTAAACAGTTTCACTTGTGACCAACTTGGAGAACAACTGAGTGACTTAACATCTAAGTAACCCTGTAGCCTACAAATTACATTTAACTATATTGTACACTTAGTTACTTTGGTCAAACATGATCACTGGCTAGATTATGTATAGAGTTCAGAGTTTAGTTAAATGCTACAGTATATTAAGGAACTGCATCAGAGGTGGTTTGGGTGAACAGCAGTTTTCTGAAATTATAAATTACCTTAAGTTACCTTAATGAACGATCTGGTTCATTTGAATGACTCCTTGTTAGGTAAAAAAGGATCAGAGTCTTAGCTAAGATCAGTTCCTTTTAACATTGTGTCCCAGTTTTACTCTTGGCTGCCCCAAATCCACTCCTCTCCCCTTTACTTGAACAGTGAGAACTAACCAGTTACGTGAGGAAGAGGTTGTTGAAAATGTATGAAAATTAAAATGTTTGGACTTTGCTGTCTGTGAATGCACCACTGACCCCTCCTCCCAGGCTCAAGAAGAGAACGGTGGTCGAGCGAGCTAAACAGTGAATGAAGAGAGGGAGCGAGAGGGACGTTATGTGCCATCTCTAGCACCAAGACAGTTTGAGAAGGTCCAGCTCTGCCAAAACCCTCAGCTATTGCCTTCCAATCATCCATGGCACTTTATGCTCCATATTAGCACTAATAGCGATCACAGTAGACTTGCTTACTCAGAAGCTTTTAGCAACCATATTGTAAGAGTTATTGGCTGCCAGGAAACTGTAAACTTAGAGCATAGTGTTGACTAGTTGACATAGTATGAGTTTCCACTGCTTAATTTACATGTTAGATACTACAAACATAATTTTATAAAAAGAAATTATTATCATAAGTTGTTAGTTCATAATAAGACTATATTACATGGATCATAATCAGTGACAGTAATGTGCATAATGGGCAATTAAATCACACAGGTTAACTCCTGTGAAATAAGTTGGACTTGAGCCCGGACATTTAACGGACATTACCCTACCAGTGGCCTGGTATGAAGTTTGGGTTGAGCCCACATGTGAACACATCAGGTAATTGTCTGGAGAACTCACAGTGAGGTAGTGGGCGTCCCCTTTCAACTGATTTGCACTGCACAAAACCAGAAAGTATGGGAAATGTTTACTGTCAGTATGCCCTCCAGCCATGGGTGGTAAAAAACTCCACTGGAGCGGATATTTAATAATAATAATTGATACTTTATTGATCCCCTTGGGGAAATTGTTGTTTGGACAGCTGCTAAACCTGTGTCAGCGCTACTACGAGGTTTCAGTGTCTTATCCAAGGACACCTCAGACATGTAGCTTGCCAGGACTTAGAATCAAACCGCTCACTCTTGGGTTGGAAGACGATTGCTCTACCCACTGAGCTATCATGCCTCCCCATATTGTTACACAGTTAGCTAATGACAGACAAAAGCATAGTTTTTCACAACCCAAAAAAACGGTCTTTTAATTAATTAATGACTACATAATCTATAGTTATAGACCTTTTCTGAAGGAAAGTGGTACCAAAATTGTAAAGACATCTGTATAATTATAAAGATGCTGAATATAAATATTGAAAATAGCTGTGGCCTATAGCAATTCCTTATTCATAACGATATTAATGAGGAAAAATCTATGTGTGATTTTAGATTTCCATAATATAAAATTCTTTATAAAGGCCATGTGGGGGTGCTCTCCGCATCAAAAACAAATCTGTTGTTGCATGGTTCATGGCCTAACTGAAATACAAAACATGAACAAACAGGAACCTCTTTGACAGTGCTCGTGCAATTAAGAAATCACCACAATCTGGTCGTGTTGAGGAACAAAAACTGCTTGGTCATGTTTTAAAAAGATAGTGGTTTGGCTTAAAATAAGTAGAAAACTTCTTACATGACCTTTGTTGTCATATAATAATAAATACACGATGTTGAAATAGAAGATACAGTATATTTAGCAGCCTTGTGCTTTAACTAGCACAAGTGTTGACAGTATTCTCATCTACATCCCACCAACCCTCAGTTTCCTGTTAACAGTGAATATATTTTGCTTCCTCTTTTTTAATAACGCCTTCTTTTCATCGGAGAAGGTTAAACAGAAAAAACATAGTAATCTGATATTACAGCTGAAGGTCAACATCATGGATGAACAGGATATTTATGTCAATGTAGATGAACCATCAGGTGATCACATCGAGTGGAAAAGGGAGGTAAACAGAACTGAAAATATTTATGAAAATAAAGATATGTGTCGTTCTGTGGAGACAAACAGAATTGGACCTGCACTCTCAGGTAAAGTACAAATCCAAACAGGTACAAATGGACTATACACACTTCATGCAAATATGTGGACAATCTTTAAATGGGGTTATCCCCTTTCACTTTTTCACAGCAGTAAGCAAACCAAACTCGGACAGTTAGCTTGGTCTTGAGGCTGAAGGAGGAACAGTTAACACTGCCCTTACAAAAAAAGTATATTGAACTTTATTAATTCAAGTAAACTCATGTAATATTTACAAGTGTACTTCCGAACTATACTTCATGTAGTAAATATACTAATGGCAATGTACTTGTAGTATACTTAAAAGTATACTTTTTCAATACTTCTTGGGACTAAACTGGCCAATTTTTAGTTTATGAAAGCATACTTTAAGTATACTACAAATAAATATTTATATATACTGTTTGCTAATAATGTACCTTTAAAAACAAATACTGAACTTACAGGTATACTGTTTTACTTATAGTATACTTTTATGCCATTTAATAGGACTTTATGGTTTGAATAGACATTTAAATTTCACATATAACTTGAATACTTCTCACGTCTCTGTGCTGTAGCATGAATGTGAAAACAACAACAGTATTTCTGTTGCAGATAACTATGTAACAAAGTAAAGCTGGTTAAGTTTATCAGGTTATCCAGCAGGATAATATCAGGGTAATATCTGATGTTTGAAGAAAAGTTTGTAGAACAAGTTAAAATAATAAAAAAAACTTTCTTCAGTTTTGTAATTCAGTACACTTTATTCACTTTTTATGGTAATTTATCTTTTTTATTTCTTCCTGTATGGTTTAATCTATTGTGTGCCCAAAACCAAAGACAAAACAAACACATTGCAAATTTTGTGTTCTATTTTCAGGCCTTGGGGAAAGTAGAACGGTGAATAAGAGTTCATGGAGAGCTGCTGCAGTGATTTTGGGTTTGCTGTGCCTTCTCCTCCTCGTTGGACTCACATCTCTGGTGATGCTGGCAAACAGAACCAAAAAATTCTGTTCAGTAGCAGCTGGACTTGCTCTAAGTTAATGAAGACGGTTCAGCTTTCACTCAGAAGGCTTCATCAGTTCTGACTGGCTGACTCAGTAGCAGACTCAAGGACCAGGATTTATAAGTCTGCTACTCTAGCAAGGCAGAACTGATGAAGCCTTCTGGATGGAAGGTGAAATGTCTTCAATAGCTTAAAGCAACTGAACAGCATTTTTGGGATAAACATGACCTGGATGACTGAGAATCTTCAGACATGGTTAACAGTGTTTGTTATTTTGTGCCAAACAGACACCAAAGGCAGCTTGAAGATGGTCCACTTACAGATCAGTTACAACAACCTGACCAAAGAGAGAGACCAGTTACAGACCAGTTACAACAACTTGAGGACAGAAAAAGAACAGCTCCAGACAAAACTGGAAGGTACCCCCCCAGACCTTCGGAGAAAACTGCAAGGTAATTATTTCTGCATTTCTTCATTCTTGCTGGCTTGTGTTAATAATTCAAAGGTGTGATCGTTTTGCTGTTTCAGCAGTCATTGGAAATACTAGGCATAGACAACGTGTCTCCATTGCAAATAAGAAAAAAGTGGTTTAAGCATTTAATCCTTCCTTAGTCTTGATTGGCCTGTCTGAGAAATCCTTACATGTACTGGCACAGGTGCGTGGAATCACTTTTTACTGGTTTGAGCTCATAAACATGTCAAGACACCCTGAGGTAATCCTGTTTTAAACAGTATGTCCTTGTGCAATTAAACTCTTAACATGACTGTTAATTTTTGTAGGCAACATAACCTAACCATATTTGTCTTTACAAGATCAAAAACTCACAGATAATGGCAACTTCTCTCTGCCTAATTTACATGCTTCTGGCAATTCACTATTCACTATACCAAACTCACTTGAGTTTTTTTTATGTAGTGTTAATTAGTGTTTTTTAATGTGTTAACCCATATTAATAAAAAAAAACTTTGCAGACTCTACTAGGCCTTGCTCTAAGTATGCCATAGTGGTACTCTAACCCAAAGAATATACTGAGGAATACTAAAACGCATCTATAAAGGTTTCCTAACATCAGCTCCACAGCTTCATAATACAAAACATGTTATTTATTAAGACAAATGTGCTTAAAGAAAAATTGGCAGAATCTATAAAATGTAAAAATAAAAAAACATAACTAAATGTTAAAAAGGATATAATACACCTGCAGACTATCTTAGGGCTGCCAATAGAGAGAAGATTCACTTCCCCAGTCAATGTTAAATAATACACAACATACATTAAAACAAACCAAAAATAAAGGAAAACGTAAAAAAAAACAACTAAAATTACTGCATTGCGGTTGTGTGCCTTCGCTACCCAGTAGCACTGTAGTTTACGTGCATCTGATTCTAGCAAGTTTATGCATGACTCCAGACAGATTAAAATATCTGTTTCCTTGATTTAAGACTTTGTGGAAGAGGATAGCTACTAGCAATGTATATTTCAGAAATGGCAAATGAATGCTTAATATTATAGTGTTTACAGTGATTGACAATGTAATTTGCAGCTTAAAATTCATGTTTTTGTTCTAGTTCCGTTTTGGATTACTATAGCAACTATAGCATCAAATTGAAAGACTAATCTTCATATTTCAGAAAATCTTGGTTGAAATAATTAGAACTGTTTTTTTAATGATATGTGCCCATGGGATTGATAGCGTATTTTTGCAATTATTTTGTTCTCTAAATTAGCTCTACAGGGCCAAGAATGGTGGTACTTCAGTGGTAGTTTCTATTACATTTCTTCAACGGAGAAATCTTGGCAAGAAAGTAGGGCTGACTGCCTGCAGAAAGGAGCAGACCTGGTGATTATCAACAACCATGAGGAGCAGGTCTGTGTCTTGAGAGAAAAACACATCATGAATGATACCACAGACATGGACAACAGCATGAAGATTTTGTTTTCACGTTGATAACTTTTTGTTTCTCTCTGTCAACAAGGACTTCATACGAATATGGAAAAAGCGCACCTGGATTGGACTGACTGACACAGAGAAAGAGGGGACATGGAAATGGGTCGATGGGACTCTGCTGACAACCACAAGGTTCACATATTACTTTTCTATTGACATGGCGCACTGTGGGCAGCTAATTGTGGTCAGTCACTTGACTCAGTTGCATTATGGAATGTAGGATCCAGTATTTTTAGGGACTAAAAGATATCTTAGGCTAAGATATACAAGAAGTTAACTTTACAACAAAATTTTGTCCAGTTAGATGGCATCTCTTCTTGACTGTGCTGTTATCAGCAGTTTAATCATGCAGTGAGCCTTTGGGGCGGCCACAGGAGCTCAGTTGTTGGAACAGTTATCTACAAACCCCAGGGTCAGTGGTTCAATTCTGGGTTCCTCCTTGCTTCATGTTGAGGTCTCTTTGGACAAGACACTAAAACCCCATAGTAGTACTGACAAGTATTGTCTGTCAGGGTCCAACAAGGTAAAACTTTTTTAAAATCTTTTTTGTTTGCATTCTGACCACCTTGCTAAAAAAGGCCCAGCGAGTGAACTCTAAATTACAAAGCAGTCTGCCTATGAGGGGGTCACTGGTGAGCCTTTACCTTTCTCTTGACATTTCCTGCTGTGTTTAATGGTTAGTCTACAAAGCACTTTAACTGAATAGGTTGGACACATGCGCACTAAATTATATTTATTTATATTTTCCAAAATTGTGTGTTACAAATAATTTAGAATAGTGTTACAGTAGTGATTTACTTCCACACTGACACCGCATAGGTCTGTTGGAGGGTGAAGTAAACCATCTCTGTTTTCATTCTATATCCATTTATATATATATGTATATATATACAGTTTGTGTTTGTATTTTTAATGTCGTCAAACACAGAGACAGCAGCAGAGCGTTCACTTTACGTGAATATCATTTTTTTTTTTTTTTTATGTAAAAGGTTCAATTTAGTGGTTTATCTAACAGCTTTAACTGTACAGACAACAGTTCCTGTTGGAGATCTCCGTTAACCTGTGCCGTGTCCAGACTACACCTCTCCGGCGTAAGCGCACCCGTCGCCGGGGGCGCCATAGTGGCTGCCTGGTGAAGCTGAAAGCTTATTTACAGTGCTCTTTTACGCCTTTAGACAAAGAATACGGAGCGGTCCCTCGCTTCTCTATCTCTCGGCGTTCGCTGGAACCTGTCGACGCCTGGCTGGTACCTGTCGCTGGCCTGGATAGGACGTTCCAGCCCCGAAAACCCTGCTCTCCTCGCCCACGCTGGCGTGGGGTGAATCTGCGGCCTCTGTGTTGGGCTTCTAGGACGGCTAACGACGTGGATCCACCGCTTGCTGTCAGGATTGGCCTGGTAAATGCTAAGTCCCTAGCAAACAAAACTTTTATCCTGAAGGATTTCTTCACATCGACTGGCCCTTATGTCTTGGACACTTGGGTGAAGAGAGGGGCTGAGCTGTCAACTGATCACCACCTGGTGGTAAGTTGGATCAGATGGCGGGGGAGGCTGCCG
>JAUMHL010000001.1:16842233-16885858 GCA_032362345.1 Sandelia bainsii
TCTTTCATACTCCTGTCTTAAAAATGTTGTCTTCTAAAACTACCAGTTGCTTTTAATGTTGTAGCTGATCTGTGTATTTATTCACACTCATAGAAATAAATTGGAAAACTATACTGTCTGTCAATATTTTGCTTTTGAAGATAATTTTATTATTTAAAATCACGAGGAGCACAAAAACCACTGATACTGTGCGTAGTGAATGATGCAAGTAACCAGCAAGTTAATGCTCCTGCTGTGATGATTTCAGAAATGTACACAATGTGTCTGTGCACAAGTTAGACGGCATGACCTTTAACAGCCACACTGAAATCACCATCTTAGCCAAGGCATAGATCTGGAAGACTCACAAAATTTTAACATGCAAGATCAGTGATTTATTATGTCTTTGATGCTACTGTTCAGTTTATTGCAACTTTACTTATCCCTGTGAGGGCAGTTGCATACAGCAGGTTGTCACTCAGTTCAACAAGTGACAATAAATCTAAAAAAAAGATGCACAAAGTAATGAATACAAAAGCATAAAAACATTCTCATGGACTCACATCCTTAATTTAAATAGAGTTGTCATTGAACCTGTGGTAGATCAGATTTTGTCTTTATGATTCAGATCCACTGTCCAATCCAGTAAACATTCCCTCCATTCCTGGAACGCGGAGGAGATGGGATCAACTAGTGAGCTCATTGGGCTGGGAGTCTCGGCACGCACATTCACAGACAAAGAAGAAGGTGAGACACACAGAGCCATTCATGTTCCCTGAGTAGAACATACCTCAAAATGTTCTTGGTTTTTTCTTTGAAGCTTTTTTTAAGCCATTAATTTAACCACAGTTTAGCCTTAGGTATAAAAATATATCTGTGTTATTTCACCTCATATTGCCTGTACCAAGATTTATATTTTGATTCATTTATCATTATTTTTTTTATTAAAGTTTATAACTTGTAATTGTGATGACTCTTTCAATTAACTTATCATTCCTAGAACTGGCTGTCCCGCTCCAAACCTCAGACACAGTCATTACCTCTGGTCCTCTGGATGCCCAGAACAATCCACTGTCTGAACCTCTGCACTCAGCCATCGCCCTGAAGCCGCCAAACCAGAGCAACACACCCCAAGAACCTGACAGAGACACACATTCACCCAGTCAGTCTCCCCCTGGTGCTGGCCTCAGTCACAGGCGCACAGAGGAGGAAGCCACTCCTGCCACTAAAGAGGTAGCTTTATAGTACAGTATGACGACTCCCTGTTATTTGCATGCAATTTCAAAAGACATCCAAACGTTATCTTCCTGGAGTTCTAGTGAGGTATGCTACTACAGTTCCAGCAATGCAGGTTCTTCCCATTTTTGTGTTCTTCTTTATTTTAGTGATTCAAAGACAGTATTCATTCTTTCTATTATTGATTAATAAAACCGATTATGACGATTTTAGTAAATCCCTCTGTAGTCAATGTTAATGGCCTCTGCTGAATCACATTAACTCTTCTCTCTCTACTGTACGTCATTTTCTCACTGTGCATCTCATAAAGGCCTCTAAACCAGTACCTGAGACGGTTGCTACCAATGGACTACTGTCTCCTGGTGAGTTAAAACACATCTACCTTCATTCTCAGTGAGACCTAAATGCCACTTAGTTTAGTGGTTTGATTCATTAGACTATGCATCACAGATCATTTAGATATAAAAAGTATTTTTTGCCTGTTAGTTCTTCGTGCAATTGAGAGATCTTCAGGGCAGCTGGTAAATTGTCTGCTAAACACGTGTGTCGGCTGACAGATGGCAATCCCTGGGAAAGTGAATGGTAACTCAGTTCTTGATATATTTTGCTCAATTTTCAGCTGTGAGTGAAAAGTCTTTATCCACCCAACAAAGAGCCAGGACAGATGTGGAGGAGACACTTGAGGTAGGAGAGTAGCAAGTCCTCACTTCGACCTGTTTTACTGCACATTAGGGTCCTTAGTATTTAAGTGTTGTCATGTCCAGCAAATGAGTTAATTCGTAAACGCATAATGAAGAATTTCTTTAACAAGATAAAGAAAATGTACCAGTACCATGCACCATGAAGAGACATGCAGTCAGTGTCATAGGCTTGAGATGAGCAACCAGGTTCAGCATCTGTTAGCTCTAACTCAAACATGATCACTTTGTTTCAGCAAGAGTTTCAGTCATCATTATTTGTAGCAGACACTCAACGGGTGCTCACATTGCTATCAGTCTGCTCATGTGTACGTGCAGCAAATAAAAGAAAAACGTCAGGACACAGTGTCTTCTGTCACTTCACAGTTAAAATCTGTGATTTTCTATTTCGTGGTACTTTATCTTAAACTTATACTTCTTATTTTTCTAATCTCAGTCAGTTAACAGAGGTCCCAGGAAGGTTTTATTCCACACCCAGCCAGATGTGCTCTTCCTCACCTTGCAGAATGAGACAGCACTTACCACTCCTTCTCCACCAGACACTGAAGAGGAAGACGAGGAGGATCTGAGATATACCCGAAGATTACAGGAAAGGAAGATGGGCCATGGAAATAAGACAAGTTTCGGGTAAGAGAGGTGAAGTTATAGAGAACAGAAAGAAAATTTAGAACGAAGACCAGAATTTATATTTTAATGTGAGAACAATGTTGTAACAGTGTAATTGTCTATCTCTCTGTGTGCTGTCTTTATCATTACTGTTTGCCTGAGCAGTAACAGGTTGGAGGAGGGTTTTGAGGAGCCTCTGTCTTATCGCAGACAGAGGAACAGGAAAGCAGAAGAGGAGCTGCATCACATATCAGAAAAACTGTCCCATCGACTAGAGGAACTGGATCAGGTGAGTGTAATTTTATATCTAGTCACAGCACCTTGTGACACATTTTACAACCAGCAGAAGATGTACTGAATCTACTTCTGCTATTTTTGTATATTATCCCCTTCATTGTGTGACACTGCATCTTATGTGTAATTCCTATAGATGCTTAAACGAGTTCTGGGTGAAAGTGGAGAGTCCATTGAGGGCAGAGAAGAGGACAAGCAGTCCCACCACAGCGACAGCATCATGGAGTGTCACAGGATTTCTAGACAACACACAGGTACAAACACGCTCTTACTCAAATATACTGAATATAATCTTTTTATGAAGAAAACAAACACAAAATTACGTCCTCAAAGAACCAGAGTTTTGTGTGTCTTAACCCATTAACTGCGAACTCCAGCACACATTTTAATATTCATTTTTAATTCGCCACAAGCGAAACATAAAGAACATTGGTATGGTCCTTTTTTATAAAATGTTTTAATAATTTTCAAAAAATATATAATCTTAACTATGATGTAAGTGAGTTAAATTGTATGTATGTGTTGATATTGTAACATTTGTCAGTTTCAGGAGCACCTGATACTGAATCCTCCCACCAGACACGCTCCTTATCTCCCTCCCCCCCACGGGCCCGTCGCTCCCTGCAGGGACAGCTAGAAGATGCCATGGCAGAGGCTTTGAACATGGATGGTGAGAAACAAACCAACCTCACGCCTACTGATCATTTAAGATGGGGGGAGCTACACCACCGGCCATCTCACAGAAAACACTACAAGGTACTAACATGGTCTTTATTTTCTTCAGTGGTTTTTCATAAATTAGCTTTTCTGTATGTACTAGATACAAGATACACATTTTAAAGTTTACTCAATGAAAATGTTTTAGTGGGTTTTATGTGGTTTATTATATATTTTTTAAATATGGAATAAGCAGCGGGTTACTTTTATAGTATTTACACCACACTGACAATGTCAGAACTGGCTGTAATTTTGTGTAATTGTTCAACTTTGAATGCTAATAGCCTAATGTGGAAGATTTTACTATCAGTTTAGGAACAAAATCAAGAACAAGTTAGTCTGACACTGTAACTTTTTTTTATTTAAGAAAATGCGTCTAAAACATTGAAAACTAGGCATAATGAAGCTAATTAATATCATAACATGGGCTACATTGGCTGTTTTCACCTTTTGTAAGCCTGGTATTTCAGCTGGATTGAACAAGGATTTAAAATTTAAAACACAAGGTTACACCATGACATTTTATATTTTTATACATTTTATTGTTACATAATTTCTGTACATAATTAAAAACAGAGTAATTAAAAAAATAAATACTATTCATATTAAATTAACATGCTGCTGCTCCTGAATTTATCTGTCATGTCATATGAATAAAATATTCATATGAAATCTCTGCCTTTTAGTATCTGGAGAAAGCAGCCTATGAGGAGGAGCTGAAAAGATATGAAGACAGAAAACGAGCAGATCTAGACAAAGCACGCCTCAAAGCTCAGGAAGCTGTAAGTCAATGACAAATCATGAATTTGTTACAGACTTAAAAATCTTAGTTAAAAAATGTTGGTTCCAGCTCTATTACGTCTAATTTGGGACATCACTTGACTTATTGAGATATTATGAGGAAAATAAGTCACAGCTTTTATTAAAGAGTATACTGCACGAATCGATTCAATGTGGATAAATATATTTGGTCAGACAGAAAACAGTCTGTCAGTTTAGTCAGACAGTTTAATGTGTTAAGAGAAATATACAGTTAATTATAACAGTAAAGACTGTAGGACACATTCAAGAAATATGCATTCACACAAAAGTAGGTTTTAAAAAGCATTTACTCTGCAAAAGAACATTTCTTATATTTAAATACAGGCGTTACCCCAAACCTCTCATATAAAATGGCAAAGAGAAAATATCAACTGCTCTTTACATTTTATGTAGGTTGCTGATTGCTACTGACTGTTGTGAAATTTGTCCCATTTTACTGAACGTTGCATGTATGTGTTTGTGTGTGAAGGAGCGACAATACAGGGAGGCCATACTAAGTGACGTCTCCCAAGTTTCCAGATCATCCCCGGCTAAAACAAAGGACCAACGCAGGCCACAACATAACACACACACCTCACCAGGACAGAGACGATGGGAACCCCCCAGGAAAGCTCAGTCTAGTAAGTTAAGACTTTACCACATGATGACCTTTCAGCAAAGGTCTATGTCCTACATCTAGCCATGGTTGGGGGCATGCTGCTGTATAGACTTAAACTGTGTCTAATGTTCCAGGATTAACATAAAGTAAACATGTTACTTTCTAAATTCTTTTACTATGCTTAGTATTCAGCAAAGTGATTGTTTGATAAACACAATGTACTGTGGCACCTTATTATATTTAAAAAGATTATCAACACTAAAACTAAACTAAACTCCTTTTTTACTGTTTTACTCTGAATAGTGTTCCCTATTAGTAAAATGACTTTTGACTGAAGCTACAACCCTACAGTAGACTTGATCCTGTCATCATCAGGCATCTCCAACTACATGGTGATGATCCACCTTAAGGCACATTTGAAACTAGGTTCTTGCCAAGACAGAGTTGGGAGTGGGCCTCCTGTTTCTCATTTTGTTGTGGGATTCACTTATTAAGCTGTGATGACTGAGCTTTGGCATTTACAGATGCTTTGTCCTTTGTCTGAGATTTCCTCTTGCGTTGTGTGTATGGCTTATAAATGTTAATATTAGTAGCTTCTGGCTGGCTGCCCCACTTATGCTGATAATTGCAGAAGTAACAGCCCTGGTAGACTATTAGGTAAGGACCACGAGAGTGCTTGCTACAGCGACACTTTCTGTTGCACATCGGGCAGTTCTTCATCAGCTGCAGGATGGCCTCCTCATCAACGACGTGCTGCTGATTTGGTCTGTGATGTGTCAGAAAAGACAGCTGGTAAATGATAATTCTACAATGGAGTATGACTAGAGGCGGAGACATAATACAACATATAACTGCTGTATTCAAAGCTACATGGTTTATTTGGCACATTGGGGAGCATGATCAAAGTTACTTTGCTGACTTACTTCTCCATGGCTGCAGGCAGTGTCTCTGGTAGATTAACTTGAATGCCTGTGAATCAATATTGGTATGATCAGTAATAAAATATTTTGTTGTAATACAACATTTAGAGAAAAGAATCTCAACAGAAATCTCTGATGTTGTTCCTGGAATCTGCTGGAGCCACTGTTACAGTTTGGGGGTCACAGCCTCGAGTGTTCAGATTACCACAGGGACCGCTGTTGCCTTCGTCTTCCACATCTGTTATAGCTCTTCTCTCAGCCCTTGGTATTTCTTGAGCTTCTCATGGTTCTTCTTCCTGATGTTACCATTGCTTGGCCTATCACTACAGCCATCTTCCTCTGTTTGTCCACCGCTATGTGGTAAGCCATTACCAGACAGTCAGTCTGTATCTGTCCCGCACGATCTAAACTTAATCATTTCTTTGGAGGTGTTTGCCATTTTGACCTTGAACCAGCCCATACTCAGCACAGATGTTCCTGTACACTATGCCAGCCACTTGGTTATTGTGTTCCATGTAGGCCCTACCTGCTAGCATCTTGCCTTCTGCTGTTATGTGCTGAATTGTCTCAGGGGCATCTTTACACAGCCTGCACCTGGGGTCCTGCCGGTGTGGTGGACTCCAGCCTCTACTGATACTGTACTTACAGCTTGTTCCCGTGCTTCCATGATTAGTGCCTCTGTGCTGTCTTTCAGTGCAGCTTTGTCCAGCCACTGGTGCATGTAAACCACATTACAATGAACAGTGAAGTTCATTCACTGACTCACCTGTGCTTCTGAACTGGCCTGATGGTCTGTTCATTACTGTCCTGGTGTCTTGCAACTGTAAAATACACACAACACAGACGTACTGTAAACACCTGATTACTGTGCCTCTATTTCATTACTACAGACACAGGAAGTTTGTTAGTATGGCCGGGAGCTAAAATACCCCTATACTCCATCATGTTCCACGGTAACCAAACCACCCTTATATTCTCTGTGCAGTCACTTTTGGGCCCAAACAGTACCACTCTACTTCAGCTAACCTAGCAGCTAACATTAGCTAACCAGTCTTGTGTACTCTCAGTCGGTACAGTACGAGGTTATATAGGTGACAGTAAAGCCCACAGTTAAAACTCCCTCTGAACAGAGACTCCGACCTGAGGTGGTGCTGGTTCTGCTCGGGCTGCAGACACGTCTTCTCCCAGACGAACTGCTTCACTATTCGCCATTTTCCTTGCAAGCAACACCATTCAATAGCGAAACGTGTCTTCAGAGTAGAAACTCTTCCCTCTCTGTTCTTATTTCCGCTGTTCCTGAGGGCTGTCTGCTGCACACACGTGTGTGTGATTCCTCGTAGTTTGTTGTTATCGTACTTCGGATGAGAGATTGGAAGCAACACAACAGCGCAGATGTGTTATGCAACAACGGGGAAACAGCGCCCCCTGTTGGTTAATCGTTTTTCCATTGTAGGTTTGCACAACCAGGAACCACACACTTCACTAATAAAAAAATCTACTTTCACTTAAAACCACTTAATACTTGGTTATCCTCACAAGCCCACAAGTAAAAGTAAACATTATACAGATATAACAGTGGAAAAAGATCAATTTTACGGCAGTGGAATTAATCTTTGATTTAACCCCACATGAATAGCCATGGGACCTTTTTTCCTTCCTCAAAAATCCTCATCTGAAGTGGTCTGAAGTTCTCTGTTCACATGCAGCTCCAGAGGCTTGTTTGTTAGCACAGAGGTGACTTTTGGGTCAAACCTTGAGATCTTTATCTCTTCCAGTCATTTATAGACCAGCACAAGATTTCTAGGGAAAACTTTCTGACTGAAATCGTGACTGTAAAGCAGTCTATTAAAGCTGTACATAGTGAAATTTAGTGTCATACGGGTGGAGCTGTGATATCTCACATATTTAATGAAGACTGTCGATTTAAAAAAAACAGGACAGATAGTATATTGGTGTTATTTCCCTCCTTGCTTCCTGTACAGAGAAATCCCCCTTCAAATCTCTGCAAGGTGTCAAGGATGGCCAATATACGCTCACTTAATAGGTAGATTTTAGAATTGAATGTAATCCATTACAGAATCTCCACCATAAGTTCTACTCTAAAAAGGTTATAATTTCTCTGTTTTTGTTGAAACTGTCAGAAATGTGGTCATTCTACTATATGTTTATTATTGAGGTTATAGAGGAGGGTGGAGACATACTGTAGTGCATTAGGCCTACACTAAGAGCTAATTCTAATCTCTTAGCCACCATAATTCCATAAATGAAAGGGCTGAAACATTAGAAACATCTCTTAATATAATGGACGTGTCACCTCTCTGACAGTTTCAACAGAAAATACATATAATCTAAGACATGTTGTCTTTAGGATTGTATGACAATGCATGAAAATGACATTTTTCACACAAAATAAACTTATTGTCACAAATAAAGTTTAGATATATGGTGATTTCAGTGTAGTCTGATTACATTCTGACATTCTGGATAATATAGTGTCCATTCTTCTCTCCAGTGAAGGTGAAAGAGAATGACCTTCTCCCTGTTCTCCTGGAGGAGTTACCCCACCTTCACATCTCCCCTCACGCTCTGGGCCGCATGTGGGAGCAGCAGATGCAGCAGGTGGACAGACTCCATGACCTCTCATCCTCTCATAGTCATCAGCGTCGCAGTAAACTCTCTAGACAGGTAGGGTAGCTAGCCTCCACAGTTTAAAACATGGTATGGTTTGATGGATGGATGAATATGTAAATAAATGTTTGTCTTCAAGGTGGAGGAAGCCCAGAGGAAACATGATCTGCTGGTAGAGATCACCCACAAAGAACAAGATCACAACAGGCGTCTGGTCAGCATCAACACATAAAAACACACTGAAAACATCCCTTTATTTCTAGTGAAGTCGACCAAATTAAAAGTTAAATTGTTGATCTTCCAGAGGGACTTCAAAGAGCGAATCCAGCAGCAGAAGTTGACACAGAACAGACTGAGGGAACAGAGGCAGCAGATTGCCCGCGCAAAGAAGTACCACAACGACTACCATGTACAGCACCGCGCTCGCCTGATGAGGGCACGGACCAAGGAAGAGAGGGTGGGTAGTGAAGGCCATTTATGTTGTACTGCAGTTCCAGGAGTCAGACACCATATTAGTTTTCAGTGACCAGTTGTTTTGTATCTAAATATTAGACATTTTCACTTATGTGGCTTTTTTGACACTTTTCCTGAACCCAATGTGACATTTTGAGATTTGCTTTGACCGACCAACAGTACAAAACCTAAAGTGATTTCAGTTATGTAAAAGAGAAAAGCGGCACATCATCACATTTTAGAAGCTGGATGCAACTGTCTTGTGGCTGTTGACTCTGCTCTCATCCCTCTTGTCTGAAGTTCTTTATAGGATTAAATTACAGACCATGCGATTAACTGGTGTTAGTCTTTTAAGTGACGTGACAACCCAAGTGTTATTGTGCTTGTAGATGTTTCGGCAGCTGTTCGAGGAGGGGCTGGAGCTGCAGAAAGTCCGGCTGAGGGAACAGAGGGCCTATGCCAGGGAACAGCGACTAGAACATCAGAGACGACACCAAGACCAGATAAAGTCAATGGAGAACTACTACAAAGACCAAGTACAACATACACGCACACAGAGTGACCTATGTATGAATAACGAAGCTACCTCTGTATTGTTTTAACACGAATTCATCATCCACCTTTTTTGTGAAAATTAATCATAAAAATTATTGGGAAAAATTAAGCCTCATTACAGATCTGTGTGCAGTACAGACCTGTGAGGACAAGCGAGCCAAGCAGCAGCCTGTTGCAGTTGCTCTCTTTCTTGTAATGTCTTTTCCTTAATTAATTTTCCTTTTTCACTTTTTTTTTTTTTTTGTGTAATTCAGTAACTAGTTTAGGGAATTAAGTTTCACCATCTCAAATCATGTTCGAGAGTTTTTATCTGTGGAATTATACTTTGATTCATCTGTAAGACCAGTGCGCAGGAGCTCCAACACCCTGATGCCTTTTTTTATTAATGTAATGTTATTTTGTATTTGTGTTGGTGTGGATCTTTTCTAGTTGTGATTCTTTTCTTTCCTTTTGAACCGAGAGCAACTGTAACAAGGCAAAACAATGTCCCTCTGGGATTAATAAAGTGTTTTGAATCTTGAATAAAAACTTGTGTGTAGACGGCTACTGTACTCATGAATTCCAGTGTAGCTATAAAGTCCTTTTTCTCTCTTTCAGTTTTCACTACTGTCTGAAAAACTTGCACAAGAGCGGCAGGAGATTCAAGTTCGGAAAAAAGCTCAAGAAAAGGTAAACCCTTTCATTACAGTTGTGAATACACTGATTTTACTGTGCATGGTGTATGCTACAGCACAGTATGACTTTCCAATCTGAAATAATGCCAAAATGCAAATGTGTTTTAGTTTCTTTTTTAAACGTTTTATTTAGTATTGTCACTACAGCTGCTGTTGGGTTTCTAGCCAAACAATTTTTGAGGCTGAAAAACTTCTAATGATATATCTTTTTTTTTAACTGATAACACAGATGATTTTGATGCAGATTCCTTTTACTTATTTAAGCATTGTGACCCAAATTTGCTTTAGTGAAGAACATTCATCAGTGCTGGTTGATTGCAGGTCTTGCTGAAGATGAAGCGAGAGCTACGTTCCAGGATGGAGCGAGAGATTGGTGAGCTGCAGAAGATCATCATCCAAAACAATGAAGATGACCATATTCAGGATTTGGAGGTCCAGAGGCTGCGTAATCGGATCCAGATGGCTTCCTTCCAGTACAACACTAGCTATCTGCATTGATCTGAGGAACTGAGGCTGTTTTAAGATGAACTCAATCAAGCCTGGATTTACAGTAGAGGAACATGCTGCAAAAGTCTGTTTCTAAGGTCTAACTAAGGGTACAACATTCTGGTGGCTGAACAGTATTGTCTCCTCGGGCGTCTTCCTCCCAGATTTGCACAGGAAGAGGAAACTTACACAAGTCCAGATTATTGATTAATAATGAACTGAACACACTCACACAAATGTAGCTTTTAGCTAATTTAGCTAACTCTTCCTCTCACCTCAGCTGCTGTACATGAACGATACCTTTGACCAAGTCCCCTTCTTCCATGGTTTTAGTACTTGATAACTAAGAATGTTTTACAGTGGCGCCCTCATTGCAGTCTTTATGTGCTGTTACTGTAGCAGTAATTAGTAAAAACGTTCTTCCTTTTGCCAAATGTGGACCACTGATGCAAAGTTAACATGTATGAATGCCATACATTAAGATTTTTAACTTCCTCTTTTATCCTTCATGTGTGGTGTCTTCCTTTTGATGTTTTAACCATGCAAGTGGATTATTTATTTTTTAACTTTAATGTGTTGTGATTTTTAATTAACCTGGTGTTGTGCTTCCTGATCACTGGGGACAATGATAATCAGTCTCTGATTTCTCCTTTTCCAAAGATCCTCTGTGTTTTTAACTTTCACCCAAAACCCAAGACAGGGTAGTTTTGGACTAAAATATAAAGGGTTGCAATACTAAAATACTGTCTACTGATGATTGTGCGATGTATATAATGAACGTGGAAATGCCCTGTCATCCATCCATTAAATGTGTGGGCTCACCCATCTTATCATCATGTAAGTTATTTCCATGAGGTGCAGGTTACTGTTATAGCATTTTGAGATTTGAGCTTGTTTTAATACCACAGAGTATCAAAAACATCACTAGTTACTCAACAGATCAAACGGCATAACAAAAAAAGTGAAATTTAAAATCTAAGGGGAAAAACTTTAATTGAGAAGGGAAAAAGTATCTGCAAAAAATGCTCTGCTCTGTAAGTTATACCTCTGCTAACTGAATGTTAGTTTCTGAATGGCTGATTAAATTTAAAGTGGACAAGAAAACTAAAGTTTTGGTTAACTGACAGTGTAAAATTTGTGACCTATTTATACCAGGTATTGACATGTTATCAGTATCAAACGGGTCTGTTCATTTACACCAGTGTTCTTAATATTAATTCTGCCTGCCCGCATTGTGATTAGATCTTAATATGCAAAATGTTAGGTGGGTTCTGTTTGACATGTCAACAAGCATACAGGCAGCATGTTAATGCCAGATGTAACTGGAGTTTTTATTTCAGCATGGCTTAATAATAATAATAATAATAATTGATACTTCATTAATCCCCTTGGGGAAATTCATGTGGACAGGGAGCTGCATTTTAGGTGCTAAGGGTCAGGGTTCAGTGTCTTGTCCAGGGACAGGAAACGGGGGAACCAGGAGTCGAACCACCAACCCTGGATTTGTAGACGACTGCCCTACCAACTGTTGTTGTTGTTGTTTTTTGTGTAACTCCTTGTCCTTGTTGATGCAGTTATGAGCTATTCAGAAACTACAAAATGATGTGTTGAAGGAGGAAACCTGAACTCTTCCCAACCCCTTCAGTCAGTCGTTCTTCAGGGAACCGCCTTTGCTGTTACAAACCTGGTTTGACTGTGGTAACTGTAGTTTTGTTGCAGCAGACCCACGAACCACCGAAAGTGACTTAACAGTTTCCTCCTGTATCTGTCTCTGACGACTGCGGCAAGCTGAGGCAGCCACCCTCTGGTTTGCATCAGTAAATGAGTGATGTTGAGGCACTGGTGATGGCGTAATGACCGTCCAGTGGTTAGTCCATTGTATCAATGGTTAAAAAAAAGAATACATTTGCTTTTTTAGTGTAATCCTGGTACAACTATTGTCTTCTTGGAGCATCATGTCTGATATGATACTAGTTCAAGTGGTATTACTGTTTGGTGACATTGCTGCATGTTCCTGGTCATGTGGCGCATCTTTACCGTTGATCTGATAATCACTATCCTCTTTGTCATCGTCATCTGGCAGGTTTGTCCATTTACAGTGGCTCTGACAGAAACAGCACGTCTGGTAAACAATGAGCTTTAGTCCTTTGACACGTTTTTTAACTGTACATTGTCTGTTGCATTCCCGGCATGACTTGAACAGCTGGATGATGCATTCTTCATCGACAATGAACTCTGATGAGCTGAGGGAGTCAGAAAAGCTGAATGTCATGACAAACAATTATTTGTATGTTCTGTAAACAGTTGAAATATACAGTCTCCTCCAAACGTATAGTGACGTAAGGCTAATTCATTTATTTGTTTTTGCTCTACATTGAAAACATTTGTGTTTAGGTTCAAAAGAGGGATATGATCAGAATTTCAGCTTTTATTTGATGGTACTTACCACACAAATTTTAAGAGAACAAAAGTACTGAATGTGACTGACAGGTTTTCCTTGTTACACAGACGTGCATCGTGAGACAGATTTTCAAACAATAATAAGCTCTAAACAATTAATCTTGGTTTTAGCCTTGGGTTTTACATGAATCAACATGAAAACCAGAGAGTTGTCTATGGGAGAAAAGCAACTCCGTTACACATTGCATATGTATGAGGTGGAGAGATAGTCCTGAACGATAGAGAACGCACAAGTCGCAAACACCTCATCAGCAGAAAGAAGCCAAGTACAGAGATGAGCCCAAACTTTGTCCTGAAACATTGTTTTATGGATTGACAAGAACAAGACTAGCCTCTGCTAAAATGTGTAAGAAGACAGGATCTCCCCTCATAATTCAGAACATAAAAGCTCATCTGTGAGGCACAGTGGAGGTAGTGTCATGGCTTGGGCTTGTGTGCCTGCTTCTGGAACAGGCTCACTAATCGTTATTGATGCAATAACTAATGATGTTAGCAACAGAATGAATACAGAGGTGTACAGATACATTTTGTCTGCCAATTTAAAATCAAAACTAATTGGGAGGAGGAGGTTCATCATGCAGCAACACACTGGTCATGTCAGTGAGTTGCAGGGTTGATGCAGTTATTGCAAGGTATTTGCAACCAAATATTAACTGTTATTTAATTTAAACCTACCTGTTCCAATACTTCTGCTCATCTAAAATTGATCAGACACAAAAGGTGCCATCTTCTGTGTTGTTTAACATATCAAAGTATAAATACCAAATCCCATATCCATTTGATCTTAAACCAAAATGTACAGCAAAAACAAACACATTAGCTTTGCCATCACAATACTTTAGGAAGGGACTGTATATGTAATATTAATGTTAGGTTAAAAAGAGGGAAGTATTCAGTCAATCACTGAAAGCTGGAGGTAATAATTAGGATGAGAGAAGGAACTAAGGAAATCCTAAAGAGAAATGCAGTAACGTCAAAATTAACAACAAAAACCCTCCAAAAGTTAGCATTAATATCAGCATACCTCCCCAAGTCCACCAGGTAACGTCCGTCTCCCACACTCAATGAGGTGGTGAATTCTTCATCCTCGTCTTCTTGTATATCTGTGTGGATCAGTTTTGAAGACAGTTATTACTTCTCTTTTCATGTAAACAGTTTGCGTGCCATCTTCAGAATAATTTTCTGAGTATGACTTTGCTAACGTGAAAGCGACTTGCCTGCATTTTCTTTATTTTCCGGTTGTTTGGTTGTTGACTCATCTTGACCTTTCAGTCTCTGACATGCGGCATCTGTATTTCCTGACTCCTTAAAAAGGGAAAAATTAACAGCAACCCATCAGCCCACTGTATTTATATTACACATTTCATGTGCTACATCATCACATATAGAGTGAAGACATAAAACAGGATGTTAATTAGAGGATTATATATTCAAATCTAGCAGAATAATAAAAGTTGCATTGGCCACAGCCTAAATGTTGAATGAGATCATCAACAGAGATCTGGACAGAGAGAGAGAGACCATTGTGCTCACACAACAACAAAAACAAAAATTACAATGAGTTTATCACATGTGCAGAGATACTGCAAGATACAACTGCAACAATATATATTAATAACATATTTACCTTTCCATCGTCAGATGACTGGACAGAAGGAGCAGCACCAGTTTCATTTGGTGAACTCATAATCGGGTATTCATAATGCACACTTTCACTGAACAGAGAGATGACAAAGAAGCACAAGCAAAATGGCATTTACCTAAACATAGCTGAAATAAGGTAGTTTGTGGGGTTACTTGTTTCTTTTGCATCAATAAAAATGAACATGTTTTACCCTTATTCATCATAATTACCTCTGGGTTCCTCCTCCAGCAGGATACTTCGGTCTGTTTAACTAGATATTTAATTCATCAGGAAGACGTCTGTGCTGTGCATTCAACCACTCAGCTGCAGGAAAAGTACTGAGCCATCTGGACCACAATGCATGTATGAACTGATCATTAACATTTAGAACTACAGACCCTTTATCAGTGATTCATAAAACATTTATAAATGATTAACTTTTGCTGATGTCTTCAAAAACTGAGAAAGTCTTATCTACATTCATAACTAAAGGTTTGTAGCATTCTCGCAGATTAATTTAAGTGCCAGCACACTGTCATGGTAGAGCAGGATTTTCCACCAACCTGGCAACCCAGAGGTTGTTATGAATAGCTTAGGGCTCACTGGTCTGTATTGTATTAGTAAGCTTACACTGATAAAGTCCTTACAGCTTATAAAACCTCTGAAAAGGTGTCTTATCAAAAGGTGGTTCTGAAAATCAAACTAACAAATTGACACAGGTCCACTCACCAGGTTTCTGTTGAAGAACTCCTCATGAGGCTCTGCCGTTCAGGCCGACTCTCTGACTTGGCACGGAGATAACTACAGATGCAAAACATGTCCGTTAGCCTGCTGGTTCATACATACAGTACAGTAATGCACCGAATGAGACTGGTTACACATCCCTGCTGTACGTCAACACAACTCTGAAGCCGTCAGTTACGACAGCCAAGCCTCAGCTAACATGAACCCACCTGCAAAATAAAATAAAATCCATCTTTGGGTTTGTTTTGATACCATTTCATTTCTCAACTTGTTGCCACTTTGTGATTGTTCTCTTTATTTAGTGCATATGTATCATTTCTGTTCTTGAGTTATAGCAGGAAAACTGAAAAACAAGCATATGATCAAATCTTTAGTTTCATATACATAAATGTAAATTACCGAACAACCAATAAATAGATATATGTATATTATGTTTTATTTTTTATGTCTATTATTTTTATTCTCATTGTCATTGTTTCTTTTGTATTATTCACACTGACATTTTGTTCTCAAATCTTTACTGTACATTATTTTATTCAGTGAAGGTTTCTCTTTACACTTTCTAGGTTTTATCCTTAACCTTTATTTTGAATTTTTAAGCCTTACATTTGTCCCACTGTTGGATTTTTACCTTTCTCACAAGGCATCCATTCAAAAAACAGTGAACTTCATCTATACATTAAAGTTGAATGAATGAATCAAAATAAATGCAGGGAAGACACTACTTTGTTTGGTTACAGGAAATGTAGCATTGAACATTTTTGGGGTTGTACTCACTCTAGAGACTAAATGTCAGGATACATGTGTCTGCTTCTGCAATTTTAATGATTATGTTTTTATAATCATGGTGTATGTCAGGTGTCATGTCATCTTCTACAACTACAGGAACTAGAAATATGTCAAACGATGAGGTTACTTTAGAGCTTTAGACACTGGATTTAGTTAACCTAGTTAGTATGTTAGACTATAGACCAGTGTTTCTCAACCTTTTTTGAGTGAACGCCCCCCTATGTCATCCCAATGCTTTTGAAGCCACCCCCCCATTAAAAAAAATGATATTGTCTTTTGAAAGAAAAACATTAAAACGCCAACACTTGGCTATTCATAATATATATAAAAACTGAAAAAATGATTAAAAAGTTTAAAATATTTTATACCTACATTTTTTACAGTCATTGAACACACCACATTTAACAGAAATATGCCTGTACAAGTCTCAGATACCTCTTGGCCAATAAAATTGCAGTTGTTGCAAAGGCATTTAATTAGCATAGGGCCTGTGTGTGACAATGTTCAAGTCAGCTGCACTTTTGGATTTTAAACACCAAACTGTGACAATCCAACTAAAAATGTTTATTAATCAACAAAATGAAAAGTTCACAGTGAGCCCTGTGCCTGGTGTTTAGCTGACAGCTTTTTTATGTCTGTACACAGAGATGTAAGTTTAAGCCTGAGCCTCCTGAACTGACCAAGATGGATGTTTAAGCTTCCTTTGTCAGTTCAGCCAAATTAAATCTGTTTTCTCAGGCTTAAATAGTATAATAACAATAGTAATAATAATAATAATATAATAACGGCAATAAATACCAGAAAAAAATAAAAGAAAACAGCATAAAATAAATAAATAATCCGCACTTTGGTTAAGAAAACCTGCTTGCACAGCAGACACATCAGGAGCTGTACATTTGTGTTTTACCTTATACAGTCGACATTTCTTCGTGTTTTTGTGTTGTTGTTTTTTTTTTTTACTAATGTTACGTTGTTTGACATGAAACTATTAATACGTGATTGTGCTTGTGTACATGTAATCGCACTCGGATGCACCATAACAAACGCACCGAGACCCCCAAAAAGAGGTGGTCTCGATCTGAATCGTTTAGCGAACCCTGGTGCGATCCTCCTGGGGAGAAAACGTACCGAACCAAAACAGGACCAACAGCTATGAATCGTATGATTTGACAGCAGTGGACTATGTGTAGATTTTAACTTATTTCGTTTATGCGGCCAAAACCAGCTGCAGGATGAATCGCAGACAAACGTGAAGTCGTATAAGTCGGATAACTGTAAAAGTGATGTAACGTAATAAACAATCACCAGGTGAACGACCGACCCGCGTTAACATAAATCGTGTGATTGTTTCTCTCATATCACAGAAACATGCAGAAATCTACAACACAGTCTCTACTTCCTGTATTTACTTTTGTTGTTCCCGCGGCGACACATCTGACCAATAAGCAGAGAGGACGTTCTCACGTGGTTTGAAGCGACGCATTTTGGTACCTTTGGATTTTTCTCTGTGTGGAAAAAAAAACAACCGAACCGAAAATGCTACAATGTTACAAACTCATAAACTGATTCGGACCAAATCAAACTTTCTAATGTGTGAAAAGTCTTTTACATTAACAGTGATTAATGTAAATGATGTGCTGATGAATACCAGCACAATTTCATGTGATCGTCCCCCTCTTGACTGCCTCGCTCCCAGCGCCCCCCAGTGCCTCTCGAACGCCCCCGTTGAGAAACACTGCTATAGACCATAGCTTATAATGTAGCTATGTATTATAACTCCAGTGCCACCAAATTCAAGCACAAAATGATTCCCTTTCTAGAGTCAGTGTTTGGTTTGTCTGTTCTGGGCTTCTGTAGAAACACAGTGGTTTCAGGTGTTTATACACTAACGACAACATATTTATGAACACTATAGTTCATTTCTGTTATTATCCTCTGCTCCTTTAAATCTATCTGTTCCAATACTCACCGACATTTTAGGTCATCTGATACAAAGGTGGTGTTTTCCGTGTTGTTTGATGGATTAAAGTGTAGCTTGAAATGAAAGCAGAAATTCATATCCATATTTTGATCTTAAACCCAAATGTCTTTGCTGTACAGCAAAAAAAATAATCAGCTATCCATGCAGCTCTTTCAGAGGGGGCTGCTTGTATATTTTCTGATATTAAGATTTCTTCAGTAACTGCATGGACACAGTGATCACAAGTTAATCTGGTTACAGCAGTGTCAGAGAGGGGGCTGGCTGGGTGCTGTAGGGCTCAAGGACCAGTGGTGCACTTGGTTCATATTTTGACTTGCCTTCATTTTCCTATGATGACATGCAACATGGAAGCCCGTAAGAACTTATTATTAATTATTATTATTATTATTATTATTATTATTATTATTATTATATGTTCAAAGTTCAACAAAATATTGCTGTGAGTGACACCTTTAACAAAACAAGGATATGAAGACAAAACGTTTGACATGTTAAACCTCATGCATCATTATGGACATTTTTGTCTATAATGACTCAACAGGGTAGAACACACAAAAACTAATAATGAATCAAAGTCAGTATTTTGGGTAATCTTTGACATATCCAACACTGAAAATGCCCCAGTCACCCAACATTTGTTGTTTTTGGAAAATAACATTTTTGTGTTGTTGTTTTTTTTTCATAAATAACAACAGTCACATCAAGTAATCAAACTGGGATTTAAAGGGTTAAAATCCTCAAAATGATTTAATGTTTGGTAGGTTTGAGCAGGACTGAGGTTGTTTAAGAGATTTATGCAAAAAAGCAGAAACAATATTAATCTGTCCTATTTTATAGCAGATTTTTTGAAGTGGACATTTTTGTCCTTAATGACTTTAGGGTAATAAATTAAACTGCTGCCTGTGGGTGAGTCTAAATGACCAGAGCAGAGAGGAGAGTAACTCATGGATTCATCCCTCGATGTAACGTTACTCTATTTCTTTCTGCAGTGAGAGCATTTTAACTAATCAGGACCCAAAAGACAAAATGATTATTAGTGTTTTGATAATAAATCGTCAAATTGGATAACGTGACCTCTTCTTGGTCACCAGTGAACGTAGAGACTAAATAATTTGAAACACCGGTGTAACAGACTGACTTCACAGGCTGTGTGTGTCTCATATACTCGCTGTCACACAGACCACAGAGGATGAATGCAAAACTCCACTGTGGAAATTATTCTTTGTAGCGGTGACGGATTAGTTTTAGTTATAGCTCACCTTAGTTGCAGCTCTGTGTTTACCTGCTCAGGAGAAAATCAGCCAACTCGGCATCGTCCCTAAAACCCTGCTGAGCTCTGAGCTGTGTCCATTTTTCAAAGGCATCGCCAATATTCACCCGCGTTTTGAGCTTTTCAGAGGGATGTCAGTGTGTTTGAACACCGGCGCGTTTATTTGCGTCCATATCTACCGACCAGTGTGTTACTGTGGGCGGGATCACAAACACAAACAGACTTTACGCCCCGGAACGAAAAATGTCTGTGATGTGATGATGATTGCGTTAGAGGAGCAAATATTTCAGCGAGAATGTTTGCACAAGTAAAACAAAAAACAAGTAAAAGTAATCCTGCATTTAAAGTTTTAGTTGATTAAAATCACAGAGGCCTTATCAGAAAAATGTACTTAAAGCATAATAAGTAAAAATAAAATAAAAAATAACGTTAAAAAGCTGCTTTTAGAATTTTCTATTATTGTTTACTGATCTATTATTGGTTTTTAACATGAGAGGATTAATCGATTAATCAAACAGTGGATTGACAGAAATTCATTCAAATTCAAATTCAGTCTTTTTTTTTAAATCTCAGGTTAGCAATCCCATTTTAAAGTCGGAAATGCAAAATATATATTTGGGCTACTAAAATATTGTGATGTTTATGGTTTTTCCTCGTATAACGTTATATTAAATTGAATATTCGTGATTTACTACAGTGAGTCAGGTCTGTGAAACACTCCTCAGATAACATCAGTCCATTGGTGAAAGGAGACACAGCGACATGATTGAGACACGCACTGATGAATTTCTCGTCTTATTTGTATTGTACTCACACATTTATGAGGAAGAAAGCCATCTCTGCGTCCGTTTTGAAGCCATTCTTGTCCCTCAGTTTTTTCCAGGGGCTGTACGCCTGGCCGAGGTTTACTCTGGTCCTCCCTCTCTGTCTGTCATTCTCCCGTTTCACTCTCCTCGCCTCCTCCGACAGGATCTTCTTAGGTTTCTTTACACCCTGTTCAGGGTTTCCTGATGCTCTCTCTGCAATTTCCACACACTGTTCCATGTTTATCCCATTCCTACAGTGTTGGACTGTAGCTAAAATCGTGCATGACGGCACAAACAATGACTGAAGTGTAGCTGTTGTTTTTAATCATTTGACTTTTTGGCTCCTCTCGACTTCCGTAAATCATATCTAACCTTTTTTTTTAATGACTGTATAAACTTTATTGAAACATGAATCAAGTACATTACATAATTATAACACATATAAAAGTACATTACATATAGTTCAGTACCAATAATAAATGACTCATCTACTCTTTCGCTACAGTCTCCAGCTTTTTCATCTTCTCCTCTTTGGTACTTTAGCTGTGTAGACTGTAACTGGAAGCGGCCGAGTTGGACATTTCTCGCATTATTATTTTTTGGCATTTTAGTCTTTATTAGACAGCTCAACAGTAAGAGAGGCTGATAGGAAACATGGGGAGAGAGAGGGTGTGATATGGTCTCCAGCCGGACTCGAACCGGGGACTTTACGGTTGCATGGCATGTGACCAGTGCAAGCCACCCTGAGTACTTTTTATTTAACGCAACTTTCTATTCCACTGCACATCACCATGTAAATATGACACATTTTACTCAGCATTTATCAGACAGCTAGATACTACGCATTTTACAGATTAACACACACAAACTTTACAAACACAACATAGACGTATGTACAAATGCAAATAATAACTGATCTTCTCAATGTTCCTAAACTATTGTTTGAGTCCACTCCAGTTGCTAAAAGCATAATTTCTTACATAACATAATCATCTCAATTTTGTAGCAGGAAAAAAAAGACACTGATGCATTTAGTTCTATAAAACATAATGCTGTGAGGTCCAAACAGCATAGTTTTATTGCTCAACTTTCTACAAGGGTACAAGAAGTTTATTACTTTGCTTCTTTATTGTCTGTATGTACAGGTGTCAGTTACAAGCTCACAGAGCAGCTGATGTGAAAAAACAATTAACACATACAGTATACTGTAATAATAAATACAGCAGCAGAGAATCAAAAGAAATAAAACATGGTGTGGTAAAAAAAATCTTTTTGTACTGAATTCGATCAAAAGCAATTTACACACATACACAAGAATTTGCACAATAAACTAAAATTGTACTTAAAAGTGGGGGGAAGCTTGTTGTGGGTTGGAACCAATTAAACTATCATTACACTGTGAGTTTTTCCATTCAAGTAAATTAATGTGATCACTTAGACTAGACAAAATATTATTACATCACCAGCAAAATTGTAAAGAGGTTCAGCTTGAGCATTTTGGCTGATTAACTGGAGAAAAGTGTGATTTCCCCTCGTTTGGAGACAGAACCAACCAGAAAAGTAACAAAGAGCAGTGGACTGTGTGCACTGTACAAACAAATGTGTGCATATCAAGAACGTGTGTGTGTGTGTGTGTGTGTATATATATTTTATCTACATAAGAATTAATCAGTCCATTAACTGTTTGGTAAATAGAAGGAAGTGTCTGATTATAACTTGGAGACCAAGTATGCATAATGTGTGCAAAAAACATGTAATGCATTTCTTTTCTGCCTCTGAGTCAGGTTTTTAAAAGCAAAATAAAAAATAAAAAAAATCTCTAACTGTACAAAGATGAGAATTTCAAAATACTGCTTTGTTTGTCTTGTTTATTTCAGCAGTACAGATATATATATAAAAACATTTAACGGGGTTTAAAGAGTTTTCAAAAAGTAATTATCATGTGAATAAATAGGCTTAATCAGTTGAGCATCCATTCATGCAAAGGGTTCGTCTCTCTGGTTTTCAGTGACTTTTGATTCTGGTTGAACACTTTCACCGTGCAGCACCCAGGAGCTCAGCAGGAGCTAACCACCGTCGTTTGCAGCTCTGAAGGCATGGGGCCAGTGACAGCAGTCGATTTTTTAAATCGTTTTTTTTCGTTTTTTAAACATTCATAGTGCAAACAGACTTCTCCTGTGCATATGAAATAACATTTCTGTCTGTGCTGTTTGGTATTCAGTGGTGACACAGTCCTCCACAGCTGCAAATATGGTATTTCTTTTTCTCCTATGATGGCATGTGTGTTAAAAAGTGAAAGTGCTTGACCAAAAAAAAAAAAAAAATCACTTTAAACTGGCATGATTTAAACTCTTATGACGGTTTTAAAGACAGGCTTCTGAAATACAGTTTCCAATGAATCAGTTTTACCCCTCTTCACATACCAGCCTAACAAAAATAAAAATAAAAAAGGACAACTTCACCTGAGAATGCTAAGAGGTCTGTGACAGACACCAGCATGCTTGCATTTAAACTGAACAGAAAGAACAAGCAACAATATACAAAATAGCTGTGTATTTGCACATATATACTCAAAAATTACAGGTGTATAGATACTTTTTACTCTGTATATTCTAATGTAGTTGTATAGCAAATAAAACAGGATACATTTTAACCTAACATGAAGGAAACACTCAGGAAACTGAGCTGTCACTGCTCAGTTTGTAAAGTGCACTAAAGTGACAAGAGAGAGAGAGAGATACCTTTTAAACTGATGTGATTTAAAACAGACGTCTTTCTTGCAAAGCTCGTTATGAAGCCTGGTCCCATGGGCAGTTGTGCCCGTTCTACATACAGTATGATCTGATAGGAAGCAGGCTGGACAGAATTTAAAAAACAACAGGCATAGTTGTTACTGCTGGAGACAAATGTACGAATAAAAGGATGATGAACCAGGCTCAGACAGTCGGGCTCAACCAGTTTGCAGCGGCATATACAGGATACTGTGCTAGTAGAGATGAATGGGAGCTAGCCTACAAAATGTCTTTTACCTCTCTTGCATACAAACATACATTTGTATACAAATGCAGAAACATGTGAACAAGAGCTGTGCCCATTGTGTGCAGTGATTAAAGGAAAAGCAATATTTATGTCTTCTTCTTCACCAGAGTCTGCCCCCCCTATCTTTTAACTATGACTCAAAAACGCCACAAAACGTCAGACGTGCTATGTATCCAAGTTCGACCGTATGAGTTTCATTTCAAAATGGTATATTCACTGCTTAGATTATGAAGTTTTACATGTACAAAATAACTGCTGAAATTAAATGACGTCCATCACTATGTCCAAAAGATGATACGTAGCATTTTGGAGTGAAACCCTTCAAATATCAGAAGCATTTTACTGAGGTAGGATGAATCTGTGACGATCCTACATGATGAAGCACACAAATGCTGCAGCCTTCAGGATTATTATATTGTGTACTGACTGAGGGCAAGATGGCTGCTAAGGGCAAGATATGGCTACCTGCAATAAATGAAAGTCAGTAGCATTAAAAATTTGTTTGAATTGTAAAACAAAATCAGAACATGTTTGTAGGACACTGAGCTGTATGTTGATAATCTGCTTCCTCATTTAGGTTTAAAGTGAGCTGACCAGGCAGGGCGGGTCTTTTCACAGTTTATTTTTCTGATTGCAAAGAAAGCAAATGACTGCCCAATCACAATGATAATACAAAAGAGAACAGCTGAAAATGCTGAAGCTTTTAATTTGCCCTCTGTATTTCAATTTAACTACACAAAAAAAACAAAAACAAGATGGGAAGACTCTCTAGCAGCTGTTCAAACAGATGTTGATAAGAGAAGAATTATGAGAGAAAAGGAAGATTGCAGACTGGTCCACGGCCCTGAGCGAGCCTGTCGGCGCGTCGCAGTGACAGTAAGAGTCAGAGTCCTGAAAATAGTTACACATGTTCACAAACACGCTCTCCAATAGGTCTCTCATTCCACTGCAAAGCCACAGGTCTCCTCGATCGCGGTCAGCAGCTTGTCGTACAGCTTGTCATAGCTCTCGTATGGTGGAATGTCAATCCGATTGAAGCTGGAGAGAAGATAAATAGAGAGAGTGAGTCCACACAAATGAAGCTGTAAAACACTGAATGCTATAGCTTTCCATGATAATGTTAAAATAAGATTTTGTCTGTGTTGTGTGCATGCATTTGCGTCTGTCCACGTGACACACACCAGGTATGGGCTTTAGGCAGATTGTTTGTGTTGGCATCAATCTGATGAATAGTGAAGAGTCTAGGCCCTGCAGCGCCTGCAGTCAAAACAAAAACAGGGTCCATCAGGTACAATTTAGCATCAAATTCCACTGTAAAGTTGCTCACCAACAACTAAGCTAATAAAGTCAGAACTACACACACACGCACACACAATCAGATACAATAGGTACCCTGTAATGCCTTGAAGCCTTGCAGCGGGACTCTGGATGAACCAGTAACAAACTGCAGTAGTCGGGCCCTCCTCTCTTCGTCAAACGACTCCACGGCTTTCCAAAACCACTTGACAATGTTGCTGTCAGGGGTGCAGTGTTTCAGGCGGGTGTTGGACTTCCAGTCTGAGATGTCAATCTTGCCCAGGCCACACACTATAAGCTGAAAGTAGATAGAAAGAGAGAAACTTTGATATTAATATCAATTCCTAGGAAATTAATCAATGGTGTACTCTAAATTACTGTATTTTCTTCTAAACAGTCTTCTGCTGTACCTCCAGTTCCTTCTCGTCAAATGACTTGAGCAGATGTTGAGGGATAACTTCATTGAAGCCTTTCTGCAGGGCCAGAAACTGAGCCTCAATACCGTGCAGGAAACGCCAGTTCACATACAACCTGCAGCGAACCAGAGTGAGGAGGGGAGGGAAGAAACACTGCATCTGTCATCTTGCAAAGTACAGATTCAGCACTGTGATACTGAATTTGACATTGACAGTCTGCCCCTGAACATTTGTGTGAATATAAAAAAGTGAAGAAAATGTGGTACCTGTGTGTGCTGAATTCAAACTTATGAAACCCGTTAATTGTTTTTGTCACAATCCTGTACTTGTGTTTACATATGTCGTACTTCTCCATACCTGACGTACTCCTTCTTGGTGTCCTCTGTGACGGGGACACTCTTGCCATTGGGCTTGAGTTCGTGTTGGATGATTTCACCATAGGCATTGTGCTCCACACAAAAAGTGTGGTCCAGAACGCCAGTGATGTCATTGTCCCTGGGAAGAGTGTGAGAAAAGTGAGATAAGTAATAACAGGAATCAACTTTCAACATCATTTCACTTCCTTCATTTTGTTATACAAATACATACACAGATCAATCGATCTGCAATCAACATCAACAGACTATCATATGCAAAATATACTGTCTATTGTTTATTGTGATCGTTTCTAGCAACTGGTTGGCTATTGAGTTTTCACGAGTTTCTTTCATTTGCTGTAGTTTATTTTATTTGAATTAAAAGGTATTTGTTTTAACACTAATCTCACATGGCCAATAATGATTCAGGAATTACAGCTTAACAGTCATAAGCACATTATCAAAAGTATAAAGTTTTAGGTCCTATTAGGATAAAACTGACACAGAACTGCATGGTGGCGCTAGAAGAGTAAACCAGCAGGATGCTACTTTTTGAAACGAGACATTCTTCTAAACTGGCAGCAGATGGCGCCATAGTCATTGGTTTGGTTTTTGCTAAAACAGTTAAAGAGAGTTTGAAGTTTGCGTGTGCATCTATTTTTAATGCCTTTTGTGCAGCTTTCTGTAAGTAAATCTTTAATATCAAAAGAACTGTTAAACTCACTTTTCTGCTTTACTGGCACAATATTTGCTTATTAAACACAACAATACACTGTGGCAACAGTGGGTCGGCTGGTGAAAACAAAATCTTACAGAATCCAGACAAGGCTGTTGTGGAGGTCGGGGTCAACAGATTCCATATCGTCCAGAGTGATCGGCTTCCCCAGCAGCTGTTTGTAGAACGGCAGCGTGAAGCCTCCATCAATGTAGTGGCCATGGAACACCGCCATGCCCATGATACGACCCACGAAGTGGAAGTACGACAAGTGCTCCTGCAGAATAAATATTATATTAATATCAAGATTTTTATGAAATGTTGTTTTTTCTTTTAACATTATCAGGACAGTTAGAGGACGTTCAGCATCTTCCGTCCCCCTGAACCTTTCCAGGCTTTTTCTGACAGAGGTAAAGGCAGAAATTATTTCCAAGAGGTGACATTCATTGCTCTATTATAGCTGGATAATAATCAATCTCACCAAATACTGATCAAAATGAAGAAAAACTGTGAAATATTTAAAAAATGTACTTCATTTTTCTGTGTGTGTGTCTGATAATCTACTGGAGAAATATGCACATTAGTATGTTATGATTGTAAAACTAAATGATTCATACTGGGTTGACAGCAGAGTCAGGGTTAATCTGTAGAGTGTAGATGTCGTCTCTGGAGTACTGAAACAGGCCATAGTAGGGGTTCAGCATCTCGTGGGACAGCAGGTATAACCATTCCCTAAAACACACACAGATTCACTGTGACAAATGTGCTTCAAATAATGCTAAAACAAGCATCTATACCTGCACAAATAAAAATAAATAAAACCGCTACACAGAAATATACACTTAAAAATTACCTTGCTACCCCACCATAGTCAAGCCCCTCCTCTCCTCTGAATTTGATCATCAGTCTTTTCCAGAGATCCTTTGGACGCATCTTCATCACTTGTCGGTATGACTCCTATGATTTAATGCATACAGAAAATTTCATATTACACAGTAGCCAAAGAAGACTAGTTTCGATATAAGGCCTCTACAAGGTAATGCTATTAGTTTTGCTGAATGGAAAAAGAGGAACTTTGAAGCTTTGCTAGTGTGTATGCATGTATGTGTGTTTGTGTGTGTTCATGTAACCTTTACTCCCTTCATCGACCCCTACCTTCATTGCAGGAAAACAAATAATGAATGTGTTTCCTTTTTACATTACATAAGTCATCTCACTGTCTGTCCACTCAGAGGAGTCCAGAGACTCAGAGGTTATGCCACAATAAACAATCTCCTGCTTCAGCAACAGCACCGCTGCAACTGAGAAAGCACGACGGAGCTGGGCTGCACAGATGAGACTATAATCTGCTTCTAAACTTGAAAAAAACTATTTGGTCCTGTTAGTACAAGATGTGAAGGTTTAATTCAAATTATCAAGTCATAGTGATGCAGATAATGTTTTTATGTCTCTTCAGACACACAACCAGGCTGCAGGCAAAGACTGAGACACTGCTCAGGTATGCAAACAAAACAAACAAAAAAACGCCACTGCATTGAGGGCTGAATGTACACCATTTGAAACATTGTGTTTTATGCTAATCTCGTGTCAACATGTGGCACAGAACATGTGTAAACTGTAAGTCACACAATAACCACTGTAACACAGTGCCAGTGGTATACTGCAGTGCTGGGTCGTGCATGGAAACCTCGAGTAGATCTGCAGAGCTGGTTTTCACACTTAACGTTCCTCTTCCACAGCTGTCACGTCTATGGGGGATGAAGTCATATTTTTCATTGCTCAACGTGAAGTTATGAAGTTATGTCTGGCCCAGAATACTTGCCACTGCTGCCTTAGCTCCTTCCCTCATCTGCTACTTCCCCTCTCCCCATCCCTTTAGCTGCTGAAATCATCCAGAAAGAATGCCTTTGCCTTGGTAGAACAAATGATTGGGAGAGCAAGGAAAAGGCAGACAAAGGAGGAGAAGAAATAGAGACGTGGTTTTCTGTAGTGCTGTGTGTTCTGTTCTGTAATGACTATTTTCCTGCAAACACTCTAAATGGGGCGAAAACAGTAAAGTGCAAAAAAAACTGTGTTTGCTATTGTTTTCAGGGACATTCATACATGTGTGCATGTGATACTTTAAATGCCAGAGACAACATTAATTTTACGAACATACTGTATGAATACTACACATCATGCACATTCATATTAAACTCTGTGTTGTTATGCATTTGTTTGTGTGCGTGCATCTGTGTTCAGCTGTCCTTGAGATGTTTCCTTTTATTGTGTAATGCACATCGTTTTTAGGTTAGAGCGTTATGTTTATGGTTAGATGCACTGCTAAAGGGGAAATGTTAGTGAAATTCAGTCTCAGTTGCATGAAAACAAAAATAAAGGAAGGTAGGGTTGTCTTTATTTTGAAAACTAAGCGCCATTGTTATCATATTGTATGTGTTTTAGTGTATGAATGGGCCGCCCTCGATTCAGGTGTACAGTATGTGTTTTTTACCTCAAATATCTCCTCTCGGCAGACCTCAATACGGCAGTGGCCAGCCTGGGGTTGTTGCTGAGAAAGCTCTTGTCGCAGAATTTTCAGCTTCTGCACCAGGTCTCTCTTGTATTTGGGGACTGTCAGGCACTCTGCCTCTTCAGGTAACTGCGCTGGCGACAGAGCTTGCTGGGGGCCCCCAGGAGCAGCCTGGTTCTTCAACTGAGTGGGATGACTGGAGGTATAAGACGGTTGAAAGAGAGGTGCAAGATAAACAAAGAGGGATGTAGGGGGGAGAAAAGCAGTCCGGGGAGATCAAGAAGGAATGAACGGGCAGGTGAATGGGACAGAGACAAAGGACAGAAGAGTCATATATTAGTATAATTCATTATTTAACTGTAGTTCAAACAGTTTGACTAAGTTGCTCTTTTCAAAGGGTGATTTCCACTCGGTGTATTACAGTTGTTTACTGTCACACAGTCATAGGATCATTTTTCTCATTCACTGTTTTGACTCCTGTGAAGGCGGCAGATTTATACAAAGATAGAAGAAAGGGGGGTGTGTCCTGTAGGGAATTCCCCAGCCTCTCCATCTCAAATATCCCCTGAACTGCTGAATTAGGGAGTTTTGGAAGAAATTCCCTCTCTAGCCCTCACCCTCCTTCCTCCTCTCAAAGCAAAGAGCCCTGGACACAGCGCTAAGCCATGAGTAAATCTGATCCAGATCTGTGGACACTCTGGGACTTTGACCAGACGTTTGGTAAATATCACCACCAGGGAGCACAGAGAGTGAGAGATAAACCCAGAATAAGCAGAGAGGGAGACACACACAGTGAAACAGAAAAAGCCAGGGAAAGAAATATACAAAAGAAGATTGCTATGAGAATAGCTGGAGCCACTGGACAGATAAGTCAATGCATTCTCTTTGTCCTCCTCCATCACACATTTCCCTCTATGTCTAACCTCTGCAAATTGTATTTGTTAAATTCTCCCTTACTACGGTTGTGTCTATGAGCTTTCTGCATCCAAAGACTCCTCTCTAAATCCTACATCCCCTGACAGTCAAGGCTGATTCCCAGTAGGCACCCTGCAGCTTCCATCATCCGACCACTGCACCTGCCACCATTCCTCATACTTTGAGGTGGAGGAGAAAAACAACATGTCTTTAAATGTCCAGTCTTGTTTCTGTTTGTCTGGCAAAGATGCACAGTAGTTTTTCAATTGTAGAACAACAAGTGTGGGAAAGGGTGTGAGCAGCGAAGAATGCCTGTCGCATAATGAATTCTAAAAAAAATATGAGACACAGTCTTGGCAAAGGTGAGCCATGGTCATTTCTAAGTCTGTGGTGCTGGTGGTGAGATGCCTGGGTGGGCCTTGTAAAAATATGAACCAGCTCTCCCTTGAACAGGACAGCAGCCCTCATTTTCCTGTGAGAGGCTGCTGAGCCAGCAGAAGACTTCTTTAAAAGAAGCTACTGTCCTCCACTGGGAGTGGAGTGTCAAGACTGCTGTTGGACAAACAAAGGCGGCACACCAATATAGAAAGGAGAGGAGAGGCCTTCTAAGGTAGCAGCACATATCCAACCACTTATTCCAACACTTGTTGTACCCTTGGGTTCTCTGGCTCAGTGGGTTGAAAAAGGCCTCATCTATTTGGGCTTTCCAAACTAAACGGGTGCAGTGTTTCGCTAGTCAGCCCCTGTATAATCAAGTCCGCTGCTATTTATTTTATTGGCAGGCGCTGGGACTGCTAGTATGTCAAAGAAAGGGTAAGACTGCAGCAGAGAAGTCCTGAAAACCACTTTAGGAAAGAGAAGGGGAAGAAAAGATGGCCTAAACGCAATGAGTTGCTTTTGGCTGAAAGGCCCAAGAACCATGTAATAATGTGTAATTTCAGCCCACTTGTTTTTGATTCAGAGGACACAGTGTAATTAAAAATATGTTTCAACATAGTTCATCGTCTTTGGTTTCCAAATGGGATGATGAATGTATGTATGACAACAAATATAGAAAATAGAAACAGGAAAACTGAAAATCTGCTCAAGCCAAAAGACAGAAATAGTTCCCATCACTATGACAGCTAGCGTGAAATACGACGACTGGGGAGAAATATAAACTTTCAAATTTGATGTAAGAGCCAGAGGATTTTACTGTTGTTATTCCAAGGTAGAATGAGTGGCAGGCAAAGAAGCTGGAGAAGTCAAAAAAATAAAGGCTAGAACATTTTCCAGAACTGAATCACCTGCACCTGAACCTGCAGAATCATGATAGGCCCCCATCCTCTGTGTGTTTTCAGGGAGGCAGACTGGGTGTGTGTTAGGTGAGAGAGTGCATGCACAAGAAAGCAGCTTTGTGTGTTTGTGTGTGCAAGAGAAAGTGCCTTTGGTTTTTCTCTATAGCAGCTGGCACAGGTAGGCTGCAATGAGTGTTGGGTAAGTATAGTGGTGTTAAAAGCCACCACAACACACCCACTCTGCCCACCTCCCAGCCCAGAGAATCAAAGGGCCCTTTATGCATAGACCTGCTCAGTGTATCACCTGGTACTCTGCTCTTTACACCTGCTTAGGAAGCAGAGCAGAAAGGTGGGCCAAAAAACACTAACCTGCTGCAGAGCCTGCTAAATGTGGATTCAAAGAGTGTATATATGAGCAGAGAATGATTTACTTTGATAATATACGTGTTTTGCTAGTGAATGTGTGACCTCCTTCCCAACTGCCAAGCTCTCACATCTACACACTTCTACCTTCTCCAGAAATATGTGAAACACAGAAAGCCAGCTGCAGACAGACTGACTGACTGACTGACGAGTCACACTAAAATATACTCTGAGAATAAAAAATTAAATAATTCTGCTTGCACTTGATCTTCAAGTACATTGTCCCATGAAAATATGGACAACATTAGGGCAGTACACAGCATATGAGAGGATAACAAATATCACATCAACTACAGAGTGAAGTACTATATGCATACAAATAAAAGAGAAGACGTTTGTTAAAAGTGAAATTCTCCTTTTCATCCAGCTGATATTTGTAATCCAGCACATACATACATAACTTTACGCTGTTGTAATGTATGTAATGTGTGTATGTATGTCAAGTAATGTATATATTGTAAACACATAAATAGAATTTATGGCTAACACAGGAATTTGCATTTACATTTTTTCATTAAATACACCATACACCCATAGCATGCCAAATATAACCATCACCGCTTAAAACACCAATGCAAATATTGATAGAAATGTCAGAGATGTTTAACTTGGTTGGGAAAATACCTGCTGATGCCCAGTAAACCTTTATCCAGCCAACTAAAAATACTTTAAGCAAACACTGACGAATCCTTCAGATATATACCATGTCCTGGTGTTAGGGTGAAGCTAAGTATGTGAGAGACAGTGTGGCAAACCACAGTAATGTAGCTGTGTCTGACTGACAATTCAAGGCCTTCACATCAGTTCGAGGTCTACAGAAACCGGGCTGTCTGAGACACATTTAAACCGAGATGTGTCCTGGAGACTGAACTGCAAACTGCTCACTCGATGTTGTAACATCAGATGTGTTGCACACAATGACATGCAAACAACTGTTATATTCCAGCTAACAAAAATGTTTTTGCACAATTTTTTTGTTTTATAAAATTTAATTTGAATATTAATAAACAACAGTGCAACAGTGTCTACAAATTTGATGTGATTTTAAGAAAGGATGCTAAGGCTGTTGCAGTGACACCCAGATATTTAACAGGTTTCATAAATGAAAAATAATACATACGATAAAATAAAGCTACAAAAACCTCAAATTTCTTAAACTTTAAAAGAAATTGCTTTGCACAAATACAGTGGCATCATAGCGTGTTCAGACTGCTTCCCTTTTTTGCAGTTTCCTGCATTGTACATTTAATTTTAAATGGAACAAACAGATAAAAGTCTAAATCTAAATAACACTAAATAACCATAATCGCAAAATCTGTTTTTAGAAATTTTGGCTGTGGCTTCTGTCTAGCCACTGTACCAAAAAGACCTGATTGATGGAGCATTACTGAGATGTTAGGTTCTCCCATCTCTGCAGAGGGGCTGTTGGGTTCCTAAACAACATCTGTAAGACCTCATAACTTCCCTGGCTTCTTGGTCATTTCTCAGTTTAGCTGAACAGCCAAGACTAAGTGAGTCATGGTGGTTTCTTACAATTACTAAGGCCACTGTGCTCTTGGGAAAACTGTCAGCTTTAGAAATGATTCTATACCCTTAGCCTAATCTATGCCTTGCTGCAATTTTTTTTCTACATGAAGCTCCTTTAGCTTCACGGTTTGGTGTTTGTCCTGAAATTTGGGGTTTTATATGCAAAGCTGTATACCAATCTGAACTATGTCATTTCATGTGAACTCCAGTTAAGATATAGCAAGCAGATAACTAAAGCAGAAACATGAAGATAATTAAAGCAAACATCCTGCATCTGATGTGATTGACTGGTGACCTGTCAAGGGTGTACCCATACTTTCGCCCAATAACAGTTGGGATGGGCTCCAGCACCCCCACGATCCTTAACAGGACAAGGATAATGGGTGGATGGATGGATGGATGGATGGATGATGCATCTGACCACAGAGATAAGTTTTTCATAAAAAAGTCACAAAAATCACTGTACTAGGACAAAACACTAGCAGAACTCATAACCCCAAAACATGATCATCTGTCTGTCTGACAACTCCTTTTCCTCTGACAGGAAAATACTTTCATTATTCTGGTACTACTTTCCATCATTCTCTTTTCAGGTCAATGCTGATAGTTTGGCTTGTAGTAGTTTTTTTACTTTATGTCGGCACATTACTTTTTTAAGTCTTGCTCCTGATTTAATCAATCAACACCTGTAGGCGTTATACTTGTTCGACTGATGATTTTTGTTGTCTTCTTTGCTAAGTGCTATACTTTATTCTGATTCAATTTTGTGTCTGCTAGAAAAAACAATGGTATTTAAGAGATGCAACACATAATGAAAACATCTTCCAAACACATTTTTGATAAATCCTACACAGCAAGAGCTTGAAGTAACATACACTGAGCTATTCCTAATATGCAACCATCCTCTTAAGTCTCTCTTTATGGAAACAGGTCAATGCAATGCTGCAATATAAAGCATGGCTATGGTGTCTGTGTATGTTGTGAACCTATGTAGATGTTGAGTGAAATAAATAATAAATAATAATAAATTCTGGCACTGATAAAAGACAGATGTGCTGACACTGAGCCAGCGCAGAGGTTGGTACCTCTAACTGTTTTTGGAGCACAGAAGAGGGCGGGGGGGGCAGCACAGAGAGAATCAGTGAGGACAGAGGAGATGGCAGGAGGGAGGAGGTGTAGAGGATAAAAAGAAATGAAGGGCAGTAAGTAACAGGATAGATACAAGTGGTGGCAGAGTATGGCAGTGGGTGGTCCGTTTGGTTGTACTGGTTTCTCTTTACAAAATGATTTCTTAACCTAATTTCATTTAAGTTTGGCTGTTTTTAAACCAGAATAATAACCTAATTTGCTTGAGGATAGATTAAACTTAATAAATATTAAAACTCAAACACTTGGATGGTTCTTCTGTGATCACATTTAAATGTTGCAGATCTAATGCTGTGATATTAACTGTATGTAGAGGGTGATTCCTTCTTGTTTTCATTAATCAGTGTGTGTCACGAAACTTTGCATTAGAAATTGGAGCTTGCTAATTTTGACCTTTTCAAAGCTCTAAAACTTTGTCTGGACTTTCTAAAATCTCTCCTAATAAGGACTCAGACAAGCATTTAATGATGCTGACTGGATAACATAGCCGAGCTTCTAACTCCCAACCAGACGCTGTTCTGACACATATGGATACTATTTGACCAAATGACCAGATGCTGATTTCCCAAACATGTCTATCATGCCAGCTGCTGTTGTTGCAAGAAGTTCTGACAAATTTGCACAAAAAAGCACAAGGGGGAAAAAACAAATCTCTAGCTCACTCACTAACTATGGGACAGCCAAAATACTCCTTAAAAAAATCTTAGAATTTAGTTAATTGTTTTGTTTTCATCAGTGATTTATATACCTCACATGTTCCTTCCACATGATTGTCACAGACTACTTTACTAGCCGTCATTTTCAATAAATACTGAAATAATAAAAAGTAACACACTGCAAAAGTATTTAGCCCCTGTGTGTTCGCACAGGCTATAAGATGCGTTGCTAGGCTAACAGCTGTTATGTTAACGTGTTTAATATTTTTCCAAGTTGATCTGGCTTCACCAGGTTTCTTTGCTCGCTTAGCTGGCTACAAGCTGAGCTTCAGCAGAGACAGACTGTTGACAGAGAGCATAAACACACTGAAGGATGGACTGACAACCCACTGATAGGGACAGCTAGCTAGTGTGTGTATGTGTGTGTGCTGAACTTGAATGACATCCACATGGAAATCAACCCTGAGGAAGGTTACAAAAAACATGTACATACATAAACACACACCGACTGCACGTTCCCTGTGGAAAACTATCACAGTCAGCATTTTCTTTCATGATAATGGAAGACAGAGTGTGTGTGTGAAGCTTTGAGTGACTGGCTGCTGAAACTGCTTTAAACAGACAGCCGAGGTGAGAGAGTGAAGATTTGTGTCAACTGTTAAGTGAAAACTTTATTGCTCGCTTGCATGTATGTCACAGATTGTGTGCAAATCTGTGTATTTACATACAGTTTGTCTGCATTCAACTATGTGAACACGCTTGTCAGTGTGCGTGTGTGGGTGGGTTTACCTGAGGTTAGTGTTTTGGCTGTCCATGGCCACACGGGAACCATTTGGACTTGGGCTGCTGGAGAAAACAGGACAAGAGAGGGAGGGGAGACAGAATGAAAAAGAGAGAGAAAAGGACATAAAAAAGTTGAATGACAGAGAAGAGTAGTGGAGCATTGAACAACAGGGGATGAGATTAAAAAAGCAACAGTCAGTTGAGACAGAACAAAGACAAAGTGATACATGGGAGACGGGTAAAGACAGAATATGGCATGAAAGGAGATAAAACAAGAAAAGAAGAAGAAGACAAAAGAAGGAGGAGACATGGAAACAGTATTACCATAAAACATAGATAAATATGAAGAGAAAATCAGAGGACAGGGATTAAAATAGAGCAGGGTCAGTGAAGGAAAGAATAAGACAGACAGCAGACAAGGGGAAAAGAGAACAAAAATATAAAGTGAGATACACTTATATGCTGTAAATTAAGACAAGACAGTCATCTATGATTATCTTACAGCAGACATATTCACTGCCAGAGAATTCATGACTGTTCTGTGTATCACAGGCTCCCTAACAGTTTTTCCCCTTTCTTCAGGTTATTCTAGCTTCCCCAGACAGCAGTCATGATCTGCATTTCCAGGACGGAGAGCGTGAAGCTACTTTTAAAAACACTACACTATGTACTGTTGTTGGCACAAAACATGAACAGAGCATAGCGGCTCTGAATTTCATCTACTACAAACAGTGAGCTGAAATAAATGTTTGACTTCTCTGAAAGCCCAGTCTAAAATTGTTGTTTGAGGATATCTGGTGCCGTTCGTCATCAGCCGGTTTGATGTCATAACCTGCTGTTTTTCACAGAAACTACTGCTGTTGACCTGTGTGTTTTTGTCACGTTATTATTAGTATTCAAAGTAGAGGGGACTGCTAATGACTGCATGATATCTGAACCTTTCTATGTTGAAAACCTTAAGAGTTGTAAGTACACTTCTGCCTTTATGTAGACAATCACAAATACTAGAACAAAAAAACTCACAATTTTATACATCACTGGTAACACAAACATATCCTACAGTCAGTGTAATATCCTTGTCATTACACATTAACTGATACACTCACTTGAGCACTAGATGCAAATTTGCAGACAATCGCGGGTCTGTGAACTGTGTTGTTCGATTGTTGTGGTCGACAAAGTAGACGCGGCCGGTGGCTGTGTTTCTGATCTCCCAGCCTGGTGGCAGTGGGCCAAGCTCCTCACAGTTCACATTGCTTAGATCCCTGAACAGACAATTAGAATGCCACAACAAATTAAATGCAATTTAATTCAACTATATACACATTCATGCATTATTTAGCAATTCAACAATGCATTTAGTGACTGGACTGTTGGAAGTGATGAAATATGGATTTTAAACTTTATTTAAAGTATAAAAATCTGTTCACAATAGTGTCGCAAAGCTCAGTCAGTCATTACACAGGACCACAGTCTTCAACAACATTAACATCATCATTATGACAGTACTTGCACTAATTTCTTGATTCTTCTTCTGTGGTGTGACTGACTGATTTCTGTCAGCAGAAACTCAAGTCCTGATTTGAATTTCCTGTTGTGAACTGGATGTCTTACTCGTGGACTATTGAGGGTTGGTGAAACAGTATGATTGAACCCAGAACCACTGGCTGTGGTGGGTTCAGCTTAACATTTGTCCAAAACTTTTCTTCCAACTCTACTTTGAATTCAAAGGTCATTAGTTTGGCTAACCCTGACATCAGCCTGAAATTTGACTAATAAGACACAACCCTGAGCAAGTAAATGAAAAATTAGGTCTGGGTCTCCAGCCCAGTAAAGTCCAGTTGGTCCTGTCACTTGGTTGTGTCAGGTTTTATATCAGGACTAAAACAAGACAGATTGTCATCTCTTTAAATCACTGTTAATTCAGATAATTATGCTCATATTAACAGCTCTAAATAACATTTATCAATGGCAACTTGTAAAGTGCTATACAAACATAAAAATCGGAACAACAAATCTGAAACAAAGGTTCAAACACAAAGTATAGTTGTTACCTGGGTACCCGTGGGTCATGCCAAGTGCTGACTCCAGTCTGTGTGTGGAGGAAGTAGACCTGGCCCTGCTGAGTTGTTCTTTGCTCTGAAAAACAGAAAAAAGAAAGAACATTTATTGTAATTAATGTGTTTAAAGGCAAAAACAGCACTGAAACAAGGTTGGAACTGTTGCTGGGACAGATGCTCTGTAGTCTAGTCCAGGTGGGTACAACCATGGATTGTGAGTTTGTGTATTCTGGACAAGGGGAAGTCTGTTTGTAATTGATGTGACAGGCAAACTGCTGGGACACTGTTGAACTGAGAATTTCTTAAGTTGTGTGCCAAGGTAATCAATTAGTTCCTCTCCAGTCTCCAGAAGCCAGATCCCAAGAGGATGTGGAAAATAAAATTGAGGGAAATTCATCAAAGACTTCCATGACTGTTTTTCCTTGCAGAGAGTTTCTCGATGAATCCTACTTGCCGTGTTTTGCCTTAAAGGTTAGTGTGAGCTCTGAAAGTCATCCACACCCACTAATATAATATACTGTTAACAAATATGGGAATAGAGGACACCAAGACGAAATGTGAGGAGAATGGTTCTCATCTATAATGAGTTGTTGTATCTTTGGTTCCATCCAGCTCATGGATGAATGGAGAGCGAGTGTGTGAATGTTGGCACAGATAGGGTGTGCTGCATGGGCGTGGCATTCATGCAAGTGTATTCACAAGCTAATCCATCACTATCCTCAAACCCAACTTCCTACTGGCACCACTCATTTCCTATCCACCTCTCCCCCTCTTTTTTCTCCATCACACACGCTCTCTCTCTCTATCTCTCTCTCTAATGCTTTCCACTACACCCAGCCACTGGTTCAGAGGGTTCAGCTGAGGAGGAAAGCTCACTAGCTATTGGGCATCAGTGACTCACTGTGTCCGACCTCAGCCAGCCTCAGTGGACACAACAGGACATTTCAAAAGGGGTGCGGGTCCAACAGTGCCATTCTAAATCGCTGGGATAGAGCACCACACTTAAAATAATTTATTTTACAGACTGCTGTGGGTACTGTGGGTGCACTGTGGCTCACTGTGAAAAGTACACTTTTTCCCAAAAAACCCCCCAAAACATTCAGATCAAGGAGATTTTGTGTGCTTCTGCATTACTCTCCCAGTGTGTTTGAATGATGTAAGTAAGCTTAAGAATTACACTTACACACACAGAAAAAAAAATCACCAGTAACCTGAAGAGCCTTTAGTGAGCTAAACACCAAGCTAGGAATACTCTGCTTTCCCTCCTTTTCATAGCTGTGGGAATATTAGTGCACAAAGCCAAAACATTTCAACACTGGTGTTTGCAAACAGAGGAGAGGAGAGGAGAGGAGAGACGGCATCAAGAAAAACAGCAGGTATTGATTGGAGCTGCCCTTGGAGCTGCCGTGATGTGGCGCTGTGGGGAGGACGTGGGTGCGGGGGCAGAGAAAGTGGGAGTGAGCCCAAGGACACAGCAAGGAGACAGAGGGAGAACAAGAACAATGATACAAAGGGAAATTCAACTTTATTCTCATCATTAAAGAAGAAAATGTTCAAAGTATCACTGCCTCCAGGCTACAGACAAGATTCAGCCCAAGAAACATCTCACTATGTCTTTGATCTGCGTATCCTGTATTTTTGTGGTTTAGGCCTGGGACTTCTCTTCAACTTGCCTTTTTTTAGATCAATAACTCTGGTAACAATATGACTACAGCTGCAAACCAACACATTTCTCTGTGTAGCATCAATCACTCTTCTTCATCACTTACAAAGTGAAATCTAAACGGGTAATCAGTTAATGGAGGGAGTGTGTATCTGTATCTCACCATAACCCTCAGGCAGGTCAGGTGGCGAATGCAGGTGTGTTCGACTCATGTAGTTACGATGCCTCTGCGATCGAACCCGTCTCTCCTGGATCCGCTGTCCACCTGGCGGGCCGCTGGCCTCCGCCCCGTTGACAGGTGTCATCACTGGCGTGTTCTCGTCCACCACGCAGCTCAACGGACGCCCTAATGGGCTGGAGTACTCTGATGCCGGCCTGAGAGAAGGCAGAGAGTGCACACGTTCATGTGTAGTGTCCTGTGTGTTCTTTTGTTTCTTGCTATGGACTGGACAAATAACTTGACAACATAAGTGTCTGTTTTCATTCCCAAGCGTTTCTTGTGTGGAGTGTGTAAAATGAGTTGGTGTTTTTTTTTATCTGTGCATCATGTTTCCTTCTACTTAGGAAGGAACCTGCGTATGAGGAGTGCAAAGAGGTATGTTACTGTGTGTTGTAAAGGAAGCAGGTTTATTTCTTTTTTGTGATGCCTAGACATACCCACAAGAACAATGTAATTATTGGAAAACAGTTTGTGTCATTATACAAAGACAAAGTCTCTTAAGCAGAATCCTAAAGTGTGTTTTTTTGCTACTTTAAAGCAGGATCTCTACAGCAGATATCTGATAAGCAGACACAAACACAGACATGCTGGCTTACTGACAATTACTCTGTGAATGTGTGTGTGCGTGGCATGTCTGACCACTGTCTAGCTGTTCAGAGTTACTGACGCCTAGGCTATCTAAAACCTTGGATGCTTGTCTGTCAACCCACAACCCCCCTCTTCAACCCCAAGCTTTCCCCTCCCATTTCCTCTCTCTCAATGCTCATGTACCTCCTGTGTCTGCCTCCACTTTCCCCATGTAACTCCTTCAGTGTGTCCTCTCGTGACACTTTACATTTGTTGTCTAAGTAAATGTGAAAAGTAAACCAGTGAATAATAGTGAGAATAATAAAATCAAATGGTCACAATCCACATCCGTTCAACTCAACAATCCATACCTGCTCATCTTCCTCCTTAAACCCATCATTTCCACTTCCATCAGTGTCCTAACACTAACGTTTTTCCTCACCATTTCCTGTCTGTCGTACTTTAGTCTGCTACGCTCCCAGGGGGCCATCAGCGATGTGTAATATGAATGGGTGAGAAGACGGTGGTGGTATTTGTTTGCTTACTCCCCTAATGGCTCCACTGATATGGGCCAAGTAGGAAGGCGACAGTTGTTCCTGCAGGAACAGTGGCCAAGTAAAACCTGGCTGCCTGACTGGCTGGATATTTTATTTAGGTGTGTGTGTGTATTGCAGAGGGGTGGGGGGCTAAGAAACTGACAGCAATTCACTCATTACCAACAGATTGTTATTGTTGTGTTGTGAGTGGATCTGAGTGGATTTTTTTTCTAAAAAGGGATGTGGAGGAAAGTACAACCACTTAAAGAGACCTCCTGATTTACTGTAAAAGGTCAGTCTTGTGTAGATTACATCAGTTTGACTCCGCTAAAAACAGGCAAAAGGATATTAAGAATGACGTGGTTTAGGCCATTAGAAAGCTTCCATTTTAAAATGGTTCACTTTTCTTTATTTTTATAATATAATGTATTGTCATACTTGAGAATGTGTGTAGCATGTGTGTAGATGTACCTGGTAGGTCTTTCCCATTGTGTTGTTCGTGTGATGTGGTTTAGATACTGTATCCTTCCAGAAGCCGTCCTCCTCTCTTCCCAGCTGTTTCAAGACATATTAAAAGAGAAGGTACCATAACTGGTAAAAAGCAAGTAAAGAAAACGTTTACATGGACAAGGAGGGAACAGCATAATCTTATATGTAAATGTATAATTTTTCTAAATAAATCAGGGACTGCACAGGAAAAACAAAAGAATTCACAAGTTAAAATTCTGCCCCCCAAAGTAATATTTACACAATACGTAAAAGCAAAATACTGCATGGATTAATGTTCATTTTTTAAAAACTGTGATAATACTGACCCATCAGGTAAATCATTGTCAAACAGGCGACTGCAGTCCACCACTGGCCCTCCTGTCCCGATGCGATCTCTGGACTGAAGACTTACTAGACAATTAACAAAGACAATGGAGAATGCAGCTCAATACAATTCCCTTACGCATACAACTTAAATAATGAGTAATATTTTCTTTTTTCTATTCTATTCATTATACTACAATTGTCTTTTTTGTTTTCTCCCTATTTTCTTTTCAAAAATAAGAAAATAAATACTTAGCTTGGTATGTATCATACTGAATACATCCTTGTGTTTTTGTAGTGTAAAAGCCAAGGAAAAACAAAAAATTTTATTCTGTGGTTTAGTGGTTAGGTAATGAACTGAGTCAGACTATACAGTCTGGGTCAAGTTGTGCTTTGTAATGTTTAAATAGCACAGTGCACTCAGACATCCAGAGTTGTGGTTGACACAAATATTGGTTCACGTTTGCCTTTATAATTTAAAATACTTAAATGTTTGGTATGTGGATACCACATTGAGGACTTCACCATCTACAATAAGTGAGATTTGTACTGGTATGGCTCTAATAATATCAGAAACTCTGTTACTTGAATTATATTGGAGTCATGAATCAAATACTGTCTGCTACTGTGGTTTGCTTTATTACATTGTAAGACTGTAAACACAAATTAATAGCTTAACTCATTTTTTTTATTTAGACATACAGTATATTACTAACGTGTTTCTTACCTACTATCTGCCCTCTCACAGTATCATTGTCATTGGGGCCCAGCTTATTCAGGTCCAGTCTCTGATCTGCAGGAAAAACAGACAAGATAAATGACAACTGATTCAGCAACTGTCCCAATTTACAAAAATAAACACGCTCAGTTACTACGCTTTAAGATCAAAAACATCACTGTGTTGGAGAGAAACACAAAGGGCTGCACTGCTGCGGATGTATGCCTGCAAATATCAGTGAGAGCCAGCTTGAATAACAATCCAGGAGTTCAGGAGGTTGAGGGCAGATGATGCCAAAACTTCAGAGAAAAAACAGAAAGTTCTTATTTTATATATACTTTCGTTACATCCTTTGTTGCAGCAATTGCACCAACAATATGCTCTTACAGATGTTTGATTTGCCAACACAGGGCATTGCTAGATAACCTCACAGTGCATTGTGGTAAAACCTGAACCAAGTTCAGCATTTTTGCCAGACAACATTGTGTTGTTTTTTTTTTGGAAGGCAGTCCTCTGTGTGAGCAACCTTGCTTTCTCAGTGAAGTCCCATTTAAAGGATGGAGCCTGTGTGTTTTTACAGTGCGCTTATGTCAGTCTGAACACAGTCCAACAAGGTGCATTGATTTAGTGCTTTGCATTTTGAACGGTTCAACTGATCAGTTCAGAAAATCCAGCAGTCTCAAAAGGGACAATGCTATGTTTTAGAAGCTTTATATTATACAGATTTGAGAACAGACGTTTTAAATGTTCAATTCAATAACCAACAGGGTTTCCATTTAAATAAGGAAGATTTAAACATGGAGACCGCAAAAGTCATAAAATTTGGGCACAATATTTGTTAGCAGTCATGTTGTTTCTGGATAAGTTAGAACTCATTGTCTGTGCAGCACAGAATAGTACAGTCAGACACAGACAACACAGGAACACACTCAATTAGGACTCTGAACAAGATCCAGACACAGATATGCAGCAGTCTCTCTCTCGCTCACACACACACAGGGAGACTTGTGCATGACCAGTCATGACCAGCACAGGGGTGATATCAACTAATACCTATTGACAATGCAATCTTGCCAGTGCCAGTGACTTACTTATGTAAAACAAATGTATTCAGACATAAAAAGCGTGAGTGTCGGAGACAGGGGAAGGAAGGGAAATATGCAGAAAAGGTTCTGCATAGACTAACACTAAAACCCAAATCAGACTGGATTTGTCATATGCCTGTGTGATGTTTGTGTGCAGGGTTGTGTCTGTTAATATGCAGAGGCTAAGTAGATCTAAACAAACCTACAGTTTGTTTCCACCTTGTATGTTTGTGTTTGTACGTACATTGTGTGTGCATGTGCATCTGTTACGGATATGTCTCTAGAATAAACAGTCATGGTCCAGGCCTTACATATATGAGAGTACTAAGATTTTTTACTTTGAATACCTAGTATATTTTGCAGATCCGATAGCTGGAGTATTTTTGCAGTACAGTCAGACACAGACAACACAGGAACACACAGAATGTGGTTTTGAGACACAAACATGTGTGTCCCAATAATCAGAGGTGGGTAGAGTAGCCAAAAAGTGTACTCAAGTAAGAGTAGCGTTACTTCAAAATAATATTACTCAAGTAAGAGTAAAAAAGTACTTGGTGAAAAGACT
>JAUMHL010000001.1:16898420-16925813 GCA_032362345.1 Sandelia bainsii
AATATCACTGTAGTGTGAATTTTTTACGTTTTCCATAAATTTCACCCGAAAGCCAAATATCCCTAACTTTTTGTGAGCAGTGTATATATATATATATATATATATGTATATATATATAATAAAAATAATTAAGTAAAAGTAAATCTTTTTTTACTTTAATTACTTAAAAAGTAGTAGTTCTTAAAAGATACTAAAAAAAGTACAAGAACAAAAAAATTGAATTTGTTTCATTAACGAGAGCAAATGTAATTTGTTACTTCCATCTCTGGTTAGCGGGAGGTCCCTGTGCGTGCCAGCCCTTCTGGTTTGTATGACAGACAGCTCCTAAGGGACTTCATTTACAGCATGGCTTCAAAAGCCAGCAAGCTTCCACTGCTGACAAAGCCCATCCTAATGCACAAGGGAGGGAATGGGACAGGAATAGCAACACACAAAAAAATAGGCTTTACTTACGGAAGAAGTCTTTCTTTGCCAGGTTCTTTGCACATAGAACTGGAAGAGAAAAAAAAAACAGAAAAATGTTAATGTCAGACTAAAAAGGGAAAAAAAATTTTTTTTATATTTGAAATAAAAATAGGTTAAATACTGTCTAAAAAGAATGTGTCACTCCATCTTGCTTTATTAATTGCTATATTAGCCTTTATTTGATAGTTGTACAGTGGGGGGGGGGTTCAGACAGGAAACATGGGGAGAAAGAGGGTGTGACATTTAACAACGGTCCCCATCTGGACTTAAACTGGGGACGCTGTGGTTACGTGGCATGTGCAATAAACCAATGCGCTCCGTCTTTCTTTACTCTTTATGTACTATTGCAAATTTGTTCAGCCTTTACCCATCATCAATGTATCATACAGCTTGTTAGTGCATTATAAGCTTTCTGTTTGTTTATATAACTGTTTTGTTACTTTCTCACATCTCTCACACTCCTAGAGATACAACAAAAACTCTAAAAGACAACATTTTGAAATATTTAGGTATTTATACATTTCTGCTTAGCTGTAAATTTGACACTTTCTCTGAGTAGAAGAGTTTCTCCTTGTGAAATACTGAGTAGACAAGCACTCTCTCCTGCACTAAGGTCTGCATCACAGGCAACATACAATGGCTTACAGGCAACATACAATGGCTTTCAATAGATATAAAGAATGACAGACAGTAATTATGAGCTTGGGGTTGTTTTGCTGTGGTCTGTTTTTTGTCCCTTCCTAAATGTCTCCCTCCTGGTGTGTGGCAGAACAGGAGTGAAACACTATTAGTTACATTAACAGTTATACAGCAAGACAAAGAAGGCCAAGCTTCAACAATGAAGAGCAGTGGCAACCAAAACTAGCAATGAATGTAATAAAAACACCTGTGAACTTCAGAGGACTTAAGAGAATAGTGTATTAAATAAGTATCATGGACTGTCAGCAGACAACATCCAAATCACTTGTCTGCCAAGGAATTAGTGGTGGTAGTAACACCTAAGGAAACAGGACAGAAAACAAAAACTGACACACTGACACAGTTTAATCTCTCTGTACATGCTTCCACCCATCCATCAGTTTTCTATATTCACTGCTTTCTATTAACAGCCATGTGCAGACACTTCCAATTCATTATTAATACAGGTACAGGTGACCTCTGTCTTTTCCAAACATCATGGCAAAAGAGCATCTGTCTCATATAATCTGAGACTACTCAATGAGCTGTAAAGGCATATTATATCTGCTCCAATAATGTAAGTTAAAATACAAATCACATGCTTAGCTGCTTGTTTTTTCTTCTCTCTGTTTTGTGTCTCTTCCACTCTACTCTACTAAAGCATAAGTATCACAAGCTTAGACGTGCTGCTGCACATTGCCATTTGAGCACTTATTTACAGCAGATGACTACAGTGCTGAATACAGTGTTAGCCTCATTTAGAAAATAAGATGCAGGGTATGACTTAACTATGTAGGTTAAAAGACAAACACCTGTGCAGTTAACTTAAAGAGTCAAAGAAAAGGTAACAACAAAAGCCTAAAGAAAACTGACTAACATATTGTATGAGTAATAACATGAATTCATCTTCTTCATTCTGCAACACACTGACTTCATTTAAATTTTAAAATCATGACAGTGAAAGAAAACACATTACTTGAGCCTACATTGCAGAAAGCATTATTTCAGTTTCAACTTTGTGTCCTATAAAAACTATTAATCATGAAACTACACTGTTATTGCTCCAGCAACAGTGCTGTGCTGGAGACATCATGTACATGGATTACTTAACACATCACAGTCAAAGTACGTAAACCTGTCTTGAATGACAAAACATTCACACAAAACTTCTGAAAAAGACACGGACAGATCTGGGAAACCACCCCAGCATCACACACATTCAATGTGGAGAACTTGACAGTGACCAAAATGACACAGTCAGACAATTCAGACAGAATCGCAACATGGGAACAGATGATCGCAACACAAACCAAATTACACTGACTGGGGCGACTGGATGAACACTAACCATCAGTGTGTCAGGGGAAATTACACTGCCAAAGCAGACAGTATGGGCGCAGGCCAAATCGGAGGCAGCCAGAAAAGCCTCCTGTGGGACAAAATGGACACCATGTTGTCGGCAGACAGGAGAAAAACAAGAGAAACAGAGGTCCGAAATCTTGGCAGAACATTTGTGGACAGAGAATCCAGCTCAGAAACAAAATCAGCCACCAGAGTTTAAATGGGTCATCACCCTTAGCTTAAAGAATTATCGTTAAGCCTATTTTGTACACATACTGTAGATGCCAAGGCATTAGCAGCAAAGGTTTACTGACAAACCTGAGGCCAAAATGTTGTGAATGAGTAAAGGCTTAGAGAACTCTGTTGAACACGGTGACAAAGACCGTGGCTTTAGTCAATTTCTTATATACCCTGCAACAACCACAAGTTTCAGGCAATGAGAAATTACACCTACACTAGGGTATTTTTGGGCTAATTTCCTGTCGTTTTTCATACTGAGAAACCTGGATTTCATAGTATGAACAAATTTTGATAAAGCCCTTAATTTTCTGGAGACTAAACAGGCAATGGCTTAAGGATGCTAAACTCTGAGAAAAGGTTTTGAATTTAACCAACTATTTTGTTTGTTCAGCTTTTTGCAGTTTGTAGCAAAGAGGACAGACTGAATATGCACAGTCTTGACTAAAGAAAGCATCAATCACTAGTCTCATTTCACTTACCTTAATCAGTCAATGAGCAAACTGGAGATGTGGACAGTAATTTAGAGGTCAGAAACCAGGGTACCAAACTATTTCTGTATGTTTGAACAATGCTGAAGAACCAACACTGGTAAGTAGCTACAAGGATACACTAAGTGCACTTGGCTCTGTGGTTACCAAACTATGCTAATAAAGATTAAGGGATTAACCTGCACACTGCTCTGCTGTCTCAGCCACAATTACCATAGACTGAAAAGCTGCTTTCATTGTTATCAATGGCCTCTCACCAAGTGTGCCGTCAGTGATGATGCTGAATATGTTCAAGACAATTGAGCAATAATGACAAATGGAGGACTAAAGTTCTTGGACACAAAAATACCAGCAAGGTTTTGATGATTTCTGGAGGCAAAAAAGTTATAAACTTAATTATTTTACCTGATTCTACTCTAACAATGTCAATAACAATTTACAGTAGCCTAACAAGGATTTATATTAACCTGCCTAAAAATTCTAATAATCTTATCTGGGTTTTTGCAGTTTGTACCATTGTGAATCCTACTATCACGAGTAATCAAATCGCATCGCGGTGCCCTTTGGGGATACAACAGTGCTGAATAGCTGCCACGTGAGCAGGCAGGCCATGGCGACCCAGAGCTGGCAGAGGACCAGACTCATTCAGATCCTAACACGGAAAGCTAGGTCAACTAGGAATGGGTAAATGACCAGGAAGCCTTGGGGTAAAGCAGCCCTCTGTGCTCTCAGTGGATCATCATGTTCATTCATGACCTTTTGAATGGACAAAGGTCATCAGAACATCTGAGTAACATTGTTTTCTTATTTTAGTCCAAACCACACTATGATAAGATAAAAGGCTGCAACCAGAGAGCTGAGTCATATCCTAAAATTACCTCTATATTTGGTTACCACTTAAAAGTGTGTTGATGAATACAGTATCTGTGACATGGTCTCATGACTAAGTTTCTTGACTGATTTAGGGTTAGTTGACCTTCCAATCAGGTTAAAGACACTTGTGTAACTTTACTAAAGCAAAGCAACTACCTTCTCAGGTGCTGATGTAAACCTGTTCTATTCAGTCCAATTTCAATCATGTTTTTACATGTTTACATTCTCAGTTTCAAAAAAGACCCACTTCCCTATCACCAACAGAAAAAGAATCTCTCATGTCAAAGTGAAAACAAAATGATTACAAAGTAATCTAAACTAATTAAAAATACAAAACAGAAAATAAGCGATAGAATCACTTCAAGTCAGTATTTACCTGGTTCCAGAAGGTTCTTGAACTTTGTCATCATGCAAGCAAAATGTAGGGTGTGGTTGGCTTGACTTGTGATTAAAATGACATGATGATGAATGATAGTATGAGACTGAAAAAGTCAGATCGGTACTTCCCTAGTCAAAATCTGATAAGAAGTCTCCTCTCTGAGACTGGAAGAAGTCCAGTGAGGCTCAGCATCTGGATGCCAAGTTGATACTTCCATAGTCTGAAGAAGCTTGATCAGAAATGGTCTTTGCGGAAGGATAGCAGCCTTGTATGTAGTTGTTTGTAGTTGTTCTAATGTAAAAATTTACCGATGTCCATTATCGCATTGCTAAAAAATAAATCTAATGGTGGCCCAAGACATTTGAACAGTACTGTGTAATGGGTATTTCCTTTTTCAATGCTGCAGTGTGGTTCATTGTGAATCCTACAATGAACAATGGTTGGAATGGCATAATTAAGTACTGCACATAGCAGATGCACCTTTGGCAGCAGTTACAGCATTGGGCCTCAGCCACTCTCATTAGCTGCTTTCACACATGCACTGGAACCATCTCTAGGCTTTACCTGGGTGAGCTGCATGTGACAACACAAATGTCTGAGTTCAGCCTGGACATTAAACAGACTTTATCCTCCAAGGAACAGTCAGTTATTTGTATATTGTAGTGTATTTACTGTATACAACAATCACGTGAAACACATTCACTACACTCAGGTGAGCTCCATTTAACGGACTGTGTGACTTCCTAAACCAGTTCGCTGCACCAATGATGATTTAGGTGAGTTACTGTAAATCAGGTGAAAACTTACACAACAAATTATTTTCTTACATAGTTAGTGAGTATCTCAATATTCAAGATTTAATTGTACTCATATTCACGGTACGTCTATGAACATTAATATGGAGAAAATCATTAAACAGCTTCTAGAAGAGAAGGTAAGAGTTCACATTAACTATAGTTTTTTCTGCATATTGCAAGTCATGTTAAACCAATCTGTGATAGTACTTAATGGGTCAACTCTTTCTCCTTCTCATTCTTTTTTTAAAGGATTTGAAAGAGCTGCTGTTTTGAGACCATATGTGGGTAAGTCACCCCATTCTACAGTTTAAGTCATAAATCAAACAGTCACACCACACTGGGCCTATCTATCTAAATAACTAACATACAAGGATAATGTCTTTACCACTGTCTGGTAGGTAACAGAGGTGGAGACAGACAACAGTCTGTTATTGACCTTAGGGTTCAGGGGTCAACCAACCTCCAGGGGATCAAGTAGTATACTGTTTAAGCCAACACCTTTCTCAATGCTTCTGAATATGTTACACTGCCAATGGGGCAAATGCAATGAGCCAAATGTTATAAATGACTAACTAAGTTAAATATTTAAAAAAATATCTAATTATCTTAGTGTGTGAATACCATGCTTGTCCTGTCACCCAATGTTAATGGACAGGACACCAAAGAGTCTGGTTGTCAGTCTGATTCCCTGCAAATCCTTCATTGTGACAAGGGCTACAACACAGCTGGGCACCACAAAAATCTGTTTGATATATTGATACTGCAACAACATAATCATTACCTTTTGTAGTGTGAAAGGTCCCACTGCAATAGCACTTTTACTAAATACAAACACAGAAGCCACAATTTGCACAGTGATGTATGATAATTATAATGTGTATCACAAAAAAGCAAAGACCTTAGTATTCATTACAAAACATGAACAGTGTGCCTCTAATCTCAAAGAAAGGCAGTCAGAGAGGCTGGAAGTTTGTAATGTCTTCATTTGTCTAATACAATAGTCAGGCTTAAGGTTGGAATTAGTTCTGGTCAAAATGTGAAAGGTTATAAACAGCCAGGGGCACAGGGGCGTCAGGGGATTCCCGTTTGTTTTCTCAAGAGAGTCTCCAAGTCTGCATTTTTAGTGGCTTCTTAATGCCTTGCTGCTCTGTTGGGAAAAGAGGTGAGAAGAGTTGCTCTTTGATGGATTCAGTAGTTTTAGCTTGTTACTTCAGATTGATTCTAATTTGTTTATAAATAAAGAGAGCGAATTACAATCAAGTTCACAAAAGTGTATGACTTATACTAAACAGTCCACTGAATCCCCAGCACCCTTCTTACATTCTGTGTTAACATTATCAAACCACTGTGTTGGGCTGCTCTGTCCTAAACCAAAGGGGCTGTGCTAACTTACTGCTGTAGATGGTTGCGTGATTGTGCACTGCCAACTCCATGGTCAAATACAGCCATTCTGGGGTCTATTTGTTCAATTAATTCTCTGGCAGCACTACAAAGAACAGGACAGTCAACCGGCGCTGCATCACCATCCTCTTACTGTGCTTAAACTGTTTTAAAAAGGGCTGTTTTGGAGTAGTAGTAGTCCTATGATAATTTAATTTCATCATCTACTTTGGTGGACATTTGGCTTCGAGGGAAGCAGTAAGATTGACAGAATGTCAGTTTGAGAGGATACAGATCTACCAAACAATGCACAAGACTTATTATTCCTTGGTATGTCTGGTGTACATTGCTTGTGATAATCAGTAGGAATGCTACGCAGCTACTTTTAGTGGACAATGATTGGAGCTCAGTTTATGCTCATTTTAAAGTCACTGGAACAAGCAATTTTTCTGCTAAACAGCATGGCAGGTGGCAGCAAACAATAATCTTCATGCTTTCATATGCCATTAATTACACTTTCAAATCACAAAACTCTTGTCTAAATAGCATCGAGATCATCCTTCACTTTGTTGGCAGTACAGCCAAAATTAAGTACAATAATAAAGTGCTTGTTTACTGCTTTGGGAAGAAATGTAAAATAAGACATCAAAATAGATAATGAAGACACCAACACTTGCATGAAACCATCCACCATTGTTATCACTATCGTCATCATCACTATCGTTTCTTCTTCTTTCTCTTCCGCATTGCCACCATCTGTTTGGTCGCTGATATAACAAAGGCTCAGTTTTCCCTTACACACTACAACAGATTTACACACACGCAAGGCCAGTTTGGAAAAATTCCACTTTAAAGGAAGAAAACTTCTGTTTCAATCAGGACGGATAGCCAAAACTGAGAGAGAAATATGTATTTACAGATCAAGTTGGCTTAATGAAGATGTAGTCAGTATGGTTCAATGACCTAACTGTCAATACTTTGAAACCAAAACTGGAATATAACTGTTGGAGCGCAATTAAATGTTAGCTTTAAATTATAAGCCTTTGAGACATTGTTCACTTGGTCATGTCAAGTTTCTTATTATTTTAAACCTCCCAGCAGCAATAAAACCAAAAAGTGTAGGATGACAGTGGGGGACATGGTTGTCTACCAACAAGCTGAACATGAATCTTTCCTAAGGCACAGCTGCTTCCTCGAGGCATGCAATGACCTAAACCTGCTCAAACTATTTAAAAAAAATGCTGTTATGATAACAATGTTTTATCCCTCAGGCTGCTTCACCTACAGAAAACTGTTCCAAAACAGCATTGGAAAGATTAGTAATATAGGGAAAAGATCATACTTTGAAGGAACATCCATACTTCTTCAAAATCTAGGTTACACCAAGTAATAAAATGTACATGTGGCCCAAAGCCAAAATTTGATGACTCTTACCTTTGCACATACTTCACCTGATGCCATTTAATATTGGATAAATGCAGTGATATAGGCTGCTACACTCTGTCTTTTCATGGGATTCAACCACATTCAATTCTCAAAACTTTCTTCTTTATCAAAATTGCATGATTTGATTTGAAAACAAGATCAATTTTCTGTAGACTAAATAGGTCGATATTGCACAACAGAGTTACAAAATTTAGTGGTGTTCAAAATATGTAAAATATGTCAATTTGGGTGGAAAACAATATTTTGCAGTTTTCTTTGAGCTATGTCAACAATAATCAAGGCGTGAACAAAAAGAATATTGCATTACATTACATTATAAACCTTCTCCTAAGAGGGATTTAAGAGGGAAGGCCCACATCCTTCGCCTTCAGCCCATGCTGTCTCATTCACAGCATTGTTCAACAGTTAAACAAAACACTTCCTCTTCCCCTCCTCACGCCTCGCAGTCAGGCTCTATCACTCACTATTATACACGTTGGCCAAATGTCAAGCACAAGTACTCTGTGTGTACGTGACCAACTTTACGTTACTGCAGCAAGTACACACTGCAACAAAATAACGATGGTGTGTTATGAATTAGCATTTATTGCTCTTTAAAATTGGGTAGTGTTGCCAAACTGGGGATCTAATCTATATCATAAATCCCCTGGAAAGCAATTCAGACATCTCATGCTATGAAAAGGAGCTCTGTTGTGTCTAACGTCCTGTCTTTCTCTCAGTGCATCAGTAGGCAGCATCTTCAGGCACTATACAGTTAAAGTCTGTGAACCATGCTTCCTAAATGCATCAGAGGCATCAGACTGTTCATTTGCATGTGCACACAGATTGAAGGTAACCAGGTTACTCAATTGCATGTAAACTCATTCTCTGGTTGCCTGTGTTGCTTCATTTATGAGCATCTACGACCATCCTGGCTACTTAAGTGCATGTAAATGCAGTCAGTCACTACACTGAGGAGAAGAGTCAGGTTGAAGAGGGGTGAGAAGGTAAAGAAAATGTTCATCTGGAGGTAGGAATCTGCAGTGGAATGGGTGAGGAGAGAGGGAGGAATGTGAGGTAGGGAGGAGCGAGGTCTATCTAGAGTCATAAATCTGTGGACTGCAGACAGTAGAGGAGGAGAAAGGGAAATAAATATGGGAAAGTAGACAGAAGTATAGAAAGGCAAGAAGTAATCTGGAACACTGAATGTTGACAGTGATGTCATTCTGGCAACGGTGTAAACACAGAGAGGAGAAGCAGGGGTAGTGGGGAAAGATAAAGAGATGACAGTAGGGATATGAGAATGAGCATGTGCATGTGAAAAATGTGGCATTTGTAAATGGATGCACTGAAATTGCCCATGCTGCACTATTAGGAAGATGTCTCAAAACTTTTGGAAGCCTTGTTAAGTACAGATCTTGTTGGTTGACATTTACCTGCCATCCAAAAAACTTCGATAAGCTGTACTGTATTATTTTCCTTCTCTGCAACATCAAAAGTCATCTCATCTATCAAGACATATGCCTCTATGAAATACAAGGGGTATTTTTTGGTCTATGATGCTTCCATAAACTGGGACCTGGCTAAGCTAAAACATCATCAAATATATTGCAGATCTTAGAAAGCATAAAAATGTCATATTTGAACAAACAAAATAAAGAAATTTCTATTTTAATTATGGATGAAGTGGAAATCATCTGAAGAACAGCTACAGTCCGAAAAAAGAAATAAACTATAGTGCTGCCTCATAATGGAGTGTTTGGAGGGTAGAAAAACAAAAGGATGGAGGGAAGGATAAAAAATGAAAAGAATTAAGGGGGGATAAGTCAAGCTCATCTAAAGACTGAGTCACATAGTAAATGGAATAGTCATGCAGGAAGCATTCAGACTGATGTTTAATTTACATACAGTCAAGTGTGATACTGCCACAAGAAAGTCATTCCCATATGACTCATTAAGTACACGTATGGTTGAGAGATTATTTATTGTTTTATCTGCACGTGCTTGAACTGATGAGAAGTTGGTCCACAGTCTAGACCATCTGACCATACTGTATAATTCATGCAGTACCTGTCTCAGGAATTCATTATAATTCTTGCCAGTATTTAAGAGCAAGAGACTACTACATGTGATTCACACAAGGTCAAAACTGTGTGGGTCTGTAAGCTCGCCTAAGAAATTCACAGGTACAAGAAAATGTGAATGTTTTTGTCTTTGTTATATATGCATTACACTAAATGTTATCCAGCTCATCTCCTTGAGGCACTTTAAACCACAACTGAAGACTCTATGTCTGTGTGTGAAAATAACAGGCTGCTTATGTCTGCACAACATCTGTAAGTTTGAGTGTGTTCATTTACTGCCTCTGTATAGACTATTAACCCTTAGAAAGAAGCAAACATGAGAGGACAAGGCAGAGGCAGATGGAGACCATGATTATAAACTGGAAAACGGTATTCGGAGGTTGGGTTGGGAAGGTGGGGATCTGGAGAGCACTAAGAGGAGCAAAAGACAGCAATAAAAGAGCAGAACTGCAGTGATGGAAGACAGGACAGGGACAAATAAAACCCACCAAGGAGAAATAAGGCAGGGAAAATGTGTGTGAAAGAGTAAAAAAAAAGGTAATAAAGACGAGAGGCAAGATGCAGAAGAAAGAGATGAAGCTATGTGTAACACAACATGCTGTTTCTGTCTGCATCTCACAACCATTATGGGAACAGTTTGGTGGCACTATCCATGTATCAGACAAAGTGGTTTATACCTGAGACTCTACAACAGCATCACAGACACGCCTACTATTCTCACAGACATACTGTATATTTTCATTCTTAATGAGCTTCACAGAGGTGAAAGAAATCTGTAAAACACAACACACCACAAATCTCCATAAGTGGTGTGCCATGATAAGTCACTAATAAGAGGAGAGTCACAAAGCGAGGCAGCATGTTATGATGTTAAAAACTGATTTTCCACATTGCAAAACTGACATAACTTATAATTTGTCTCTACAAACAAAAAAAGTTATCCATTGAACAGAGTCCGGTTCATTGTGAAAATTCAGGTGTAGTCCATGATTCCGGCATTAGTATCAGCACTTAACAAATACACAACGCCCCTCAGTTAGGGTTGAGTAACTACACCGACTAGACATAGTCAACGCATATTACCACAGCAGTGACACTAGCAACAGGAGCCAATCAAACAACATTATCAATACACAATATGAAGCCGGGAAAGTTAGTGGTGGCGAAAGGAGAACGTGAGCTCACACAGCATAACTACAGCTGCTACTTCTACAGAGCTTATCAGAGCCAGACCAGCGGCGGTAACTAAAGTCACAATGAGAAAGTCGGATGAATGTCTGCGCAAACAAAGTAACTGTAACTGACCTGTTCAGTAGCACTTTCCTCTCACTGTCGGTCTAACGTGTGCACCAAAAACAACTCAGGTGTTTTACTTTCCGCCATCTCCCTAACTGCTGTGCACGAGCGTTCCTTGTGCCCACTGTAACTGTATTACTGGCACGACTCACACTCATTTTTGCCCCATTTCCAGAGCTACCACAGTTAGTGCAACAAAGAGTGGTGAGGGACAGGCAGCTACTGTGAAGATGGGGGTAAAAGAAACAGACAGCACCAAACAGCAACAGAGAGGAAGATAGGTCAGTACCTGTCATGTTTGCTGTGACTTTGTGTGGGAATATCAAAGAGAGAAGTTATCTTAGGCTGCAGCCTTTTTCATCACTTGTGTGTGTAAATATTCAGTGGGAATCAGAATTTCAAGGTGGAGTCTTGGGTATTTTATTGTGTGTGGGTGGCAGTAAGTAGTGAGGGAATCATTTCTCCGAAGTTCTGGACCTTCATAGACAGCCGGTAAACCCTGATCCTTGTTATTATGATGTTAACAGTGGAGTGGGATGGTGTGGCACACAGGCGCCATACGAGCTACCTGATCCTCTGCACCACCCACGTCCTCCGACTGTCTCTCTCCCACAGCTACACTGAAAACACATTCAGAGGAGGGTGAATGTGATTTGAGTGGCAGCATGAGTGTGTGTGTTCACTTGTGTTTGTGTGTTCATACAGTAGAGACGTTGAGTGGTCTACCAGACACACACACACACACACACACACACACACACACACACACAGAGATACAGTAGGTGAGCAGTCCGACCGCAGAAACAGTAGCAGAAGAACAGTGAGGGGGAGGAAAGAGATCCATAAAGTCTAACCTGTTTTTCTGCTTCTGTTTTTGTTAAACACACAACAAAGGGCAAACAAAAACAGGAGTGAAATGCCTTTTCTTTATTCACCAGCAAAAACTAGTTAATATTTACGACTCTAGCCTAGCAACAGTGATACGTCTGCGGACATCCTTTGACGTAGCAGATAGCCCATATTTTTAATTTCCTGGGAATGAAAGGTAAAAATACTTAGGTCTATAAAGGGCTCTTAGGCCTGTTCACTCATTTTATATCAGTCAGTTTTGAATAACACAATTTTAATTTCAGTTCTAGTTTATAAAAATTTAGTTTCAATTTTTATTTGATTCACAAAGTCTTATAATGTCTGTATCTTGTTTAGTATCCGATTATTTTTTTATTTAGTTATTATTATTATAGTTAGTATTTAGTTTTAATTTTCATTAATATGCTCATTTTTACCTTACTTCACTGAGGTTTAATGGTCTCTTACATTAAGTATATTCATTAAGTATATGTCCTCTGTTTATTTGGGATGAACTTGCATCACACCAATCACTGTATGTGAGTACATATTAGTGATAAAAATGACGTTCTACAAAACTTATCATTAAAACAAATGTATTATTTTTGACAATAATTCATCAAATACCCTCACAGGCCCCATAGGGTCTCCAAATAAACGCAGACAAACACTAAGTGCTGTATAGTGGTGAGGGAGCAGTACAGGAAGTGTGTGTGTGCATGCTCACATCACAAGTTGAAAACAGATAAAGAAAAAAAATACACCAAACTGGAGCCACACCGGCAGAGTCGTCTGTCAGCTGTCTGGACTAGATCCGGGGGTGAGTGGGGGAGAGGAAGGAAGAGAGAGAAATGACAGAGAGACGAGGGACATCCTGTTCAAGAAAGAAATGAGTAAAAGACTGAAGAGAAAAATGCAGGATACAGTGACACATGATGAGGGGCTACAGTGGGGAGGTAGACAGTTCAGGCAGAGAAAGAAAGAGAGACGGGCAAGCGCAACAGCACAGAAAAGTTAAGGTTGTAGACTAATTGGCTGCCTTTTCACGGTTGAAATTAAGGTTTTAAGATTCTGGTTTTAGGCTTTCCTCATAATTCTCAAAGGCAGTCAGAAATATTATGCTCCAACATAAAAGAAAAAGGTGATTCGTCTCCTCCACATGCTGGAGGAAAATCCTCCTGAAGCACTTGGAAAGTTTAATGTATTCTGCATATTGAAGCTCACCTCCTCTCCAGTCAGAGGCTGTTATGCAATACTGAGGTGTTCAGTCTTTCCATTTTCCTGCTCAGAAATACACCGATGCCCCTAAGTAATTTGAAAAGCAGATAAAACTAAAGATTCACTGAAACAAGCCCAAGAACAAAGTTTCGCACATCGAGAAAAAAGAAAATAATACACTGTGATATCGTACACATGGCAAAAAGGATAATACAATTATATTTAACCTTCTGGGATAAAATGTCACAGGAATAGTGGAGAGCACCAGGTCAAAGGTGAAAATAGATTTTATAATTCATTATACCTAAACAGAGAAATCACAGTGGATCTAAGTTTTGTTCTACTTCAGCATGTAACTGAGACTCTAGTGTTAACTCTACATTGCGACAGACGAAAGCATCAGTGTCTGCAGCTTATTGAAAAAAAAAGAAAACTGAGTACTGCTGAACAACATGGTGATTTTAAGTACTCTGCATTGATTAATTATAATACAGACAAATTCAAATGCTGGTTAAAGACCAAATAATTGGCTTGTAGTCATGCCACAATTGATGAGGATGCGTACACGGATAAATTCCACACATGTACACTACAAAATATGTTGGCAGCTGGACAGTAAGCAAAAACGGGAAGAAGAGTTCCTTTGTTGTATTTGACTGAAGTCAACTGACTGAAGAATGAAAAAGTAAAAAACAAAAAAACTGTATGTGTAAGCAAAAAACAGCACACATGTTCTATGTATGAAACAACTGTCTAGGTACTTGTCTGGCAGCTACATTTCTGGCGCACTGGTGGCGCGGACAGTCTGCATGGACACAATGTGGACATCCATAAAGAGGCTGTCCCACCTTCAAGTTACTGTGTCCCAAGCAGATACATGGGTGCAGAAAGTATGAATTCATGTTACGATAATATCACAACAAACGACCCGTAACCATACAAACACAGGGATCACACTTGAGTTGAAACATTACTGTGTACACGCAGAGGCTTAGGAGTTAAGATATATACTTTATTGGTTATGACTGACCCAATGTGCAGTGAGAATATTTTCATGTTTTGACAACTAATCAAACCTAACTTACTGCATTTTGTCAACAGATTTTATGATAACAGAAATGATAAATACAGCTGGAACAACTGCATCATAGAATGCATATAAATGTTTCCATGTGGTGAGGGCTCTATGCTGCACTACAAAATCTAACCACTACACAGTGACCCCAGACGCTAGAGGCAAGATCAAGCAGACACACACACCGTCTGCTCACACACAGCCATAACACTCTTTTCTGACAAGGATTATGAACACAGACTAATCTATGCTATTTATGCTAAACAATTCATCTTAACATTCGCAGATTGAGACTAAACCTTTATGAGAATTTTGAAAAATAGTCTCTCTATACATCCAATAAACAAACACTATCCCACACGATATGAAAGAATATAGTTCTGCCTTCAGCTTCACCTGCCCAGGTGAACAGATTCAAGCACAGAGTAACAGCCTTGATTGTTTTTGCATTTAAATGCAGTCTATTGAAATCAGAAGTACTGCAAATAGTCAATGCAAAGGAGCTTTCTGTTTAGTTTTGGAAGAGAGTGGGGCAAAGAGCAGGGGACTAAAAACAGTAGACTTACATAGAGGAGGAAATGTGCTACCAGTGCAGATATAATAAGAATGAACCTTAGACTTCAAAAAGGCAGTGGACTGCAAAGGACTGAAAACAATTCACCCACTGACCTCCAGATACAACACACTGCTTTATCTATTCATTAGAGCAGAGAAACAAGATGCACACAGAACAGCTACAGGTTTACTTATGTCTGTCTGGGCAGCTCAGGTGTATGAGCAAGCATCAGCATGTGAATCTGTATCACACTGGCTGATCACCTTCTCTCACCTTTCCTGAAGTCAGACGTTTTGTTTGCAGCAGTTAAATGTGGTCGGTTTTAACCCATATTTCTCATATTGCAGCTGAGAAACCTTAGAGGCAATATCTAAAGTAATCCTTAATTCTGAGCTGTGCCTTTTAACTGTCTCGTAACTAGGTCAAACTGCACAGCATTGCTATTCCTAAATCAGGCTGGTGCCAGGGATACATAAAACAGAGATCAACACTGTATCACTGTATGACTCATGTCCATTGTGTGCTGATGAATAATGATAATCACTAGCTCTGGCCCACATTTCAACTGTCAAAACTCTGTATTGTTTCGAAGGGAAAAACGCCTCTTGGAAATTAAACAGATTAGATTTAACGAAATAAAATACACCACCAGCACATGCAAGTCACCACACTCACAATGTGTTGATTAAATGTGACTATCATTATGTAATCGGCTCTCATTCAAACCATCCTGAGGGGCCATTAAAACTGGCGCAGGCAGAAAATAATACTATTATAGTCAGCAGTGGTAGTGAGACAAATTTTAAGATTCAGAACTGTCAAGAAAATACAAAGGCATATGTGTAACACAGTTGCCAGATTCAGGCAAACAGAACAATTTTAAACATGCAAATAATCCGAAAAAGCAGCAAATATTTAGGATTTACCACATCTCTCTTACAAAATTGAATCAAATTTAAATCTTTCAACCATTCTAATGTGGACGAAGCATTTATATTATTGTCTTGAAACCCCAGGTGGGCATCATAACCTAAGAGCTGATGATTCCTGACAGTTTCTCATTATCACCATTGTGCACGGTTTGTAACTTTCCTCATATTTTAGGAAGCTGGCAGGCCTAATTTAGTTCAGCATCGCGTGCTGACAGTACATCCTGTGAAAAGTCCACTGTGCATATGAGTGTGTCTGTGAGTCTGTGCGTGTGCACGTGAAATAGTGTGTTTATCTTCTGTTTTGAGAACACAAACATTGCGTTTTCACATACAAACAAGCTGACACACAATGCTGTATTTTATGAGGGCTGACAGTGAGGGCTGACACAGTGGTGCCTGATAACCTCCCTAAAATGCACTCTGTCCCAGTGCTAAGGCTGGGCTGAGGACAGAAGCTAGATTTTAATCTTAATCATCTGCTTCCTGGCTTTTCCCCCTTCAACATGCACAACATCCAGCAAGGTTTTCCAAAATATTGTAAAGATGGGTCATACCCACAAGGCAGACAGCAGATGAAAAGTGGAAATGTGGGTTTCCTTACATGTCTGAGTGTCATGTGATCAAACAGAACAGCAACAATCCTAGGACGAATCTTCCAGTTGTTCCCTGCTTGCTGCGTGCCAACTGGAGGCTAATGGAGGAAATGGATCACATAGACGGATTCTGTCCCTAACAGGAAACGCAGCACCAGCATAGTGGAGCCAGGAGACCATATTTAAATATGAGTCAGAGAGAGATTCATCCAATCGTACATCTTATATCAATCACCTTTGAGAAACTCTAGATTAAATCTGTTCTTGCTCAGTTTCAGTAAATCATTCAATAGCTCTCACTGCAATGGTAACAGATGGGGGACTACACCATCAGCTCCCTGCATCCAAGGAATAACAGCTCCCAAAATCCAAGACTGCTCTCCTTTACAGGCTTGTCAGGAAAATCTGTAGGGACACGACAACACACCACCTAAGACAACTTGTACAATGTCATATTACCATGAGGAACACACCCAAAACAAAACCTGACTCCAGCTGAGCTTAGCTTTACATCAGCACCTTTTTTTTTAATACAGCATGACATATTTTATTGTTCCCTTCGGGGAAATGGTTGTTGGACAGCTGCCACACACTACATGTTGGCGCTAATATGCGGTCGCTCGTCTTCTACAAGGACACCTTGGCATGTTGCCAGGAGGCATCGGGAATCGACCACTGACCCTGGGGTTAATAGACTTTACCAACTGAGCTACTGCCACCCCTGCACCTGAGAATTGCAAAATAATCTACAGACCGGTGGCTGAAATCTCAAAATGCAAAGAAATAATGTGAGACCACTGCACAAATGAATTGCCCTAGTTAAGTATTACTGGGGACAGTACAGTGACTAGCCTTGTTAATGATTCTTCAAATACCTGTAGCCCAATGATGAGAACAGGGATAGCTGGAAGCTAAGTATACAGCAATTTAGTAATACTAGCAATGCAGAAAATATATTAAGATAATTAGAGAAAATCAGTTTAATAAGATTGCATTTTGAAAAAGAAAATGCAGTTTGACACATTACCATCACTTGACTGAGATTTGAAAAGCTCAGGCTTAATGAGAAATGTGGTAGCCAAAAGGAAGACAGTCCTTAGAAACATCAATGAGGCTACGAACTGCATTCAAAAACTTTGCAGGGAATCAAAGTTCCCAAGCAGCAACGCTAGCTACGTTTGGGATTGAATTTGATTTCAAATACAAATTTCAATGCTGCTGGTCCAGCCATTGCTTAATTTTAAAGGCAGGCAGCTAATTATATCTACACAAAAAGAAGAAGAAATCCAACAACGCCATTACCGAACATAAAAGCCAAACCTCAAATAAAATCAAAACAAAGAAAAAAAATTATGAAGCATAACGATAAATCCCATTAACTTCTTTGGATCCAAGCCTTGGGTTTAGCCAATTGCCCTTGTCTGTGACACAGAAAAAACAGGGAAGCTGTGAGACCACAGAGCAGACAGAGTGAAACTGGACTATGGCTGGTATGTAATGTTGGGTCTAAATGCACACAGTCACAGACACATAAATCAAATTTGGCCACAACTAAAAACATGTGTAAAGTCTAAAATGAATGCACAAGAATAAATGTAGATTTAGCATCACTGGTCCTGGCCTGGCTGCTCTCTGCCATATGTCAAGTCATACACACCGTCTTCCTTATCCTTTCTCTCTAGTGAAGGACAGACAGAGGATGTGACTATGATCAGGAAAGACTCACAGAAAGACTCAGGAAAGACTCCCTCTCTGAGGTTTCACATTCCTGGGATTCCGTCTGAAGACCATTGTAGCCCATTTAAAGCCATTCCCCATATGGAGGGGTAAAAAAACGAACAAAAAGTGGGTAGGTCTTTGAGCTTTGACAGTTTATTTGTCTTTACAGTATTATTCCACTTTTCAAAGTAAATAAACCTTTTGTTCACTTAGAGCACACTGTGCGAATGGCATAGCCAACACTACCAAACATTATACTACTATTTTGTTTTAACAACACCTGTTGTTAGTCTGTGCTATGGGTATTCAAACTTATACTGTATGGATCCATTACCAAAAGCAAAGCATCTAATAAAAATGAAACAATTTTTTGTTCTCCATTCTGTAATTCTGATCAGCAGTTGTATCTGTTTAGTGAATTAAATGTCAAACAAATTTTAACAGTACACAAAGATAACCTGATCAAATACAAAATGCAGTTTTTAAATGATTATTTCAATTATTAAGAAAAAAAGATGCCCAAACCTGCCTGGCCTTATGATCTGAATCATTTCTGATGTGTGACAAAAAAATAGAAATATCAGGGGTAAGGGGGTAAATATTTACTGTCTACAATCACTTTGGGGCAAACCAAAAAATGTTTGCCTAGTTACAAAATACATGTACTGCAATTAAACTGGAACATCACATTAAGAAAAAATATACAATATAGCGGGATCTCTCTTGTGTGTTTTCGTCCACAGTTTTCCTTTATCTGAATACAACAATGGTATTTGGTATAGCACCATAGAGTATAATATGGTGTTGGTTGAAAATAAAACTATTATACACAGATTTGTGATTCCACTGCTAAAGCTTAAGTTTGAAGATATACACGGTATCTTCTACTCAAGTTTCCTTGTAACATGACCGCGCAGGAACGCATGATTTGACATAGCAGTGATTGATAAGGGGGAACAAGTAAAAACACATAAACCACACTGAAATAATCTTCCAAATGAACTGATGTACCTTAGCACAGACTTTATGATAGAAGATTATTTTAAGCATTTTATCTAGTGATAAGAAACCCTCATTATAAAAAAAAAACTCATAATGATGCTAAAGTGATAACCACTCAAAATAACGTTAGCAAGCTAGCGTTAGCTACAACATTAACAGCTAATGTTTACTAAAGAGCAAGACTTATAGCCTGTACTCAGTGCTGCTTATATAGTGTTAGCTATATTCAGTTAAATTACAACAACTGAGTGCGATAATAAATAAAAAATATAATATGAGTTGAATATTTTATATTTTACACACGCCAGCGTCCAGCTGTATCCATAACAGATGTTGTTAGCCTGGTTGGCTAGCAGGCTAACGTGCTAATGCAGGAGGGGGTTTAAATTCGCTTACCTGTCAACCGCAGCTTTACTGGGCCATTTCTCCTAACTCCTTGGTTAGACATTCCCCTTCGTTTCCCAGCTTGATGAAAATTCACAAAAAGTGTCTAATTCATGTGTCAGCGTATGAATTTTTCAAAAATATATCTCCCAAAACAATCCCTTTGCTAGCTTGGGGTTAGCGTGTAGTATCACCATAGCAAATCAGGCTGTCTATGCAACATAATTGTATCATAAACGCATCGCTGAAATAACAATGTCATTTTTAGTCTCCTTTCTGCAAAAATACAAATAACTGCATTCCCAAATGTTCATTTCGCGAGCCACAGGTACTGATATAAATCAATTAGACGGCTTGCTTCCCTCCGGACAGGCGCCTGCTCAGCTCCAGCAGCTCAGACTGAAGTTGGTCGAGCTGATGGTGGAGACCGTGCTACAGCAGGCAGCAGGCTGGGTCACGGGGAGGAGATATAAAACCACATCCGCTGCTGTCATTCAAAATTAAAGGCTGGTAAATAAGGCTCTTCTTTTTAAATACTATCAACAACAAGTATGTTTGTCAGTAATTGTACTCACATTAATTTTCATCAGGCTATATCTATGAATAGACTAAATGCATATTAGTTAGCTAACAGAAACTAATACGACACCCGCTAGATTCCTATATGATAAGCGCCTGAGAAATCACAGATCTCATAAGATCCTTATAACTTTGACGAAATCTGTGTTTAACAAGTTAGTGCTAGTCAAAGGTATTGTATTGTTACATTAAAAGGCTAATTGTTACTGTGGGACACATTATTTGTTCATTTAATTTTGAAAGTAACAGCACAGCTTCCTGTTTTTATGTGGATAATTTGATGCAAGTTATTCAGAAATGAAGTCGAACAATTCGTCTGATTATTATGGAACATCGTCGGATGAGATTCCTGTTGACTTTCAGTTTCCAATTCAGTACTGAATATACACATTAAATTAGTACAAATAAGTGTTGGATCAGTTATGCTGAGTAAATACACTATTGATTATCAAAGCGTTCTGGGCTCATGTCTATTTTAAAACAAAGATGTCACAGCCAGAATTTCTGAAGTTCTTATAAATGCACTACCATGCGAATCGGCATACACAATAGAGGGGCAAAAATCAGATCAATTATAACAGCCCATTTTAAACTTCAACTGACAGTCACCCGGTAAACAATGATTCCCATGAGGTTAAGTATATTTAAATGTAGGTCTACAATGAGAAAGGTTCTGCTCCTTTCTTCGCCTTCACAGTTGTGATATCCTGTGAACACATTAATTCAAAAACTTCATTCATAAATTAGTTCACCACACAATTAAGTTATCATAAAATGTAAGCTCCCTACAAACATAAAAGAATAAGCACAGTGTCACCTAGTGGTGACAGCAGAATCCCATTTCCCACTAAAACAGGTTCTTCACACCTTCACATCTCTTTAATAAATTAATCAACTGTTTCCTTATTCAATACAAACATTAAAACCATGTTATGCATGAATACAATTTATTTACAAATATTTTTAAAAACAGGGATATTTTGTTGTACTGTCATGTACAAGGATCGAATATCTAAAAATACAAAAATATAAACAGGGTAAAATGTTTCTTTTGTAGTTATAAAGTGGATGTGTTAAAACTGGAAAGTGCTTTGGTCTTCTGCGATCTGGAAGGAATAGCTGTCTGCTGTAGCCTCAGGAACCACAGATTCATCATCTTCATGCTGAAAGATGAGGCAGAGAGGAGGACAGGTTTAGTGGATCAGTACAAAATCTGCATAAGAAAAAAGCTGTAGTGAATTTATTCATATTAAAAGCAAATTAAATTTATTCTTTTGGTTAGTAATTCGACCAGGAAATGCACATGCCTGTAAACATCAATTACTTAATTACAAAAGTAGATTGTGTTGAAAGATAGCCTTAAAGAAACCAGCTGACTTCAAGCTCAGACTGTATGTTATTTACACCACACATTTCTTTTTGGGGAACAATAAACAGAAGTAATCATACAAGTGACCTTGTCAGCTCCGTCATGCTGTCATTTAATCTGTGAATGAGTCATATACAGTAATTTACAACATAGTCTTCAGTCGGTTTCCATGTTTGTCTGTTTCAATTGTTGACGGAAGAACCACTTCCTTCAAAAGTATCACATTTGTAATATATCATCAAATCACACTGCACAACAGTCACTGACAAGGTCCTTGCAAAACTCAACACAATACACATTTTGACCATCCAGAGAAGTCATGTCAATTTGTTAAGTTCAACTTTCATTCTAATCTTCAAAAGTCCTCTGTTATCAGTAACACTTACCTCTTCAGAGAAGAATCTGTCTATAATGTTGAGGGCAGACTTATAGACAGCTTCATTATCATGGGTCTGCAGTGCTTCAATCTTGTCTAAACCACCCAGCTCCTCTATCATCAGGCACACCTTCTCAATCTCACCAGTTTTGTATGCCATCTATGTGAAAAGGAAAAGAAGATGATGGTTTCCTCAGATCAGAGATGAACCTGAGACTATCAAGAATCCTTCTGTGTAATCAAATCAACTAAATGTTAGAAAATTCACCAAATCTTCATTTTTTCTATTCTCAGAGGATTCACTTCAATTTCCTTTAGTGTGTAAGGGTACATGTAAAAGCTATCTTCTCAAAGCAATTAAACATTAGATCCTTGTGCATGGCTGACTCTCTGAATATAGTTCTAATTTTAATGCAATTTCCTTCCTTCCTTAAGTTTACCATAGTTGTACTTTTTGTTTGGAAAGTAATGTGCAAATGCTTCTTCATGTCTAATTCAAACTTTCACTACACACCTAATCTCTAGACATTTATTAATTCTATGTGAAATAGGAATTTTCTGAATGGGAAATCTGTGCTTCATAAACGGAACAACTACTTCAGGTTTGCTAATTAAGTTGTTTATGTTTAATCACATATGATAAGTGAACCTGGATCTAAAATGTGTCTTCTCTTACCACTGTAATTTCTACAGTTTTCAATTTGTGCTAAGATGAACAAAATGTTTTTACAATCATTACTGAAAACAGTTTTCTAAAATATGCCCTTGCGTTGTCTTAATTTCTTAAATTGTCAATTTACATTCTTGTTGCATGTTTATTCAGTGCAGAAGGAATTAATTCATGAAACTGCCTCAGCAACTGAATCTTTACATCATGACCATTTAACTTAATCAATAATTTAAAATAATATATAATATTTAGTATAATAGATAATATAAATTGTATGTACTCTATGCTGATTTGCATAATACTCTGAGACAGAAGGATAAGCTCTACAGTAAACCTCAGGGGTCATTAGCAACATCAGAGGTTGGGGGTAATATTTGCTTCACACACAATGTTAACTGCAGCCATAACTGTGCAAAATTTACACTAACTCACTTTGAGTTTTGGTAATATACCTGTAAAATATTGTAGACTGCATCTAGGATGACCAAGATGATCTTGCTTTCTTTGGCTGTCAGTAAACTGAGCAGAGGCTCCAGCACATTGCACTGGACCAGGTACGCCACTTGAGCCACTGTTCCACCACTGGTATAATTGGTGACCGCCCATGCTGCCTCTTTCTGGGTCTTGTAGTCTCCCTGAACACAGAATACATCAGATATTTTAGTCAAGACATAAGCACTGAAAAATATTAGTGATGTAGGACATAAGCTTTCTGAAATCAACAAAACACAAAATCATTATATATTTATAGCTCAGAAATTTATAGTTTATATAATGAGGAAACTGGTGGTGGTTAGCACTGTCGCCTCACAGAAACAAGGACCTGGGTTCAAATCCATGGGTCCGATGGGTGGATTTCTGTGTGGATTTAGTATGTTCTCTCTGTGTCTGTGCATTAGATATTAGATATATTTGTGTTATTATACTTGACTAAAACTCTGGTTTCAGAGCTAGAGTTGGACTCCAGGATGATCTCGTTTTGATTGTTTTTAGGATGAAAAAAATGCAGAAGACAACTTCTGCTACACTAATTAATATAATAGAGTTTAATCTTATTAGGATCCATGCAACAAGTCGGGTATAATTTCCGTCTGCTCTTGCATTCTGACCTGTTTGAGGACCTCCACCAGGATTGGTATCAGGCCTGCACTGATAACCTCTTGAATCTGGGCATCCCTTCCAGCAGTGATGTTGGACATTGCCCAGGCTGCTTCTTTCTGGATGTTGGGCTTGTGGTGGCGCAGCAGGCTAGCGAACATCTTAAGGGCACCTGCATTCAGCACACACTGGGTCTGCTCATCTGTACCAGTCACAATGTTGCCAATTGACCGCAAAGCTGGAGTCTAGAATAAAAATTAAAGCATGTGTAGTTTGATAACTAAAGATTGTATGTCAAATGTTGATGTTACAGTTTAGTACACCGATCTAAAACCACTAACAAATCAGGCAAAAGCAGAACAGCTTGATCTTAAGAGGTTCAAATTTCATTGCACACAAGACTTTGTAACCGTAAGTTGGCCTACACTTCACAAACACCTGACACAAGAGTAACTCTTAATAAGCCTACGTTTACATTAGGGATACAACTATTATGAAGGAGAAAACTAATAACATAGCACGTAATGAGCACTTTGGATATGATGGCATTGATCAGAAAATATTAATACCTTTGAGTTTTTCAAATATTGCACTAAATGAATATGAGCATTGTAGAACTAACAGTAACTTGTCAGTTTAACAAACTGATAACATACCACAATGGAGAGCTCCCCACAGGCGAGAAGCTGTACTAGGCGGGGCACCAGGCCAGCCACCACCACCACCTCTATCCTCTCATTGGAGCCATCAGTCAGATAGGACACAGCCCAGCAGGTGTCGGCCAGTACTTCCCTGTCATCGTGGTGCAGGAGGCGCACCAGCGCAGGGAGGAGCTGCTGCACCGCCATCAGAGGAGGTGCAGGATTCTTGTTCCGACACAGGTTTGACAGTGTCCAGGTGACATTGCGCAGGTAGCCAGACTGGAATGGTGGGTCAAGTGTCAAGTGGTATTTTAGAACTTCAAAACAATAACAATGTGCAAACATGATCATTGTAACATTAGCATTGACAGTAACAGTGAAAAGACTTGCCATACTGACATTTAGTGATAAAACGTGTCTCGTGTGAACTGCAAATTACTCAGTTCTGGTTTTCAGTTGGGTGTGTCGTTATGTAAGCAATTAGTCAAACAAAGAAGACAATTGATCCAAACACAACATCCAAAGTCAAAGTCAATAATAATTACAATCTCAGTACTGTAGTAATATAGAATTGCTAGTCTTGATAAACATTTTTTTAGCTTTTGAAAGTTGGAAACGAAGCTAGACCTTTTTACTTCCTCTGTGTAATTTATTCATGAGTCTGTTGAGGAAGAGATCAGTTCAGCTTAAATGCAGTTATACAACAACTACAAGTGCAACCAAAACACAAAAATGATTAATTAAATTACAAAGCAGTCAACCTTGTTACATATCTGTCTCCACTAGTCCTTGCCAGTCTGTATGTATCTGGATAATGCATATTATAGAAAAATAAACTGGATAGAAAAAGTGTCTCAGACCTAGCAGTGCAATCATGCTTAGAGATGGAAACTCACAGAAAACACAGACAGTTCAGGGGCTGTCATCAGGGCCAAGAGCGGCTGTAAAACACCATGTTTGATGACCAAGTCTCTGTAGTTAGGTCCATCACCTGAGTTTGAAAAAACACAGCCATTCAGTTCTCTCAACAGTGTAATCAAAGCACTGAGAAAAGCATGCCACAAGTAAAATGTTTAATGTAATGAAAACTACTAAGGGTTACTGTTGGCCTTACTATAATAATTATTTGGTTGAATGTTTCAGAGGAAGCCATAAACATCATTGTTTATGTTTTTCTGTTACTATAATATAACAGGGTTGTTTTTCAGTATGCTCTGTTCTAAAGGATGTTGTGACCAAGAAAACAACAAGTGTTCATACTCTGATACCATTAATCCATGGCTTTCTTGTTACTGTACACAAATCAAATAGCTTCTTGGCAATGAACTCAATGTGTCAATACAGTTTAATGGCACTCTTTATAAAGTACATTACTTTTTAAATATTACATTTGTTGTCCACAATTGTCCTCACATCACAAATATCTAGACAAATAAACTCAACAATGTAACTGTCAATATATATATTTTTTATATTGACAGTTAATGGCACAACAGAAATAAAATAAATATTGCAAACACAAACAACTATTATTAGTCTACATTACCTGCAATGTTACCCAGGGCCCAAATGGCCTGCTCGCTGATGTGTGGATGGGGTGATGTAACCAGGCTGATGAAGGCTGGGACGGCCCCTCCCTCCACAACAGCGGTGGTCTGTTCTGATGTACCTGAGGCGATGTTGGTCAGGGCCCAAGCTGCCTCAAATTGCATGGGGGGACATTCAGACAATGCCAGAAAACTAACAAACCTTGGGATGAGGCCAGCAGCAATTATGCTGTCAATAGGTGGGTTCTGTTCTCTGGAGAGGAGCTTCCTGTGTATAAGGGGAAAAGAGTTAAGGAGTTAATCAGGACAAAGCAACATCAGAGCAATAACTAGCTGGAAGGTAATACAGCGAATATTGTGTAAAACAGGTTTGAAAACAGACAAACTGATTTTCTTCTCAACTGAAACAAGCTATATTTCATAAAATGCTTGAATCCCAAGCTACAGTATGAAACTTGGGAGTATTTTTTAGTAGTGAAATGCTCCATAACTTATCTTAGTGTAGTCAGAATTTTGTCCAAGTTTCCTGTGACACAGACTCACTCCCTCTAGAAGGGTGCCCCCTTCTAACCAAGCAAAGACGGTTAAACCCTGTGTGTTACACACTGATTCAATGGGGTACCTTGCGTGTATCTATAAGACACCACGGGTTTTGACCACAGGTCTATATTTTTGTCACAATATGGCACAATAATCATAAAAAAAGTGGAATAAATTTATTATCAATCAAATAATCATTAAAAATAATTTTACCTGGCTGCTTGAGTAGCCTGCAGCTGATGGTCTAGATTGTGGCTGTTTACACCTCCAACAATCTCCTCCACAGACCAGTGCTGAGGAGGCTATGAAAAAAAAAAACTGAGGATTTGTCACTTGCCAAGAACAACAGGGGCAAACAGCAGTGAAAGATACCCCACAACATTTAGTGTAACTTGCCTAGAATATCTTTAGGTCTTTATGATAAGTAAGTAAGTAAATTTTATTTATATAGCACTTTTCACAGAAATACATCACAAAGTGTTTTACAGAACAATGTAAAAATCATTATCATGTACAATATAACAATAAAACAATAAAAAAGCCAGAAGATAAGAACACATAGCATAAAACCTATGATAAAATAAAACAACAATAAAACCTATAATTTTATATCGGATTAGGAGAAATAAATTCATATCAGATTAAAATTCTGTTTGAATAAACTTCAGTCTTCAACTGTCTTTTAAATACATAAAAAGAATCAATACAGCGTGAAGAAGACAGTAGGGCATTCCAAAGCCTAGGGGCTACTACTGCAAAAGAGCAATCACCACGTGTCTTGAAATGGGTTTTTGGTACC
>JAUMHL010000001.1:16925913-16940913 GCA_032362345.1 Sandelia bainsii
AAACAGGTAAAAAGACTATTACAATAATCCAGCCGTGAAGATATAAAAGCATGAATAATCATCTCCAACTCCACCTTGGATAAAAGCGGTTTCAATTTTGAGATATTACGAAGGTGGAAAAAGCAATTTTTTTATCAGTTGGTTTTTATGTTGTCCCAGTGACATTGCAGAATCAAACATAACATGTTATGATCATATCATAACATGATTAGATAAAAACTAGCTTGACAACGACTCTTCCTAAATCAACTGGGAAGTACTTGAAGCAAAGTAACCTTTATGCTGTTCTCATATGGTTGACACTTGTGTGCATGCAAAGCTGGCTGGCCTCTGTTTAGATCAGGTTTAATTTGTCGAGGCTTTTTCACTTGGGACAGTGGCAGGCGTTGATATATAGGCTGTTGTAGCTCATGCACAGCCAACTAAATTATATAATCAAATGTTTCAAAAAATACGGAAACCAGCTGTATTTATTTCAGTGGCGTCCTGTTTATTCTACCCAGCCAAAGCAAATAGGTTAGCAAGCGTGAAAGCATTAGAGCTGACCAAGCGCTCATGAGCTGCTGACTACCTGTGCGTTGGGATCTTTCTCTTGAAGAGGAGATGTCGGCTCGTCCAGAAGACTGTGGACATTTCTCCTCTTCAGGATCTGATCGTCTTTCTTTGCTTTCCGGAGCTCCACGTTGACTTCCGCTCTCCTGCGCCTAAGCTCCTGTCCATGAAAATACAAGACAGTATTGACTACAATCAGCTAACACTACAGTGTTTGTGCTGTAATGCTGCGTGTTAGTGTCAGAGCTTACAGTGGCATCTTTGCCTTTATTTTTGAACTGGTTGAGTCGAGCTCCGTTGTCGTTACCGGCTGACATTCCTGACCGCTGAGCACGACTGTCGGTTCCACTAACGTTACAGACACTCCCTATGGACACAATGATAGGTTAACGCTGAAAACTAAACGGTCGTACCAACGGCTGCCATCACTAAGTCACTGTACTGTCGTTAACTTTATGTAGCTTCAGCTAGCCAGAAGGCGCTGAGTTTGCTAGCAGTTAACCGCTCGCTAGTCATGAAGCCAAGCCGGTTATCTAACGTTAACACCATGTGGCGCTTCGCACAGGGAGTCTGTCTGGTAAACCAACCCCCCAAACCCAACTAAAATTCACAGAAACATGATTATACGTAATATATCAAATGATTGTAGTGACAGTTAACGTCTTAAACTATCAAAGTAACAATATATTTGTTTAAAACGTATATTTGGCCACAGAGCATGTAGGACCCGCTTACCTTACAGATTTCTCTCTTCTTCTTTTTTCCAACACAGATGACGTCATGTATGTACAGCGCTGTATTTCCTGACTTTTCATTGGTCAGTTGGAAAACAAGCACCTCCCCACTGCTCACAGTCAAAAAAAAGTAGCAAACAACAAACCCGTTGTCAAAGGCAACCCTCGTTAGTATCGCGAGATAAAACGGCGACATCTTTGTGGACTGGTTGTTTTTTCTTTTGGGTTATTTCGGTGATTGCTGATATATCAGTTGTGTCGTGGGTGATATTGTTTTACATATCGGATACCTTAGACACATCGTAACCATGTAGTTATTTATTTGATAAATTGTATTTTTCACGGCTTACTACGTAATGACCCAGTGGCCTAATGGATAAGGCATCAGCCTCCGGAGCTGGGGATTGTGGGTTCGAGTCCCATCTGGGTCGCATTTAATTTCCTTTTCAGGCCTCCCTGAAAACAGAAGTAGTGCGAAGAACTTGCATAGTCTCCCTTTGTAGGCTGATGATAATGACCAAGACAATACCAGTTACAGAAACTCCGACGTCAAACCCACTGTTGTGCTACAAAATGCCTGCCAAATGTTATTACATCAAAGAACAAAAATGCACTTTGGAAGAAATTGTTGATCACATTTCATGTTTTGTCAGATATATATATATTTTTTATTTTAAGTTATGTAATTCGTGTTTATAATGTCCCTGACTTATTCCAGAACTGATTTACTTGAATATAAACAGATAAAAAATATACATACATATGATATATAGACATCATACTAGCATGTCTCAGATCTCCAGTCCACTAGATGATAGCATCATATTAGCACAATGTCTGATAGATTGCTTTAGTACAACAAAAATAAATTATCTTTAAATACACTGTTTGCATTGACACTACTGTGTGCTGCAGTTTCTCACTGTGACCACCACATGGCAGTGAAGACTTGTTCTTAATACAAATCGACCGTCACATCGACCTCATTTCTGAAACAGTGAGAATTTTATATTATTCATTTAAAACACCTGAATACTCAAGTCAGTAAACCGTACATACATCCGATTAAACACTACAGAATCATTTAAACATTATTTTGGACATCATTTATCAGAAAAGCCTAGTTCTCTGTTACATAAAATGCTTCTTGGTAAACAGGAGAAAATATCTAGAGAGCCACATTTCCTTTTTCATTTTACTAACAATAGGAGCATTTTTAGAATCCATTTATGAATGAAAGGAGTGTCACGCCAATGTGTTTGTTTCTGTGTTTGGGACGTCCCACCACCTCCCTTTTAACCCCATCCCATCCCATTCCTGAGTATAAAAATCTCAGGAATCCCACCTCTGCAGTGTGTCCTCACTGAACATCCAGGATGACAGGGATTATTCTGTTCTTCCTGTTTCTAGGGCTTCCTCTTTTCAACACAGACGAGCATGTTGTTAATGGTGAGTGAAGACTTTTTTTTATATCACTCAGATCAGCATTTAAACTGATAGCACTGCTTTTTTTTTTTTTAGCAAAACTGATTTTCTCATTTGAAATACTCACTGACACTTTTTGTTAGTAAGATTTATTAATGATACAACAATCATTTTGCAGTTTTTAGGCACTGTAGGTTAGCTTCAGACCTAACATCACATGGAACTGACCAAAACATATATAGATTTGTGTATTGTTCTAAATAGTTTTATTTGTCAGAAATATCTCTGAAAATATGATACAAGGTGTAAAAAGTTTAGGTGACACAGCATAGTTTTACAGTTCTTTATTTAACAAGATGAGCAATTGCATCCCAGGGCCCAAACAATGAGATAATAACACAACATGTTAAGTGAGTAAGACTCTGCATCATTTTATAATTTAGATGGATGGCAAGTTGGGTGGGGAGAGTGAGGGTTTATAACTTTATATGATTTCAAAAACTGTTATTTTATGTATTGTTATCAGCTAAGATTAGTGTCATATTGTAAAATAAACTGTCAACTTGCCATAGTGAATTTATTGATAAACAATTTAAGTGATGAAAAATATTTTTTTATTATTTAAGAGAAGGTAAAGTCATGAACCAAGAAATACTTAAACGATCAAGTGGTGATTTTCCATATTTTTCTCACTGTCAACAAAAAGACTAAAACCAACATTAACTTGCATCCAACTTGCATTCAACATCTGTGAATCCAGAATTTGATTTTATCTTCAGTGCCACAGACCTTCATTGTTGTTCAACTCTATTAAAAACACATCAGTGAGTAAACTGTTACACATCTGAGAAATGTGCTTACATAATTTTTTTAAAAAAGATCTCAGGAAGCTTAAGACCAGTCAGTTTTTAATAGTTATGTAAAAAGTGATGGTCATCACTTTAGGAGCTCTTTTTTTTTTTTGAAAAATTATTTTGGTCACTTTTCCTGTTAGGGAGAAACATGTCTCACAGTGTAATGGTGTGGCTCACTGATTAGATTTTAATAGTTTGTGAGCTGAACAGTGGAGCTGTATGGCACAGAAAAATTAGCTAAAATCAGATTCTGGATTCAGATGTTACAGTGAAACGACACAATTCATTGTTGGTTTTAGGCTTTTTATGGGATTTGTTGAAAGTAACAAAACATATAAAGTCACTGGTCTTGTCATTTAAGGTATGTTTCAAGAAATAATCACAGCTACTATGTAAACTAAATTAATGCATTGCTGTAGGAGCAGATGATGATTAAGCATTAAAATATTACACAAAACTGTATGAATAAAGTGATAATATTTGTTTGTTTCAGAGCTGTACACTCTGATAGAAAAGGGTCAGAGCAGTTTTTTGGATCCAGCCCTGGGTAACCAAAGCAGACTGCTGGTTAAAGAGCCCTCCCTGCCCATCAATGAGCTGTTAGAGAAGAACAGCATGACCAGTGAGTCCAAATTCACGCTCCATCCTCTACCCTCAGCTGTGTGGCCAAAGCACAGTGACCTGGCCCCCAGCTCTCGACTCCACACTCCCCACAACAAGAGCAAGAAGGGACCTAAGAGTGACCGTCTGGTGGAGCACAACAGCGAGAAGACTAGAGGAGAAGTTGTCGGTCTGCTTCCCAAAACCCCGCTGACAGGAGCTACAGCTAGCACCGCCAACCGCACCATCCAAAAAAACAACCAGGACGCCCAATCCAGCATCAGTCCTCTTCAACAGAGCGAACCAGAGGGGCAGCCCAACTCCAAACCCAGGGCTGGACCCCACACTCAGCCTCAGGCTCAGCCACAGCAACCAGCCCCTTCTCCACGGAGGGATCTCCCAACTCGACGGCTGGACCCAGAGGAGAACCGGCCAGGGAAGTCCAGTCTCTATCAATCAGGTATCGGTGCAGCAAACCGGAATAACAGCCGTCCACCAGTGATCCTCAACCGACGCTCCTCCAGCCTACTTTACCAGTTTGACATCCTCAGACGAGGTACAGTATGGGAGTATTGCATCCTGACCTTGAAATCTGACCTGTTTCTGAAATACTGACTTATCCTTATTTTCAGTTACTCCCTTTTGGGATTACATATTTCAAAAGAGCAAAACCAGCTGGCAAAATCTTTGATGCTCAGCATCACAGTATTTATTATCAGTAATAATCAGTGCATTGTGAGATATAAAGTACAATATTACATAATTATCCTGACAAATGACTCAAACCAAATACAAAATCTTTATATTAATTAAAGAATGAATAGGCTGTATTGGGATTTAACTTTAGCTTAAGTAAAATCTGTTTGCTTCTAATTTATAAATCCAGTACATTTGGGGCCTGGACCTTTGGGTCCTTTGCTGCATTTCATTCCTCCTCTCTGTCTTCCCAAATTTCCTGCCCACTATCCAATAAAACTTCACAAAATGTACCCCTAAAATACTTAAAACTGTCACATTTGTTACTTTTGTGGAAATAAGTCTGTCATACAGTAAGATCATATCGTTTGACAAATATATAGTTAAGTTAAAGAGGAATAATGACTGTGATGGTTTTTGCCTTTCCAAAGGCAAACGTCTACTGTCGGCTAGCCAACGTCCCCTGCCACTAATTACAACCTCAAATCTGGCTGTCAATGTGTCCCTTTGTGTGCATTCTTTTGGTTGAGAGGGATTGTAATCATACTGATGTAAAGCCTGTTCTGATAGTGTAATTAAGATGGAAAATGTAACGCTGATGTGATCCCATCATATACGCCACCTCCTCCAGCCCCCTGCTGAGGAATGCGACGCCTGGGTTTTTGTAAAGACAACCTCGTCCTTTCTAATGACGCTGGAATGAGAGTCTGGCTCCGTACGGGCACGGCAGACAGTCGCTCTCTTTTCTTCTCATCCCTCCTTCCTGTCCTCTGCTTGCCTTCTCCTCCACAGAATCTGACTTCACACATGATGCCTTCTGCCTAAGTGAGTGCAGGAAGGAGAAAGAGGAGAGAGAGTATTACTGCTACAGTGAGTTTGGTATGTACCCAGTGAGAGACAAAGATAGACTTTGTCCAAGGTAGACAAACAAAAATGAAGGCTTGAAGGTTTAAAAAAGTCATTTTTCTAGTACTGACTGATTTTCCTACTGTAAATAACATCTGGAAACATTTTGATCTCCTCAGCCCGTTGTAGGTAGTAATTAACTAATGCATTTTGAAAATATACTGTAAGCAATAACTTACTTATAAGTAGCTGCAGTTTACCATAATGGGAGCAGACACTGGATCTGCATGCCAAGGGATTTGATACACATTGCTTTCTTGGTGAGAGTTAGATTAGAAGATCAAAAACCTGTACAGTGTCTATGAAGTCACAGCCAGTTAGCTTAGTTTAGCATAAGGTAACAAAATCCACCTATCACCACCTCTAAACTCACTAATTAATGCATTAATTAATTAATTAATTAAGCAGACTTACCTACAGCAGGTATAAATAAAAGGGTTATAAGTCACACATGGCAGGACATAGTGAGATCTGTGTTGGTTGTCTGGCAATGCTACAGTGATGATAAGACTGTCCCACTGCACCCAGCCAAGAAACAGTCCAGCATAGACACCTTAAAACCACAATATGTTATTTTTACACTTTAGTTTTGCACAAATTAAATTAATGAGATACAGTGTGTTAATTAACTGACTGCAGGCTGTAGCATCAGATTTAGCAGGAAATGAGGGTATTTATGGTATTGATATTCTCATCTCACTCTGGGCAAGAAAGAAAATACGTACATGTTTCTCAAATGTCAATTATCCATACACATCTAAAACACACTTTGTATGTAAATCTATCACTATGATATAAATTTCCTTCCTTATGACATATTATGATGTTTTTCATGTTCCCGAAACAGCTGTCAATGGGATAGTTCATGACATTGATGTGGTGCGTAAGGGGATACGCCTCATTACACTGATGGTGAGCAGCGACGGCTTCTACAAGATGAGTCGTCTCTACATGACAACGGACAGCTTCTTTTTCAAGGTTCGCCTTCTGGTCCTGGACACGTACAAGTGCAGCAAACCCTGCCCTGATATCAAACTAGGTAAGTGAAGGAGTGTAGCTTGAAAGATTGTAAAAGAAACAAGCTTATTAGCTAACTTTTATCTTTATATACAGTATGTATATCATGTAGGGAGTACAGTATGTATTTGAGTATGCTACTGTTTGATAATTTATTATGCAAATTGATCAGTCTAAAACAAGTTTCAACCAAAGTATCCCTTTGTAGGATATGGGAATCCTATTTTTCTGAGCAGAAAAAAAGACTTGTTTAGTGCAACCTTTAAAACTGCTAGACTGTGCATTTTTTTCCACGTTAACATCCCCCCTGCTTGATCCCAAGGGACCAGATACATTATAATGGGCCAGCTCTACCACCGAAGGCGCCATCTTCCAAATGACCTCCTGAACCTGCTGGGGGGCAAACTGAAGCCTGGAGACGGCCTCCTGCGAAGCAACAGCTACGTCAAGAGGTTCAACAAACGGAGACACCAGAAAGCCCTGGAGGCCGCCCGCTCCAGGTGTAGATGAACCAAACATAAGACTGTCGCCCCTTGCTGCAGGGGAAGAGACATTGCGGCTCAATGAACTGTAATCCCACAGTTTTGTGCAAGAGAGAAGACATTTTGCAGAAGGACTGGATTTATTTTTGTAGGGATTCTACGATGTATCATTATTTTGGTTATTTCTTACAAATGTGTCAAGTACTGACTTGCAGTCTCTGTGATAGAAAACACAAGCAGCTCCAATTAAATAGATTTTCCACAATCAACCTTTTTATGCTTGGGGTACCAAAAATGGATCCAGTTATCCTGATGTTACTTTCTCAAAACAGCAACTGAACTCCTCATCCATTCATGGCTGGTTGGCTTTTCTATACTATAATCACATTTGTTAATTAATATCAAGGAAACTGGGAACCTTGAACTCTTGTACAAATCCAACATTTTTAAAAATGTGTTGAGAGTATAATACTTCTAAATTGATATGAAATGTTGTGTTGCACTGAATAGTATTATTTTGTAATACCCAACCCTGTGCATGTTGTCACTGTGGTTGTTATTGGTAAGCAGGAAATGCACTATTACTGGACCAAAGGGAGGGAATGAAGGGCCTGCAGCAAGCAGCAACAAACCCCAGTGGAGGAGGTTGAGGAGGAGGAAGAATATAGCAAAGAAAGAGCACAGAACCTCTGCTTGTCATGAGAACAGCTTATTTTTCTAACTTTAATTATGTATCCAAGTTGAAATGTCTACCCAAGCCGACTGGGACATCAAACAGGGCCTTGCTGAATGAGGAGGGGATATGTTGTTGTAGGGACTAAGCCATAAGTCTAATCACAGGAATCTGATCCTCTCCGCACCTGGACACATGACTCAGAAAAGTGCCTCCATCACTGCTCCTCTTTGGGGATGGCTTTGTTTTCTTGCTTACACACAAACACGTACTCCTCTGGGCAGAGAAAAGGGGTATTTAAAGTATTTGGGCAGGATCAGAGAAAGAAGTGGGTGGGGGCAAGGTGGAGAAGGAATAAAGATGGTTATGTAAAATGGGTTCAGGAAGGAGAAGGGGAGTTTTTCTGAAGGAACTCTTATTTAATCAGAAATCCCTTGCTTGACTGTAGTACAACCCCAAACTCCTGCTTCTTATGAAAGGGAAAAGGTTTGCACTGAATGCTTACATTGCTTTACTATACATAAACCTAATAAAAATCTGTATTTGTTTTATACTCAATGTTCCTGTGAGAAATTTATTTGTCTTTAAACCAATCATCCCCTCACACTATCACATACATCTGCCCACTGACTGAAACCCATAATCATTCCCAGTGACTGCATGAGAAGGATCCCCCAAAGTAAGATATTCTAATTAGAGTTTAACAACCACGGACTCCGTCTCACTTCTGGGAAGAGAGACTGACTTAGGGTCGAGTCTCCCCTCTGTCTGTCAGCTTGAGCTGGTCAGTTCCCAGGCTCGATGAAGCCTCTATCTGGGATCAGCCCTGGAGGGAACAGATGCAGGCGGGCAGGAAACAAGAGCCTGCTCCACATCTTGGCTACTATCGCAGCAGGAGGACATTCCTCATCACAGAGAATGTAAAGGAGGAGGAGGAGGGAAAGAAAGAGAGGAGAGAGGAGGGTTAGGTGGGAATATCTCCAAGTTGTTTCCTGTGTGATATCCCCCAAGTCACAGGCAGGGTGGGGGATGGGGATGGTGAGAGAAAGTGACAAGGGTGGTGGATTGAAACCACTTTGCACATGTGGTCATCTGTGGTGGTTTCAGTGTCCATGTGAGCCTCTGGATTCATTTAGTGGTTTGAGTGGGGAGATAAGAGAGGCAGATGGCAAAGAAGGGTGTGAGAGGGGAATGAAAGGTCAACCATAGACTTGGCTCTTGTGTGTCATGTTGGTAATTTGATCACATAAAGAGTTTGCATGGGGGGGTCATGGTCTTGTTCTTCAACGCTCATGCGCAGCACCCTTAAATACAGTCCAGATGATTGACAACTTTGTTACTGGATGTTTTGTTGATAAAAATCTGTTGTCTGTATTATGTCCCAAGCTTTTGTCTTGGGTCCTTTTTGCTTTGTATATGTGTATGTCCCTTCAGGAAGACAGCAAGTTATTTATTAAAATAATTTTCAGTGTTGTTTAACTATAGGGGCCCGGATTAACAACGACCGCCTCCAGTGCTGTTGACCAACAGGATGCTGGTGGAAACTGTGCTACTGTTGGAATGTAGAAAACGAGAGAGAGAGGAGGACAGATGGAGGAGAGTCAGTGAATCAGGAAGTGCAGAGGATTAGTAAGGAGTAAGTGAGGGCAGCTATGAAGTGGATGAAGACTGTAAAGGTAGCTGTGTTATCGTACCGCAGTAGCTACAGAGGGATAAAGTTGATGAGCCATACCATGAAGCTATGGGGAAGAGCTGATGAAGTTAAGTTAAGAAGAGAGGTGATGATCAGTGAGCAGCAGTATGGCTTCATGCCGAGAAAGAGCACTACAGATGCAATAATAGTCTCCATGGACTATGATGTTTGCAGACGACATTACGATCTGTAGTGAGAGTTGGGAGCAGGCAGAAGAAAGCCGAGAGAGGTGGAGGTATGCTGTGGAGAGAAGAGGAATGAAAGTCAGTAGAATCAAGACAGAATACGTGTGTGTGTGTGAATAAGAGGGAGACAGGTGGAAAGGTGAACATGCAAGGAGAAGAAACAGTGAAGGTAGATGAGTTGGGGTTAACCATACAAAGTAATGGACAGAGCACAAGAGAGGTGAAAAAGAGAGTGCAGGCAGGGTGGAGTGGCTGGAGACAAGTGTCAGGGGTGATGTGTGACATAAGGATAGCAGCAAGAGTGAAAGTGGTAGTGAGACCTGCTATGATGTGTGGTTTGAAGATGGTGGCACTAACAAAGAGAAAGAAGGCTGAGCTGGAGGTGGCAGAGCTGAAGATGTTAAGATTTTCATTGGGAGTGAACAGGATGGACAGAATTAGAAATGAGTACATCAGAGGGACAGCTCATGTTGAGCAGTTTGGAGAGGCACGGTTGAGATGGTTTGGACATGTGCAGAGGAGGGACAGTGAATATATTGGACAAAGGATGTTGAGTATGGAGCTGCCAGGAAGGAGGGAAGGAGGAAATGAGGAAGACGACATCAGAGGAGGTTCATGGACGTACTGAAGGAGGACATGCAGACAGGAGGAGGAGGAGGAGGAGGAGGAGGAGGCCATGACCGACACCGATGAAGGTAATAAGACCCAGAAGCTTTCAAAGACACTAATGTCTGGAGAAAAAACCCGACTACTTGCGGCAGCACACCATCTTGTCAGCAGTCTGTGATCCTTGCGTGCAGGCAGATCCCTCTGCATTTAACATGTCTTCGGTGACACTTCTTGATTTCTACTGAATGGTTTGTCATTTAATTCAGAATGTAGTTCGAAATTCTTCTCATCATTTTTACTGCTTTGAAGACTCAGACGCCTGCAGACACTTTTAAATCTACTCCTTAAAGGTGTTTTTATTTTGCAAGATGTGTTCTTTAATAATACCATACACAGCCCTCCAGTGTAATGAGCAGACGACCAAAGAAAACAGAACTATTTTGAAAACTGGTGTCAAAAACATTACTTTATTATCTAGGATGAAATGTCCTATCGAGTACAAAAGAGAATCTCTTCAGAGTTGCCACAATCTGTTAAAAACATAGAGTACTTTTTTTTTTATCTGGAGTTACATTTATTTAACATTACTCAAAAAAACTGAGAACTTCTCATTGATATGAATAAATAATACAAGAAATGCAATGTCAATATAGAAGTTATGCTGAACTTGTTGGTTTCTTACAAAAATTTGTTTTTACAAGAGTTGTGGTGGCAATGTACCCCATTCAAAACCTTTATGCTCACAATATGCAGCACTTTTCATATAAAAGGCAATTTCACCTAAATGCAGAGTTCACCTCAATTAAAGAGAAAAAAATAGACAGTTAAAATATAAAGGTGGGCTTAGTTGCTGGTTCAAAGAGTGAAAAATAAAAGTTTCTACTGCTCTAAAAATCTTCTCTACATATTTGAACAGCAATAATATACAATAGAGATTACAAACAGTGGATGAAACACATCTTTATTAGGTTACAAAGTGACAAACATTTGTGTTTAAGACACAGACTAGATGACAGAAGCTACATTATCTCTCAACTCTTACACAAAATTTAAAAAAATCACTTGGATCAAAACTGAAATGTCTGCCAAATTTTAAACTGTTATATCAATTTAACTGTATGTAACTGTTTTATGACTGCTCCTCGCCTACAAAAATGATCATCACAGATTACAAAAATGTCCCCAAATATGCTTAAAATGCAGCTATAAAATTTTCATACAAACGATACAAAGACTCCCCAGTCCCCTCTCATAGTTTACTCCCAGACATGCTGCCGCAAACCACAACATAACTGAGTTTATGCTGAGTTGAAAAGTCCATTATCAAATTACTTAACCGCGCTTTGATGGTGAGTTGAGAGACATATGTGAGCCAACCTGTCAACGTCAATGAAATATGCTGGAAGAAGTGGCTGAGATAACGGGAGAGAGACAGACTCAGCCACTGACAAACAGATTCACAGCTCTGACGAGACATCGTTTGAGGGAGCTACAGTACATGTGGGTTACTTAAGCCTTGTAGAAGTTTCACCTTCCCCGTAGGCCTAACAATCTCTTTTCTTCACTGCTTTTCCTTGACCTCCTTCAAAAAACACAAAAGAGATGTGGGACGTGGTGGGTGGGATGGCCTGTGCTGGGTGTTTCCCTTTAGAAATCAACATGAAAGTAAAGCAATCCTCAGACAAATTGAAGACCTCTTGACCTACTTAAGAAAGTACTGTCTACACCCATAAGTGGTAATGTTAATCTGAGAGAAGAAAAAAAAATAATCAAGCATCACAGTATCAGGATATTGTGATGGGGAACTGGTGAACACATTGAGATATTATGTACCTGGTTAATGCTTCGTACAGGGCTACACTCCTGAGAGTAAAGTAACTCCAGGAGGACTTATGTATTCATCCAAGACTTGAATACTGGTTTCAGTGACTGGTTACTTTCTGGTCGAAGATCAGGACTGCATCATATGTGGATGTGAAGACTGCAGATCCTGCATATTTAGCCTCATCATGTGAAGCATGAACTGGGCATTTCTTGACATTTTGACTACGCAGTCATTTCATTTGTAGCATGTAAATGTGATGTTTGTTTCATGAAAAATGACGGGAGGAAAATAAAGCTGAAACACTGGGGGCAGGAGGAACAAAGCTGATGCTTTGCTGCACAGGATACACAAAAATAGTGATCAGCTACAGTATGAACAGAACTCTTTAAGAGAATGCTGCTGTTGCTGAGAGATCAGGATGCCTCTGAACATCCAACCAGTCAACTTATCAACTCATCAATCAGCCCTGTTGCTGCCTTGTCTGGACCGTCTCATGGTGGAACTGCACAGATAGGAACGGATGGTTGAGATGAAACAGGCTTCCACGCAGCTGCCCCTGGTCTGAAGATAGGACCTCTGTTATTATGTCCCTTTGGATGAAAAAAGGCTTTTGAGTTCACTTCTTTCCCCTTAGCACGGCTGTGTTTGATGCCAGGTGCTTCGACTCCAGTGCAAACTGACTTCCTCCTCTAGAGCTCAGCTGAGCTCAGGAGCAGCCTGATTTGGACCACAGGGATTAATCATTCAGAGGAAACCGCAAGGCTTGTCTTTTTGACACTTCGTTTTTAGGAGGGAGCTAAGAGGTTGCTGATTGTAGTTTGTTGTTATGAGACCTACAGAGATGAGCAAAGAGAGGAGGAAGAAACTGTTGGAAAACTTCTTGTTGTTTCCTTTTTTATTAAAAGCTTTACAGTATGACAAAAATAAGCACTAGGGGAAATACAAAAAACAAAAACAAAACAAAAGAAAACAAAAACATTGGATGCCAGTGGGTCAGACACTTTGACACAGACCAAGCAGCCATGTTGGTGAAATGTTTCTGAAGTGTATGATGTGGCCCAATGTTGACCTATATATACAAGGACTTACTTTAAACTGGAGACCGCCAAGCTTGCCATATTTTGAACATGAAAGCTTAACTAGATTTTTCTCCAATCTATCTTTACAAATCCTACCATTATTTTGTTTAGAACATGAAAATAGTCCTTCACAAAAAGATACAATATGCACATAAAATAACATTATACATGGGTACAGCCAATAAAAAGAAACTATTAAATGTTGCATGTTTTTTTAAATTCTTGGCTAAGAAATGAGGTAAAATGTTCTGCTGCAGCATGTTATGACCAATACAATAAACAACACTTCTGTCAAATTAAAAGATAAGTTATCTGTGTGTATGGAACTAAACTCAGATTCAACACCTTGTTGTGTTTTCAAAATTTAATCTCATGAAAGAAAATGACAACTTAGCTAAACTTCATATTTTGCCTTATATCCAACTCAAATATAAACAAAATATCAGTCATCTGTTGCAAGAAGAGTAAGAAAATACATTTTCCCTTGAATGCTTTGTGTTACCAACATGGCTGCCATTATTAGACAGTAGAAACTTTTTTTCTTTCTTTCCTTTGCTTCTAAAATAAAAAAGGATCACACCTACAGTGTGGCTTAATATATGCACTTTCTTACAAAGTTTTTAACGCTGTTTTAAACAAGTAAAAACAGCAAATTATTATTTCTTATTTTTAGAGTGACCCCAGCACCCAGGAGTTTGACATCACAATCTGCAAAAGAGGGAGAGAGAGAGAATGGATGATGTAAATACATGCGGGTGAAGCACATCACTGTTTTAGGCACATAAAGCCGGATGCAAACCACAAGACTTACTGAACTAACTATACATTATCACCATAGCTACTATGTGAATTGAGATGAAACAAGGCTGAGATCTATCTTCTATAAATGTCTACTATAAATGTCTCCACCTATCCCACCATGAAATGTTCAGCTGGTTCTTCATTAAATAAACATCATAGCCACATTAAACCTAGATTATTATTTTTATATATGCAAATACATTAATCAAACTGGGGCTAAATATTATCAAAATCTTGTAGTGTGCATTAACACAAAGCAATCACGTCACACAGCAAGGGCAATGCAGTGAGGAGAGATTAGAGACACAATCAAGCACAAGCAAGTAGTGGAGTTATTAGGGCTCAGATGGTTGCATAAGGCTCAACTGCACAGAAACAGCTGCTCCCAAACTATGGACATGAACAGCGGCAACAGCAAAACTGACACACAGAATGGGGCACAATTTGTGCTTGAAATGGGATTGTAAATACCTGAAATAAATCTCTACCTCAGCCTGAAACCAAATAGTCCTGCACTTCAGATGTGAAGGCTCAAAAGGGAAAAATCTGGCTTTTTCTTGGACTGCATTTACTTGGCTCTAAATAAAATAACTCCACTAAAAACACCAAATAATAGCACAAAATGTACATTGATTACATGGTGAAAGCTGTAGCAGACAGTGTATTGCTATGGGTGGAAAAACCAGCAGACTGAAGCCTGGATGTGTGTAAAATGAACGAGGGTGTGACAGAGCTCATACTGTGCACAGAAGAAAAAGCTTATGTCAGCAAACCCATGTATGACTTTAATAGCTGAAAAAAATGAGGCTTTGAAAATGGCACAAAACATGATACATCTCTCTTACAACCTTACATCTGTGGAGATCTGT
>JAUMHL010000001.1:16945913-16989075 GCA_032362345.1 Sandelia bainsii
ATGGTTGTGGTAAGGTGAGCAGTGCCATGCGCGTGTGCTAGGGCGTGCTGCTGTTGGTTGTGGGCGGCAGCAGCTGCAGCCTGGGCTGCCTGGAGGGCTGCAGCCTGAGCCCTCTCCTTCTCCCTTCGGATTCGCAACAAGTCCCGCTTTAGCTCCTCCTGAGGAGTGTATTGTCAGGACACGTGGTTAAAACACACAGATAATACTTAAACTGACGCCAGCATAATTATATTATTTTAATGTACCTTCTTGTTTGTTAAAAGGTGGAATTTGGATAATACATGAATATGTTATGTCCATCCTTTTCCTTGTTCATACCTGGGCCTCTAGTTGTAGTTCCTTGTCCAGAAGTGCCCGCTTCTTTAGGATCTCCATCTTGAGGCTCTCTTTGTGCCGGTAAAGAAGCGAGGAGAGCTTGCTGGCATTGGCCAACTTCCTCTTTGCTTCCACCACTTCCTCCTTCTTCCTCCTCTTAGCTGCCTGCCTCTCATCCTTGTCTATCCGGTCCAGGATGTACTTCATCACCTGGTTGCACACGATCATCCTGGACAGGCGCAGAAATAAGAAAGGAATGTAATTACAGGCTTATTTCCTCCTTAACTTTAAAACATTAAAGCAGATCATAAATGCATATTATAGAAAATAGTCAAAGTACTGTATAGATGATGAACAACCTCTCACCTAAAACACGGCTCAAGCAATAGCCCTACTGAATCTATTGAGGACCCATGTGGAACAGGACTGTGGCCCATTTAGGGTATTTTTAAGGAACAAAATACAACTAATACTCCTGCTGGGGGAGGAGAAGAATAAAAGACAAGGGAAGCAAAGGACTGTCACATTTCTGAATATTGAATTCAAGAAGCCAGCAGAGTCGAGAGTTACAGAGGAAAAACATTATCCCTCTGACACACCAGTGGGCAGAAGCAGAGTATTAATTCAAACAATGCTTCAATGTTTCAAAAAGCACAACCTGCACAAATACTGGCTACTTCACAAATGTGAACATCTAACTTTCCACATGTAAAAAAAATAGCAGTTTGTGTCAATGAACAATGAAAGCATTTCTCTCAGCACAGGTCCTTGAGGCATTCTGGCCACTGAGCTATGTAACTACAAAGCCCTGGGTTTGACTGAGGTTCTGGACTTCTGTTGTATCTCGTCCCTATTTGGCTCTAAATCATTCTGTTCTCAGCTTTGAACTATCAGCTAAAATGCCCAGAGGAAAACAAAATCTTGGAAACACAAACTGTTTGCTATTCCCTACAATTTCTACTTTTACTGCTTGGAAGCAAATAGAGTGCAGATGATTGTCAGCTTCTAAAAAAAACAGTGGGAACACTTTCTGCATGACTTGACAGATGAATCACAAAAACAACCAGAGCAGCCTTTTGAAATCTTGGACCAAATGTGGCCTACAAGTGATCAAAAGAAGCTACATTTGTGTCATCACCCCTATTCACTAAGTTGTGTTACTGTGCCACGTATCTTACAAATGTTGGAGACATGTTTATTTGTGTAAGACTCTGTGCTTCAGTAGCTGGGGAGTGGAGCTGAGAGCTGGAGGAAAGGTATGGTGAAAGATGCACAGACAGGCGATGACTAGGAAGTTGCTCTGCTCTTGTAAACATGAGAAGGGGAGGAAGTGGAGGTCATACACTCAAATTCAAGCAAATTAAAATCCAAATGTTGGTTCTGTGTTGTGTGAAAGTAAAGGAGGACAAAATCTGGGACTGCACTGCAAACATTTTGTCGAAATGACAGCAAGAATTTATGGTTCTGCGTTTCGAGTATGTTCACTCATGTTCGCTAAAATTCCTACTAAGACTGAAAGTTGTTGGTTCATGCTGAGCAAAAGAATGACTCGCTCAGTACACGTCTGTGTGAATAGCACACAAACACGTCCATGACTGCTGAGGTCGAAGATGGGCCAAAAGTACACACTTTAAATGCAGCGTGAAAGTGGAGGATACTAATGGGGAAAAAAAACACACACACACAAACAGAGTTGATGTCAGAGTTCCAGGTTATTACTAAGAGAATGGTGTTTTGAAGGAAAAGCGAGAGAAAAAGATGAGATGAAGACATGGAAAAAGGATGAAAACTAAATAGAGAGACAGACAACAGACAGAGCTGCTGTAGTGATGTCATGATAGTCTGGGTTTGGTATTTCAGGTCTGTGCGAATGGTCACAGTGTTGACACACCATCTGTGGACATAAACATGTGGTTGTCAGGGTCAACTGTAGGTCACAGTACAACCTCACTACAGTATATAAAACAGGAAGGAAGGAGCCTCTCTATACATCCCACTAGCAGTAGTTATTTCGTAGTTCAAACTCTCCTTGCAGACTGGAACAGCTTTTTCAAAATAAAAAGTACTATACACAGAAATCACTACTGGGAATTATAGTATATGACCTATAAGAAATGACTACTAAAAACTCCACAATGCTGCAAAGCTAACAGTTACATTTTATGATGTATGAACTAAACTTATTGGGGCTGTTAGAGACTCGTGTGACTTCACTGTATAACATCTCTCATTTATAAATGGATATGTCTTTGTGTTCTTGCTTGTAGGGTCACAGTGAGGACGTGCAGCTGTTAGTGGTTACACACCCTAAGTTCCCATGCTGTGTAGTACCTCCCAACGTGGTAAATCACAGTCAAATGGAGAGAGGAGAGGGTAGCGTATAGACTGCATAGCTGGTAATGTTACAGTTCCATGTGATCATAACACAGAGCTAGATAATGACATTTCTGAGCTGTTATTGTTTTCATTTCTATTGTCCTTAAAATATGTTGCTCTACCGATTGGTGATGAAAGCCTAACCAGCGTTAACCTCTAGACTTCCCAAATGACACCTTTGAATAAAATAAACTATTTTCACACACACCTCTGATTTTCTTCTCTCTCTGCAGGCGTCATGGTCTTCTTCTGTTTCAGGTGTTCAATCACAGCGTTTTGTTTCATCACAACCTGAAAAAGAACAAAGGCGTCTCAACAAAACATGTCTAACAACAGATATTTACAGTCTAAGAGGAAATGGTTACACTGAAGCAGAAAGGTCATACTTATCATAAGCCAGTTAAAAAGTGCTAAAAAATAGGTGTACTACAAATACCGATTTTAAAAGTACTTATTACATATTACTAGGTGAGAGTATGAAGAGTATGTTACCTAAATAGAACATACATGCACATATACACAGTGGGACCAACATATAGCGTCTGCCAAGTAAAGTAAAGTAAAGTAAAGTGTGTCAAATGAACACACAGTCAGCTAAAAGAACAAAAAACACACACACATCTTGCTATACTTGTGAGGACACTCACTGACATAATGCATTCCCTTTACCCTGACACTAACCATTACAACTACCCTAAACTTTTATCCTAACCAAAACCTAATTCCAGCCTTAAACCTAAAACCTTGTTTTAATACCAAAAGCACTAAGAACCTAAAATGTCCTCACAAGAACAGTATTTTGAAAGAAAATTGTCCACACAAGGAAATAAAGACACGCGCACATACACATGCACACACACACACAGCGGTACTGGCAATATTAAACCCAACAAACAAAGACAGGGGCTGTAAAAATAAACTCGTCTTTCTGAAGGGTTGGAGGATGATGACTGTATATGTGGTGATGGCAGGACGATGGCGAGCTTTGGACTGAGATGGATAACTTGGCTACGACGGGTGCCTGAGCACATGCCGCCCACATACACACCTGTTTTTGAATGATGTCGCTCTGGCTGGCTGCGTTGAGGGCTTGCTCTCTCTTGGCCTCTGCAGCTTGTCTCTTCTTCTGCTGCTGCTGCTCTCTGAGCTGCTGGATCCTCTGCAGCTGCTCCTGAACAGAAGCTGTCTGAATGGTCACCACGTTCCCAATCTGTGCAGACAATATAGTGTGATAATGAATTAATGTTGAATTCCTATAGTTTTAATTTTCAATTAGATGCTCAGAGAAAAAGTTTAAAGGAGCAGGATGCAGATTTGTTTGGCAAACACCTCTTTGCAGATATCAGATATCAGACAGCAGATATCTAAAAAGTTGCCACTTAAAGCAATGAATGAATAAAATCTATTTATCTATAATATATTGGTATTATATATAATCTTAAAGCGTTTTAGACGGCACACTTTGTGGTGTGCAGTTATATAAATTATGGACTAAAAGTGCTCTGAAATATATCCAATATGCTACAGGTTGCCAGAGCATATAATACAAACAAAATCCCAAACGTTCTGTTTTGTTTTCCTCCAATTCTACTAAAATAAAAACTCTTAGAAAGGCTTAAAGCTTATAAAAAGTGATCAAAAGTGAGGGTCAAGTTTATGCTTGCTGCACTACCTGTCCTCCCTGAGCTGAGGTGGTCCCGGTCTGTTGTATCTGGATAGGAAGCTGGAGTTTGATCTGCTGTGGCAAAGAGCCTCCACCCTGCTGTGCCTGCAGCTGGGCCAACACCTGCAGATACGCAACAGAGGGTGCATAAAGTTAACTAAGGTGGAAAGAAAAAAACAACATGATTTTGTTTGTACATTTATAAAAAAAACAAAAAACAAAACATTTATTTTGGTGGTAAATGGTGGGTTTGAGTATGCACAGCCAACTTTTATTTAGGCTTTCTATATAATTAGTTACATTATCTAATACAGCAATGTCTGAATGGCGTATATAGTTGCCTTTCCAGTACCAATCACTATATGTCTTTCCTAATCATACCTGTACCTGCTGCTGCAGTCCAGACATACTGATGAGCTGAGGCGTCTGCTGCAGCTGCAGCTGGGTGGTTCCTCCCTGTGTTTTCACCTGAAGCGAGGTGGGAGACTGGATGGGCATGTGGGCCTGTGTCTGCGGGGGTAACTGGCCCTGTGGGGTTGCTGAAGTAGGGCTGGTAGTGGTGGCCAGTGGAGTTGCCCCGGCCTGCACAGGGGCGGCGGCCTGCTGGGCAGGTTGGGCCGGGGTTTTGGTGGAAGTGGAGTTAGGCTGACCAGGAGCTGTGGTTACTAGAGAAAGAGAGGGAGTGAAAGGGCAGACAGAGAGGTTTAGGGATAAGCAAGAGAACGTAATTGTTAAAATGTAAATAATATGTCTACTTAATGATTTAACAAATGCAAAATACAGAAAACGTGCTAAATACAGCCCTAAAATTTGGTCTGTTAACCGTAACTCAGCACGTAGAACACAGAAAAACACATATTTTTAAGTGCTTAACTCAATGTTGATGGACAGCTGGATAAAAACTGACTTGTGCTAACAGATAACTACTGAGTGAATCATGCTTGTTGCCTATTACCAGTGCTTGATGTAGGTGTAGCAGCTGAGGCCAATGGAGTGAAGAGGAAGCGCTGCACCTGGCCGTTGGGCAATGCCGCCTGCATGAGCTGCTGACCAGGTCCTGGTATGACAGTGACCCCTTGAGGTATGATCTGCAGCTGACCTGTGGTTTGGCCCTGGCCCTGAACCATCACTGTTAGAGGCTGTTGGGTGCCACTAACACCAGCCTGTCGATCCACACCTGACCCAGCCTGCTGCTTCTATGGGAGGCAGAGAGAGTGTTTGTTAGAGGGTGAACAAATCAGATCAAGTGCTGTCTAATACAGACTATGATGGCTGAGGTAAAGAGAATATGCAGTATAGTCACCCGAGTAATCCATTTTAATCCAAACAATGGGATTTATTGTATCTTCACTTTTGTCAACTTTTTTTTTTATTTTTATCTCTCTGAACAGTTTCTCCCAAGTTTCTCCCTCTGCCCATGTAGTCTAAAGTTTTACTCTGTTCACGTAGTTAATATTTCAGTTTATGAATCTGGGTTCTGACTTTAATTAATTTAATTAAAGACAAATGTATTAGGGAGGTGTTAATTTCTGACCTTGCACACAAGGTGAAACCCTGGAGTTTTCATGTGTCTCCTTACTAACCTGTGTGAGTTGCGTGAGTTGCGCCAGGGTGAGTTTAACCTGGCCTTGCCCTTGTGCCCGTAGGGTGCTGGGCGGTGTTTGGCCTGCTGCCTGTCCTGCTGGGGTAGGACTGGCCGCCCCCTGGCCAGTTACTGTGGCGACAGGGCTGGCACCAGATATTGCTGTGGAAACTGCCTGGCCACGAATAATCTGTGTCACTACTTGCTGTCCACCCTGACCTGGAAGAGAGAGGTGTGGTAAATGCGACATACAGGCAACGGACACACACACGGCCATAGACGGTCCCCTAACACACAGAAACACTGTCTTACAGAGATAAGACGAAACAAGTTAAAGTAGTTTATTAAATTATGTCGGTCTATGTGAAGGATGAGTTTCTATTGGTTTGACTGTCATTATTTAACATCTCATTAAAATTACTTTACCTTGTTGGACCATAAGTGGTGTCCGGAGTATCGTCTTTCCCATGGGTCCTGTCTGTTGGATTGGGGTCCGGATCACTGTCATTGGACGGATCTGACCACCAGCTGCCAGAACCTGTTTTCATCAAGAACTTACTATTAATCACTTCAAAGTGTGCAGTTCCTTCCTAAACTGTCAGAAAACTGTGAGGTCAAACTGAGAAAATTGTGACAGTTTAAATTTGGAATTATGAATAAAAACACATTATATTCTATGGTAAAAAGTACTGTACAAAGTAGTGTAAACTTTATAATATGCAAACAGCAAAGGTAACAAAAACAGTAATGAGAGACATAGTAAGCAGAAAACAATACATACGGTATAACTGTGAGCAGATAAGAACTGATTATTATAAACTGATAATATAAAAACTCCTCTGTGGATACTTCAGAGCAGAAAGTGCTGAGGCCATGGCAGGTACCTGTTGCTGAGAGCCTGGGGTATTGGGCCTGATGTTAAGTGTGGTGGTGCGGGGTTGGAATGTGGTATAAGTCTGGGTGCCGCCCGCTGTGCTGGATGGGATGATACCCAACACTTTCTGTTGAACCACACCTGCAGAGAGCAGAGGAGCGTCGACAACACAGTGAACAAGTTTACAGGCTGAAGAATGAGGCATGATAAGAGGGCTGGTTTGAAGACAAGCGCTCCAGGAAGCAGTTTGTCAGTGTTAATAATTAGGTAAAATTAAATCACAACTTAATGATATAAAATGGAACAGGGGAAGAAGGTGGTTTAAACTAAAAGAGCAAACACATCCAGTTGCAAATTTTACAATGGTCAAAAATCCCTATTACAATCATATGTTTGGATGTTACAAGTAAGCAGTTGTACAAAGGCACTGCATTAACACAACTCAATACAGTATTTATGGGCTTCTCTCCCAGCTAGATGAGTAGCTTTTGAGCACAGCAATGGCAAATATTGGTTGAGCAGGTAAACAAAATCTCCAAAGGCTTACTGAAAGCTTTAGTTGGTTTCCCCCAGCATACCTGAACCCCCTCATAAATCCTGCATGAATACGATCCTGCCCTTTAACTTTAACCTGACAAAGGGAGCATTTCATATTTGTTCACCAGGCCTCACCAGGCCTTCATGAGCTCACGTGAAGCTGATGGCCGAGATGGAAATCATGAGAGTGTTGCTCTTTTTCCTTTGCTGACTTCTTGCTGTGGTTTTTCTACCGCAACCAAGCAGGTAAACCTATACATCAAGGGTTTCCCTCTTCAAACAGGGACGTTAATCCTGGTCGTAAGACCTGGGGAGTAGCTGCGCTGGTCCTACACATCAAACACTCCTTTCTATGAACTGGCTGTTTGGAGAGGTCGGGGAGTTGGGTCTCCAGTGAATGAAGAGGTACACTTTCATTCAAAAAGATGGAGGGGAAAAAAAAGAAAAAAAGCTATCCCACTATAGAGGACTACCTGTCTGGGAAGCTTACCTCAGGGTAAACTTGTTTTCCTTCCTAACTTCCTTAAGCTTTTCCAAAGCAAACAAGGAGCCCAACAGTCATGCTGGATAAATACACATGTCCAATAAATGGTTACACTCCACCTGAACTTACTTTCTCCTTCATGGTAACTTCAAAGGTAAGTAAAATCACTTTCTTTGTATCCTTGGTGAATATCATTCTTTTTATCTGCAGATTGATTTTCTTATTCAAGAACATCAGGATTTAACGGTACTTTTAATATAAACACAGATCCTAATTTTTATGGCAACATCATGTTTAAAAATTAGGATCAATTCAGATGTTTTCCACAATTTTAGCTTGATTGAAAGGAACAAAAATTGCTGTTAAAAGGGCTTAAAACGGTGTAAATGAACTAATATTGTGAAACACGGATACAGCTTACACTGTTCTTTAATTTCCAGATTAACATCTCCTATTCTGTTTTGTATCAGAATTTCACTGAGGCATGTTTTCATCTTCAAATGTCAAATTTGAATCTAAAAAGTACATTTAATGTACACAGCATTTAGTCAAATAATTTTTAAAATAGAATATAGCTGTCAGTGGCTTTAATGAAACCTGTAAACATGACGGGCTTCTTAAGTGTTAAAAGTTAGTCATCATCTGATAATGTCACCACCATGTGGTGCAGAGTATAAACTATCACCTCATCTGTGGTGTCAGTGTCAATATTAACATTTAAAAAAAGTTAAAAACCAGCAAACCTAAGTCTTGATTTAGAACCTCAGACTACACAGGCGAAAACCATCTAACCAAAATAACAGTTTTCCATTAGATTAACATGCCGAAAAGACAACCAGACACGATGTGGCATGCCAAACTAAGTTGCTGACTCAAGATGCTGGCACATAGTGGGCACCACAGTGAGGCTGGTGCTGAGGAAGCTGCCACTGTAACACACACACACGCACGCGTTAAGTTTTTGGATTTAAAAATGATTGTCTACTTGCATACTTGGCTCACCAGCAGTGGCAATCAAATAATAATTTGTGTCTAATTTCAAAATATTTGGGCCTGTGATAGCTAGTATTAATAGCATTCAAAACAAATGGAGACAAGTTCAGTCCTTCTAATGTGTGGCTGGAATCCTAAAGTGTTTACAATGGTATTTAATTATTGACTCAGATCTAATTTGGCTCCTTTGATACATTTGAAATATCTCTGCTGTCGGTCCAAGGTGAAGAAACAAAAACACAAACATGCACATCATAAAATGGTCGTGGACGGAAAGAAGAAATGTGTACACTGAATAACTGTAAGTTGTGTCCACCGTTTAGTGTGAATTTAGATTTTAATGAGGTGTGACTCATTAAAACCTGCCATACCTCCTTGTGAAGTTGGCACATTGACGGTGACGATCTTACTGTTGGCGGGCAGCGGCAGCTTGGTGGTCACTACCTTTCCACCCACTGAGGTTCCCGTAATCTGGAAAGTGTGCCCACCAGATGTGGCCACAGTGGTCTCTGTGCCTGCTCCTAATAAAGCAAACAGAAAATTACTACAAATACTGTCGCTACTGTAAATTCAATAATATCACAACATCTAATACACTACTGTGACTAGAATGATCACCAAGGTGCTCCAATACATTAATGGACAACCATTCAGCTCGAAATGCAATAACAACGTAACATTTACATTTACATAAAAAAGAAAAAGCAACATCTGTCCTGTCCCTACAATCCTCTGTAATGTACCTTGTGTGCTTTGACCCTGCTTGACCCAGGTAGCAAATGACTGCTGGAAGTTCTTGTTCTGCTGGAATGTAACGGGGGTCACCATCTTGGTGGACAGTACCACCTTGGTGCTGGGGGTGCCCTGGCCCGACAGTGAACCGACGATGACTTTGGGCGTGGCGACAGATGCTGTGGGAGTCCCTGTTGGAGTAGCTGTTACTGGGCCTGGTTTCTGCTCCAGACGTTTCTAAAAAAATTATAATTTTTTTACATATACATTAATAAACAAACTAGTGAGAGAAATACTATAATTCCTACTAATGAAATACTAAAATGTAAAATCAACATTGTAGAAATTAGGTATTACAGTGGTACAGACTAGAACAGACTAGCATGTTTGGAGATCTGCTGTAATACGACAGCAATGAAATATGTAAATCCCAGTGACTGAATAGGCTACACCTGAGCCATTTCCCACACACAAATAAGATGTAAGCATTAGAGAAAACTACTTTTAAAAGAGGCTTACATACATTATACTTTTAATTAAAAGCTATTATATAATATAATATATTTTAGTGGAAAAAGTACTGATCTAAACCACACTCACCTTGGCCTGCTCTGCTGCCTGAGCTTTCTCTTTCTCCACCCTGTAAAATGAAATGTTTGTGAAACGTCTACTATTTTAAAATATACAACGTTTCCACACATTTTATAAGCTAGAAGTGATTATGTTGACTGGTTTGATGAAAGCTAAATATCACTGATTAAAAACATTTTGAGCAGCAGCCTTAGCAGTTAGCAGAGAAAACATTTATACTTACCAAACGAGGGAGCAAAATCACCATCTCAAATAATCTCTAAGTCTCTGGTATGACATAGTTATAAATTGTGCTGACAAATTACAAGATTGACATGTGTAGGGGTGAGGTGCTTGACCATTCTGACACTTGGTGCTCTCACCTTTCTGAGAAGGCTCTGATCTCCCAGAGGTCCAGCTCCTCTTCAGCCACCCATGTCTCGATCACCACTGGGCCTGTTTGCTTGGCAGGCTCTGGCTTCTTGGGGCGCAAGGCACTGGAGCGCAAACCCTTCCTTTGTGGAGTATGTGTTTCTGGGGTGGTGGATATGAATAAAAAAAAATAAAATTGAATGCTTGCATTTTGTGATTGGTGGAGGAAGGATATAGCAAAAGACTGAGTTAGCTGTTTTAGATATATCAGTGTTGGTAACACATCAAAAACACTATATTACATATAAACATAATAGTATTGTCCCTGTTTTATTCTAGCTATACAAAAAAATGAACAATACAATTGATATAGACACAAATTAGTTGACTGAGTTCATACATTTTCTTTTATTTGACTAAATGCTGGGTTAAAAAGAAACAAAACATTTTACCTTTTGGAGTCTCAGGCACCCCGAGCGGGCAGATGATTTTGCGGATGCAGTACTCTGAGCGAAGGCCATAGGGTCCCACATCACGACGCTTGATGATCTCTGTGGTGGTGATTTCAGTATCTGACGTCTCTGTAGCAATGAGTGGGGATAGGGCTGGGTTGGTATGGTGATGAGGAGGAGAGCCCGAGAAGATAGAGGAAATACACTCCAACATAAAATCAGTGTCACCCAAATGAGACTGAAGGCTGTCTTTTCCAGACACACATTTTCATAAGTTCCTTTGAACCAATGTAAGGATAAGAAGGAGAGCAGAAGTAAGCGTGTGTTCAGAATATATCAAGTTATCGAACAGAAGAAGCACCAGTTTTTTGATCATCAGGATGGAGTTCAGTGATTTTTGGGGACCCAGCCAAACTCAAACTGGGGATGTTGTGGTTACATGGCACGCACATGAACCATTAGGTAAAACCATTTTTATTAGTATACAATTTCCCCCTTGCTCCCAGAATGTAGGACATCTCTATTTGATGGTTTGGGAGGGTGGGGGGACGTCTACCTGTACGTGTGGTTCCCACAGCAGCGGACGGTTTGACGGCCATGTCGTCCCATCTCAGACAGGCCCACAGGAGCCTCAGCATCAGGCTCACACCAGCCAGAGACTTCACCGTCTGCAGACGATATCTGAAACACAACCGAGGGACAGTTGTCAGTGATAAATATTTTGAAAGCAGGTAACCAGCTAAGTATTGTGTGTTAACAAACATTTGGCTATACTGAAAGAAAAGTGTCAGTTGTGTACATTTAACTGAGAATTAAAAAGATAGAACAGTTGTTTAAGGACGGGCTGCTGGTGTTCTCCGCTGCCTAGTGCCATGACATTCATTTGTTCAGTGCAACTGATCACAAGTGATTCGCAGGTAAAACCAACGTTGCGGTTCATGTCCATTTCCATGGCAGGAGCAGAACAACTGGTTGGGACATGTAGTTGATCACTCTATGTGCAAGTATTATCTCAGTCAGTATTGTTATTTATTATCTCCATTATCTCTATCCAATATCAATTTTAACTCACAAAATTTACAGCAAAAGCTTGTGCATATTTTTTTTCATGCTTCTGAATGTCAGTTTTGGGAGTAATGGATTGTTGGAAACGTAGAAGTAAATGACTGGATGTCATCCATCAATTCATCATTTCCTGAAGAAGAAATATTGCTTCCTTGCATGATTAAGGCTGAGACTCTGGTTAAACAATGAACTTGGCAACTAGGACACAGTCATTTAAAACATCTTGAACATGTACAAATCCTAATCATCTTAAAGCTGCACGCACGTGTGTGTGTGCGTGTATGAGGTTTGGTAGATATTTCTTATCCCATAAGTAACCACAGGCGAGAAACTATCCCTGGGTTGCAGGGCTGGATCATCGCACAAAGTGAACATCCTGACACTTCTCTGACCACTGAATGATTCATGTCTGCTTTGGAACTCTGAGATCCGGTCAAAATAATCATCGCTCAGGGCCAAAGACATGACTGGCAGACAGCAAGGAGGACATAATGAACAACAAATCAACAGGATGTGGCACTCTGACAAAACCAGGAGAGTCTTTAAAGGTGGATGATGAAAGAGCTGCCTTTATCCCTCCAGCCTTTTTCTTTTGGAAAATATCACACATCCTTTAAAACTTGCTAGAAAATAGTGCTGCTAGCATTTCAAGTTAAACTCAAAATCCGTAACAACCACAAAGCCACCAAAAGAAATAACATTTGAATTTGTTCATTGTTTTGAATAAATCAACATGGGTCAGATAGGTGTGTCAAATTTTTTTCCCCACCTGAATTTAACATTTGGATTCAAGAGAGACAAAGCTTTTCAAGACCAGATACACTTTCTCTGGTCGCATGCCCTGCTACAAAATATAAATACACAAAAACATGGTGGTGTTCTTAGGATCATTTTGGAATACTTTACCCTGTAGTGGCTTATACTTAAAATAATGTCTCAAGTAAATGTTAGTCTTGCCTGAATTTTTAAAGAAAAAGAAATTTGCTGTGCTGTCATTGCGATTGAGATTTTGAGGGAGGCAGACAAACCGTGTGAGACTGCCAAATACTAAAACTTGCATGTTCTGCTTAAAAATATATATATTTGTGACAGAATTTCCTTCCTTTATCTGGTTTGGAAGTTTTTGGTCTCTATCAGCACACCCACAGCAACGTTGTGTTATGTCTGCCATGTCACAGTGACAGATCCTTAGTTTCAGTCTTTGTGTTTATATGTCCTCTTTACTTGCATTGTGTCCTCTGGTGTCTTGTTTTTTTGCCTCCACACAAAGTGACATGCATGTTACCTGTAAGAAACATTACACCCATTGCTCTTGAACAGGATGCTGACCTTCAAACTGGAATTGATCAGATTGGTGAAAAAGCTGAGGTGATTCAAATGAAAGGATGAGTCCATAATTTATTTTAGTGAAACTTAATAAGAAGCATAATTTTGTGTAAATGTGAGCATGAGAGGAACACCTGGTAGCTAGGGCCCTAACAACACACACAGAATAAAGCTTTCAATGATGATTGTGATTTAAATGTTTTGGGGTGTGGGAGCAAGCTAAAACTGAGAGCAAGCTTACCTCCAGGTGATACCAAATGTGGGCCTGGGTGACGGATATGGCCAAATGTCCTGGGCCGGCTTGGCATTGTAGCTAAATACAGGCACCTCTTTGAGTCCACCTCGCCTAGCCAGCACCTTCAAGTCGTCGTGTGGCAGCACAAAAATGCTCTTGCGGTTGCTCTTTGTGACAAATTTGCAGTAAGAAGGAAGAGCTGTGTCTGAGCGTGTTTTCTTAGTGCGTGAGAACTTTAGGAGACGAATGCGGCCCTTCGTTGATGAAGAGTCCTCTTGGCTCACAGTAACGGATGTTACAGATGTTTTACCACTGGTGTCAGTTGTTGACTTACAGATCCTAGCTGAGAGTGTTGTGTTCTGTTCTTGTGTCACAATTTCACTCTGGCTATCTTCTAACTGACAGATTTTGGTCACAGTTGTTTTGGTCATGGTTGTAAGAGTGGACACTGCGCTGCTTTCTGTTGTTGACACTGTATCGCCACATGCTTTCGATGGCGTGCTAGGTATCACTGTCTCTGTGGAAACCGCCGTTGTGGTGGTGGTGGTGGTGGAGGTTGTGGTTATCTGGGTGATTATGGTCTTAAGTGGTTCTGCCGTCCCCCTGTTACTATTGTCCTCTGTAAAGTCGTCGCTCAGACTGGACTCCTCTGCTGAAGGTATAGGAGAGGGTGCCATTCTAATGATCTTGACCACAGGATTGGGTTTGGTCTCCACACACTGAAACAGTGATGTGTTGTTTTGCTGTATAGTGCTCTGAGTTTTAGCTCCAAGTGCATCTGTGTTGTTCTCCAACCTTTTTATCTTCAGTGGAGGTTTGTAGTCCTGGTCCAGTATTGTGACTTTACTCTCTACCTCTACCTTAGAAGTTAGGCTTGGTTCCTTTACCCCAACCTCTGTACTATCATTTAAAGGGGTCAAATCTCCGTTTACTAGAGGCTTTTGCTGTGTACTGTCCTTCAGCGAGACAATCAGTCCTTGTTCTTCAACTTTACCAGTGCTGTTCACTTTGGGTTGGGGACTGCTAGTGAGCACACCATTATTTGAGCTCATTATAGAGTTCGTCAACATGCTTTCACTCCCCAAGCTATCATTACCATTTACCTGAGGGAACAGAGAACCTGACTTGAGAGTGTCACCTTGCGTAAGTTCTTGGTTCTCATTTGGTCCCATGCCATTTTCCTCAGGGCAGGAATGCACTGAGCTTAAAGTTTCTGCATTATGCTGAATAGGTTTAGAAGACGTGTTTTGACTGCTGTTTTGATCAAGAACACTTGCAGATGTCCTTACAGAGTCCGATTTCAAGCTGGGTATCTTAGACCCCATATTTTCAATATGAGCAGCCATGGCACCATCTGATGGCACACTGGCTGTTCCCTGTGCTGTTAATTCTTCTACATTACCAAGTTTGACACCCTCTTGTCCTACAATGTCTGAATTAGATTCTTTTGGCTCTGTAGTCCTTTCCACTAAGTCTGTCTCCAAATCTTGGGGCAGGGAGGTGGTTTGGTTTTGTGATGAAGCAGAATCTCCACAAGTACCTGTACTGCAACTGTCTTTGGTGGTGTCCAGAGCAGTAGAAGGAAGAGGAGGAGGGACATTCTCATTTGTAGTTTTAGAGAGGTCAGCCTGACTCTCCCCTTCATCTTCTCCTGACTCAGGAGCTGGTGTCGTGGAAGATTTTTCCTCAATTTTAACAGCTTTGTCCACTGTGAGCTGGGTCTGAACAAGAGCATGGGGTTTGAGTGGTGACCGTGGCCGAACTGGAGTGCTATGAGCAGAGGATGAAGTGGGTGAAACTAGTGTAGAAGCCTGGGATTTGGAGGCAGACATCTGCTGCCTCTGCTTTTCTTCAATGATGTGCTGCTTCACTCGACGCTCCAGCAGGCTGTCTAACTTGGAGGTCTTGACCTTCTTCTTGTAGGCAATGCGGGTGAGGAAGCCCTTGCTGACATCCACTACATCGTAGTTAAAGGGTCGCTGAAGGCCTGGTGTAGACTCGTCTTTTATGGAAGCCTTATTCTCCTGAATGCTGGACCCTGGAGAGGAAAATAATTTAGACTTTTATTTTGCACTGATACAATAACTAAGATACTTAATCACACTGTCCTATTTCAAGTATATTAAGTCAAAGGAGCCTCTGCAAGATACTCAATATTAAGTGAAGGTGGTAGACTTGACACAATTAGTACATATTACATAATAGGACAGACAAAGTGGGAAATAAAGCACCACACATACTGCATATACAACTGAACACAATGCTATTAGACACTAAGTCGCACTCTGTCATACTTTGCTCTTCATCTGATTGTGACTCTTTGGGGTCCACCTCCATCTTTGCTGCTGATTCACCTGCCGACAATTCATGTGTCTTTCCTTTATCTTCCATTTCTTCTTTCTTTTCCTTCTCCATCCTCTCATTAGAACCCAAATCCTCAACAGACGTCAGGTCATCTGTTGTGGGTTTGGAGAGGCTTGAGGAATCTTGAGAATTTGTTTCACTGCTTGACACAACATTTCCCTGAGCTTCTGGTGCAGCTATACTGGACCGTCGACTCAAGTCCAGCAGGGTGCATTTCTTGCCAAGTTTAGCATCTTTGGAAAACAGAATAAGAGTTTTTTTTTAATTAGTTTGTTTCAAAAATACAGCTGGGCCTAATGATAACTGCTATTTAATTTAGGTGCACACGCCTTCAATAAGTAAAAAAAATATAAACTTGAAAACGATCAAATTGCAATCTCTGAGATGAAAAAAACTGGGACTGACGCTGCAGTTTGAGATTACATTTGAAACAACTGCATAAAGTTAAAGGGGAATGAAGAAAAAAAAATAGAAATTGCATATCTGTGGGGTCTTTGGTTGGTTCTTTGATAGATGAATCATGTACGCTAAATGAGTAAAAATCTTTTCAAAGTTTGGACAAATTGAGTACAATTTGGCCAGCTCTTTAGAAACTCAATTACATCTACAAACACACGAAGAGAAATTTAATCACTGAAGTCCAACCAACATACACAATGACATCGTTGAGATTACTAAATGAGAAGCTAATTCACTCTCAGAGCCACAGAGACTTTAAATTACAAAAAAAAAACAAAATCCAAATAACTAAAACCACATTGTACGTCCCCAAGTTTCCCATTCCAGACCTTCCAGTTCTTTGCGGTAGTTGGCGTTGGTGTTGCCGGGAAGCCTGGGGACAAACCGAGGCACATAAGTCTTATTGATCCAACTCCAGCCCCCATAGCCTGTAACACGATACTCCTCTCCTTTCTGCTTCCACACCTTCATAAAAGACAAGAAAAGAGGAATGAGCAAAAGGGGGAGAAAAGAGTACAAGGAGAGATAGAAAAAAGTGGTGGGAAAGAGATATGAAAGTATACAGAGTAAATAAAAGACGTTATTCACACTCTAATCACCAATTGGGAAAATGACTCACAGTAGAGCTCAACTTGCTGCATCAAAGAGCCCTTGATGGTCACTCATGCACATACACACCAGTGTTTCCCATTATAGTGAGTCAGTTTTCCAGGCATTAATGTCTCAACCTGGAGGTAGACTACGCTCAAATATTACCATCATTATTATGAATCAGTTTGCTACTGGGTTGACACACACAATAGAACTATTCTATCAATCTGATAAAATCAACACTCCTGTCTGTCATTTAGGTAGGTATGCAGTCAGCAGGCAAAGACAGAGCATAACATTAAGTGTATGCCTATGTCTTTGTGACCAGAAGGCCATCCTAGTGAAACTAAACCATATAAACCCCAAAATGGTACACATGTGACCTACCTGGTGTTTAATTGGGAAAGTGTACTTGACCCATGTAGCCTGTTGCAATGTCTCTTCATCCTCCAGCTTCTTCTCCCTCTTCTTCACTTTCTCTTTCTCCTCACGCTCCATGGACGTCATGCGATTTAACCTGAACATGTTTAAAATTATTACACATTGTAGCAGCTCTCTAACTGAAAATTAGTTGTACTGAAGTTGAGTCTTATACCTTTTTGTTAGTCTGAGAAATGTGTTCATAAATTGTTGTGATTTGTGTAACCCACTAAGTGAGGGTGACTCCACAACAACCTGGAGCTTACAAATGCAATATGCCTCATGTGATGATGATCACTTAGCATTAATTGTTATTTCCTTACGTGCATTTGGGTGGCATACTGGGTATTTACAGTAACTGTGCAACTTCTGCAGCTCATGCTCTTACAGCGATGCTCACACACACACACACAAACATTGTGAAATCTTGGGAAATCACTTCTTTAAACAGGCGTTGTGGTGTTGAAGCAGTAGTAGAGGCAGAGGTGGGTGGTACTGGTCGTGGACCTGCAGGCTAAATATTATGCTTCACAGCCCATGTGGGCCTTTTGATCTGATCTGGTTTTGATCGCCTCTGCCTGCTAAAGTGACCACACATCCCCTGTGTACATGCACTAAATGCTTGTATGGGTGTTTTTTTATGTTTTGCATTTATGTTTTATTGTTTCTGTGTAATTCAGAAATTATGTTAGTGTGTAAAGATATATGAATATACAGTATGTAGCATGTACAGTACATATAAACACAACATACATATGTTATGTGTGTACCTGGTATGACCAAGTGAGTCCTTCCAGACAGGCAGCATAGCCACAGGTTTGATGGCACACTCTAGGATGGCCAGAGCCAGTGCAAACTCTCTGGCCTTACTGCACATCTGAACTGCTTTGATCCAATTGGTCCTACAAAACAAACCAATACATTAAACGCTTTCAACTTCTCTCTTTACTTTGCTGCATTTGCTTTTAAGTGTTCAGTCTGGTCACAATGTGCTTTTACTTTCAAAGACCTCACTGACAAACAAAACCCTAAAACTTAAACCCACTGAGCATGTTCATGTTTAAAATAAAACGTAACAGCTACACAAGGTTCACAAAATACACAATACATTTACCCTGTTCAATACCTGTGTGAGGCCCAGTTAGGGTGCATGAACGGTGCTGGAACATTGTTCTCTAGCTGAATGATGGTGAGTCTCAGTGTGGAGATAGTCAGAACTTTGGAGCCATGAATAGAACCGTTCCACTTAAATTCTCCTGCTGGTGTCATGCAGAACTTATGGGAGAGATGCCGCCTCTTATCATGGTCCTGAAAAATAAACACACATTAAGTGGATTCTCCATTAAGTATCTGGCTAATAACTAGCCAAATCTGAAAACAAGGCTAACAAAGACAGGCATTTACAGACAGTCTGCCTTAGATGTCTTTATAATAAAGAAATAAACATTAGCAATGTTGAGGAGAAGACTTGCAAACCCAGAAAGGTCTAGCAACCACTGAGCATCTTTTATTTATGAGTGTTTATGAACATTCAAAAGACAAGCTGTTGTGCTACTTGCCTCTCTGTGTTGGTGCTTGTTGAGGGCCAGGGGATTGGAGCTGTACTGGTTATGATAGACACGATACTTGCCCTCCTGGCCAAGCTTGAAGTATTGGCTGATGGAACCCTTCATCACCACCTCTTTGCTGCTGCGTGTGCTGACACGGGTGATGTCACCTTGTGCATTTACTACTAGAACCTATAGAGGTAAGCAGAAAAGAAATCCATTAAAAATACTGCAACTAGTTGATCTACATGGAATAGGTGTTCTCTTTTCTGACACTGCAACGTTGAACAGAGTTCTAATAACACATTTGTTGGCCGGGTCAATGTGTTAGAAACTTTGCTGACATTTTTCATATATTGTCTAAATGAAGAAAATCATTTTCATCCATGATTATCACCTCTTTGCCCTCCTTGAAGCCCTTGTTCGCTTCGTGAACAGCAGCTGCCACCTGTTGGTTCTTAAGCTGGCTCAGCTTGCTGTCTGGGTTTCTCAGCCGCGTCACCATTCGAGTTGCCGAAGACTTCTTACTGCTGAGACCTGCTGTCTCACCATTGGCCATGTCTTTACTGTCCCCTGCAAATGCAATGCCCGTTTCAGTGAGTGACAGAGGAAGCCAAGTTATACACACTAGCAAATGCTAATAGAACCCAGGCAATATGACAAAAACAACCCCAGTGACTTCAGAAATCATATCATGTTTGTACCAGCTTTCTCACAGAGAGAAAAAAAACCTATGTTGCTAGTTCATGCTAAGAGCCACTACAGTGTATATATGACTAGTGTGATGTAAAGTACACTTATCCAAAGCTGACTTCATTTAAGGCTATCAAAGGTTTTCTACAGTATGAAGTAGATTATAAACAGCTTATAAAGTAGCAATCTTGAGATACTTTTTAACAGACCTGTGTCTTCAAGGCTCGCTAGGGATGACTGGGAGGACTTGTCAGCTAGGTCTGGGGGTTCAGGGCCCCTAGAAGGGACCCCAGCGCCTATGCTGCTGTTACTGTTCTCATCGCTGGTCTGGCAGGGATGGCTCAGGCTGGGGATGCCATCTCCACTGACAGGGACAGAATCTGATGATTGGTTTTCTGCTACAGAGACGAAAACAAACAGTATTGACTGTTAGGTTTCAGCATGCCATGACTGTACTGTTGTGGCCTTCACTGGTCATCATCTGAGACATCTTTCATGGACTGTTTTATCCAGCAAGATGCAGGTGATTTCCCAGATTGATATTAGTGAACTAGAAAAACAAGACAAATTACAGCATCAAAGTTATCAAAACTGACCAACAAACTGGAGGTTCTGGGCAATTAGAAGCTCAGTCTTGAGGAAGACTAAAATAGTTAAGACTGTGGCTCCCTCTACTGATAAACCATGCACAATGCATACATGCACAAAATAACTGGTTCAAGTGGAGGGATGGATCATGACCACAGTCACGACAACCACTAATAGCAAAGCTGTAAATTTTAAGGATGAATGTGTGCACATCACCACTGAACAATTTTTTAACAAAGGCAATATCTAAGAATTAATGCAACAGCCAATGTGAGCGCTGTTCTCAGTTAACTGAGGCCCTAGTCATGCTGATTGCAGTGACAATGACATCTGATTGCAAATCAATCAATGCAATCAGCTTCTCTGCTTTTTGGAGAAAAGAGAGCGTGGAATATTAAGAGTTGAATTGCAGGATGGATAAAAGTGTTCCAAGGCTGGAGCCAGATTTCAAGAGATAAAACTGCACAAGTAAACACAAAAGCCGGCAGATGGAATGAGAACCACATGCAAAAAGAGTCAGGCTGGGAAATGGTCAAGAGGAACACCGAAGCACTGGAATATGCGGCAAAACACAAGTCACAGGTGACTTTAAGGAGTATGACACTCATCACAATATCATGTGAAGTTGTAGATTGTGTCAGTAAAGCAGACCCTCAAATGTACCTTAATGAGGTCAGCTTCACCGTGAAATATCTTTGTATACCTTCGCTGTTGTTCGAGACCTCCATATGGGAACAGCCCATGGTGGAGGTCAGCTGATTTGGAGCCTCAGTGGCCAGGCTAGAGCTCATGGTGGTTGTTTGTGTTGGAGCAGAGGTTGCTGGAGGTATAGGTGCATCTGAGGTATTACTGCCACTACTGCCTTCTTGGCCAGTGGGTGGAGCTTCAACAACTACAGATGAACAGCAGCAATGTTGTAAATATTATAAATTTTAGTTGAAAATGCACAGGCAACTCGGAGACAATGGATAAGAGCAGTAACCGTTGGGGCTGACAAGTCTAGACATAAAATAATGCAACAGGCATCCTCAATGGGTAAAAAAGTTATTTAATTTTCAACAATTTTGGCAGAGCTGCATATAGTGCTGTGAAAATGTATTTTCTCCCTTCCTGAGGGTTTTTTGTGCACATTTGTCCCATTTAAATGATTCAGATCGTCACACAAATCTTAAAAACATTACACAAAGATAACTTGAGTAAATATAAAATGCAGTTTTTAAATTATTTCATTCATTAAGGGAAAAAAGCTGTCCAAACCTGCCTGTGTATAATTTTTTTCAATTGAATTTTTTAAGTTACCTTTAAAAATATATCTAAACTTTGGCCATTTTATTTTCCTTTAAAATATGAAAACAAACATGTTCATAGGTACACATACAGACATTTACATTCATTATTAAACTCCCCTTAACTCAACTAGTAACATTTACTATCAGCTGACGCTAGGATAATTACATTCTCTTCTGCTGCCGATGAAATAAATGTCTAATTATTCTATATAAGAACCTATTTATTGCACTGGAAAATACATAACCAGCAAGACACCGATAAAATCAACATACTATGTGCTTTGTGAGTGCCCAACGTCTTGCTATGACATTTCATTGATTCTTAAATCAATAGTTAATTACATCATTGTGATGATGTCCCTTCTTCCAAGGCTCAAAAAGAGAACAGAGCAGAGGCAGTGAGAATCAGCTTTTCAGGTTAGATGCAACTTTTTTTTATTCTACCTTTATTATAACTTTGAACTAGATATTTACTCGTTTTTATGAGTACTTTGTGAAATATAAAGATAACTACCTTCAGTTTTGATGCCATCCTTTTTCTCCCCCTTTGCCTCTTCTTTTGTCTCCTCCTCCTCCTCCTTTGTCACATCTTTCATCCTGCCCTCCTGCTGTCCATCATCCTTCAGCTTGGCCTCTTTGTCCTCTTTCTCCACGTCCACCTCCTTCTTCTCCCTCTCCAGATGTGCTTTCTGGGCCTCCTCAGTAGCACGTCTTTTCACCTCCTCCAGGTCCTCCTCCTTCTTAGTGCGTAGCCGCTCCAGGATTTCCTCTGGAAGAAGAAGAGACAGACGTAAACAAAAGTTGTGCGATAGCAGGAAGAGAAATGAGTCCATAAACAGATGATTATCACACTCAGTGGTGATTATTTACACAACAAATAAAAAAACAAACACACAAAAAATTATATTTTGAAAGTCAGTGTGACTTGCAAGGTGTAGTATGTAAATACAATATACCCTTAAGGTATAATTATTAAATGTGGTTAAATATATTTTTCACTGATGAAGAACACACTGAAACAGAAAAAAAAACACATTTACAGCTGAAATGATAGCATCATACTAAAGTTCAGTCTAAGTCTTGAGATGCCTTGATCAAACTGAAATAACAGGACTATGATAGAAAATATATTTTTATGTGAACTAGAAGACAAAGAATTTTCATGCAGGAAAGAAGAAGAAGAAAAATCTAAACCTTGAAACAAAACAACAAAAACACTTGGAGAAACAGTAAATACCAAAAATGTAAATGTCTAAAATCTGTCTTTTATTAGTGAGGCAGCACAACGGTGTGTGTCTGAGTGGTAGAAAAACAGGATGAAGGATTCTGTGATCATGTTATTGAGTACATCAACTCTGTCTTTGTATGGACACAGTTGATCAGATACACCAAGTTAAAGTGAATGTGGCATAATACAACCGTCCTGCAATAAATCCTCTTTCAGCTAAAGCATATGATGGTTAGTTTTTGTTAAAACTGTTTTGCAGAGGTGTTGATTCAACTTTTTTTATCATTTTGGAGGCTGTAGTTTTTGGTGCTGTTAAACTGTATTAGATTATAACGACTTGTGTTTCTATTACTTTGTGAGGCTTAGCTAAATAACAAAACATCTCTCTTTGTATTGCAGCACAGTCCTACAGCAGCATAAATTACAGACTCTAAAATGATCTTACAGTTTAATCAACACCTCCCTGCCGCACCCTAATAAGAACTTGTGAGAACGCTTACATATTCAAATGTCGAGGCTTTTTTCAAATTGACAAAACACAAATCGCCACCTTGTTCTTTAAACTTTTTTTAAAATTTTAATCCAGTCTTATGGAGTGTTGTGAACAATAGAGCTGCAATATATACAAACCAGAACAGGCTTAAAAACCACTGAGGGGACAACTGGTGGGCATTAAGTGCTTTCTTCAACCTACTGAAAACAATTGTGTATATTCAGTAGAATCTGTCCTAAAATGCTTGAACTTAGACATTGTTGTACAAGCTCACATGGCGCAAGACAAAAAGCACAGTGAAGGCAGAGATAGAAAGCTGCTGCTGCCAGTTTGAAAGTTTGACAAGAGCTGTACTTGTTCTTGTCCTATCCCTGTACTGTTAACTTTCAGACAGAAATACATTTTCACTCTTCACTGAGAATATTTAGGATGCTTGTTAGAAGTATTAGTTTCTATTTAAGCTTATTGCATCACATGTTAACACCGCATACAGCAGTACCATGTTCAGTGTAGAGCTATTATCTAAAGCTTCACTGAAAACGTCTACTGCACTGAAGAAAACGTGGCATGCTAATTATATGCTCACTAGGGCATCATTTCCACAAAAGTGACAAGAAGAAAACATACACAGAGATGTGGTAGACACCCTACAAACAAAAGGGAAAGGGGGAGGTACTGAAGGAAAGCTCAAGTGTTGGACACTGGCCAGACTGGAACAAGAGTTAAGTTAGCTGAGCTGATTCCTGTGAACCAGCCATCTATGACTTGGTGGCATTCATGAGTGTTGGGGAGAAAACAGGTAGAGGAGCGAAGGGTGAGAGCAGAGAAAGCCAAAAGAAAGGGAAGAAAGAATTATTTACGCTTAAAGAGACTGTGGATAAGTGACAGAATGCATCTAAGACTTTATGAAAATGACTGCATTTTATAAAAGAGGAGGAAGAGAAATCTTTACCATTGGCAGCAGTGAGGAAACATTTGTTGCTGCCACGGGCCTTGTTGGTTAGGTCCTCACTGATGTCCATATGGGCATGCACCTCATCCCTTATCTCTTCAAGGGCTGCATACAGGTCAGCCTCCCAGTACTCCTTATCCAAGCTTTCTATGAGCTCAGCCAGCTGGACCTTGGGAAGATAAAGTTTAGGAAGAGTTCAATCACACTAATACAATTAATATAAGCTCAATGTCTGACAGCTCTTCTGACAAAAACAAGCTCAGATGTATTTTGTATTATCAAGATTGTAAACATACATATTTTGTAACAGGGTAAGAAACAAACACAGAGCAATAAGGAAGAACATAATTATCTGACACAACACACCCCCATTTAGAAAAAAAAGAGTGCCATTTACCTTGGTGCTGTAGTACCAGATGGTTTTGTCCTCCTGCTCACCATCCTCCTCACTACAGGGGAGACATGAGAGAAGAGGACTTAGATTAGGAGACACAACAGGGAGGAGTATAAGATATAAACATATACTTTTTTGCCCACTGTCTTGCCAGCAGATGCATTTTGTTTTACTTTTGACATCAAATGTATCAGACTGCAGAGTAAAACTGGCTCTAAATGTAAACATTTACATCAAATTCTGTGTATTATAAAGTGATTAATAAAATCTTACATTACTCAGCGTATTGGATACTAAGTGAATGTACCCCAAAAATGTTAAAGCCAATTTCTATCTTTTTGTGGTGATGCTATGCGGTCATTTTTTCCGTAAGTAACAATAAAAAAAACATATCAACCACACAACTGCAGGACAGTAAGTCGATTTAAAATTTGTTTCATAAAGCTCTTTGCAACAATTTCCCCAAAACAATCGATGTCGCATGTGCTTAGCTTTTAGGACTATCTTAGAAACTGACTGTCCATAGTCCAGAGGATCATTTTAATATTATTTCTAAGTTAGTTACTGTATTTAACTGTCGGTAAGCTTTGGTTGATTTTGAAAATAGCCAAAACAAATGAAATAAATGAATCAACTGAAGCATTTAGCTGTGGCTCTTAATTGTAATTTCCTTGAAAACAAAAAACAAAAAAAAGCCTCAGTATATGTTTTCATGAAAATTGATACAACAGGTGAACATTCATGGTTTAAAGGCAGCTTCTTCATGCTGTTTCTTCAGCACCTTCACGCCTGGGGACTGAAGCCTGAGGCCATATAACAGCAGTATCTCATCAGCATCCTTCAACAGCTTCACTGAAGGCACATGTACACACACATATGCACGCATGCACACAATACATACAGCCAGTAACACAAACTTTCTGTCTGTGCATATTACTTGTATGCACTGGTTTCAGTCTCTCTTCAGAGGCAGTGTAATGCAGCACCTGCTGGGGGCCAATTTGGACACCAGGACGAGGCAGAAAAAGAAGTGAGTGAAATGCGGAGATGGCAATACTCAAACCACCTGCACTCTTAAACCTCATATTGTTCAGGTTTGGTTTCAGGTCTGCTTCTGCTGACCGAGCACACACACACCCACACACCCACACACCCACCATCTGTGACTGCCCAATATCAAGATCACTTGCTAACATATGGGACCAACCCTGCTGATGGTCAGGTTATGTTAAACACTGTAGAGGGGAAAGATTATTCCTGGTTTATTAACCAGCAGGTCTTGCACTTTGCTTAACTTCACACCTCAAGAGGTCATTACGTTTGTCACTGGAAACTCTCAGCAGTGTCAAAATATCCAGTCTTGTGTCTTGTTTCTAGAGTGGTCTGCAAGGCGATAGTTTATCATTACTGAAGTTTTAATACTGCAATAGTATATTACATGTTCTACAAATCCATTATCATTAAAGAAATTAGTTTGCATTGTATGTATGACTTTCTAAGTTAAATGCACTTCTAACTGACAGTAAATTTGTAGTAAGTCTGGATCGATTGACCTGGTTTCATTACATGCCTCCAACCTGACTTACTTCACCTGAAAGTTTTCCATTACGTGCCAAGTTGGGCAAGGCCTGACTTTTTACAGGTTATAAACAGGGTTGGATACATGCTCACTAAAGCGAGGATCTCCTATATTAAATGAGTATCATTAATGCCTTGGATTAGCAAAAAGGCAAAAGCAAGTACATATAAGCCAATCACACAAACAGCATCGTAGACACTGTAACAAGGTAGGATGCATCTCAAGAACATCACAAATCTCACACCTGCCCAGTCTTCAGATAAGAGGGTGGGATAAAGTAAACCGACCGACAAACAATGTTGTGTATCAGCTGCATAGACAGCAGCTACAAAATAAACTTTAGCGCATGCACCTTTAACTAATTACTTTTTAATTTAAACATTATCAACATGCAGCAACATAACAAGATATGTTACTCACACAGACGCCTCTGATGTTGAGTCCTATGCAATAATCTTGGAACATAAATGAAACATTGTGAACTTACACAACAATGCGGCGGTTAAGGAACCAGTATTTGCGGTGGTGTCGGTCATAGCCAACTGGCAGCTGACGAATAAACGGCCTGCTCTTCTGCACTTCTGGGATGCAGTCCACCACGCCGGGTACCTTGTGTGCCACACACACTTCACACTGCCACTCGTCCTCAGGCACTTCCTGCAATGGTGGCTTCACACACTCCAGATGGTAAACAGCTGAACATGTCTCGCAGCACAGCAGGTCACCAAGACGATGACATACCCTGCAGTGGTCGTCGTAGGCAACCACCCCTTCTGACATAAGCTCCTCCCGGGCAATGTTGGTCGCCAAAAACTGGTCCACCAAAAACTGAAGAACTTTAATTTTGCTCTCCAGTGGTTCATACGGGTAATCCTCACCCTCTTGGAAAGGCAGAATGTGCCGGTACTCTGGGTCACTCTCGCAGTATGCCCGCACCACTTCTGGCCAGGTCATGCCGTCCACAAAATAGAGGGTGGAGTTAACAGAGTCCTTCACGTCAGCAGGACCAAACGTGGTGTTGGAAGTGTCCTCCTCCCTGAGAATAGCTTTGAGAAGGGAGATGTGGGTCTCTGCCAGCAGTGTGCACTGCTCCTGGCTGGCCAGTGCCGCACAGAAATCCTCAAAGCGAAAAGGGGAGAGCCGCAGCACTGAACCAAAGTTGCGGAGGACCTCATAGACGGCAGACACATTGAGGAGTTGCGAGGTAGGAACCAAGAGGTCCTCAGAAGACTTGGGGAGCTCCAAAGGAAGAATATCCTTTGCCTCAAGGATGGGAGACTGAGGTTGCATTGCACGGCTCCTTCTCCGGCCTGTGAGAAGCGAATGGAAAACAGCCATGAGTGGGGGAGAAAAGGGAAGCACATGAAAGAAAAATGAAAAGGAGAGGTTTATATTAAACACTGCAAGAGCTTTAAGCTGCCTGTCTATTGTTTATAATAGATGCAAAGGTAATAGTAACTATAAGCACAGATGTTTAAAAGAGAAAAACTAAGGTCTGTAAAATAAAATGACACGTGTTGCTCTAAATCACCGACTTTTCAAACATGGCAACTATGCGCATTATCATGACAAAGACAGTACACCAAAGATCAGTAAGTTTAGTTAATACAGCCTGATCCTTAGACTTATCATCCTTCAGGTCTCACAGGACTGCTTTCTGTAACTTAGCAAACACTGCCCACAGCAATGCAAGACAATACGTTTTATAGGCCTGCATTTGTTTCTGCTAAAGAAATATGTACACATGTTGAAGCACATTATGTACTGTCCCTGCATATTCCCTCTGGATTGTGTATGTACATCATATTTACACTGCCCATTTCTGAAGATATTAACATGAAATAGGGGTGCACTTGTGGTTGATCTTAACAGGTCAGTGCAGATCATCTGACTTGGGCTCATGACCCTGCTCTGACCAGGGTACATGCTTTGCTGACAGCTTAGTTTTGGTATGAACAGATTATCAAATAAGAATTATGGAGTCGATAAAGGCATGGCCTTCTACCCTTCTCATAAGCACTTCTCAATCTCAGATTCCCTAATATCACTGTAGAGAGTATGTTGCTGCATTTATGTTTTACTAGGACACCCAAAAACAAATCCTATAAAATTACAGTAATATATAAACTGTCCAACATATTGTATTTTCAGTGTAAACACTTGCTTAACGCTGATAACCTGAACGTTGTTTATTGTTTAGTAAATATATGTGCATTAGGGCCAGAATGGTTTTGTGGCTCAGCAGTGATGTTTAAACAGTAAAACAGTGATGGGACTGGTACTTCAGAACTGTGTCTCACGAATGGTGACGGCCAGGGATTAACCTGTGCCAGCGGTCTGTATGACTTAATACATTTATATACAGTATGTGCATGCAGTAAAATGACAGTGAAAGTACCATGATGTTCGTATGTCACCTTTTATGAGGGATCCTTGGTTCATATGTCTTCAGAAAAAGCAGACAGCCTTTGGAAGTTGTGAAGTGTGTATGTAATGCTTAAACCACTTAAATCGCAGCTAGGCCTGACTGAATTGTGGTAAAGTGTTACAAATCAAGATATACTATCTACAGTCAAATGTTTTTTTTCCTAACATTTTTGTTTCCATAAAATTAACATATGAAAGGATAGCTATCCAATATCAAAGAAATAGCTTAAGACATACTGGACAATGCTCAAAACACAGAACTCTGGATGATGACTACAGTGCTGTGAAGAAGTTTTTTTCCCCCCTTCCTGGTATTTTTTTTTTTTGTCACACTTAAATAATTTAGACCATCAAACAAATTTTAATATCACACAAAGATAACATAATTTTGGCCCACTCTACCTTTGCAGGATTTTTTAAATTCAGCCACACTGGACAGTTTTTGAGCTTTAACAGCCTGTTTAAGGTCATGCAACAGCATCTCAATTAGATTTAAGTCCAGACTTTGACTAGGCCACTCCAAAACCTTAATTATGTTTTATTGAGGCATTCAGAGGTAGAATTGCTGGTGTGTTTTAGATCATTGTCCTGCTGCGTAACACAAGTGCGCTTCAGCTTGAGGTCACAAACTGTGGGTTGGACATTCTCCTTCAGGATTTTCTGGTAGAGCACAGAATTCATGGTTCCATCATATATTCGTCCAAGTCCCGAAGCTGCAACATCCCCAGACCATCACACTACCACCACCATGTTTGACTGTTTGTACGATGTTCTTTTAATGAAATGCTGTGTTAGTTTTACACCAGATGTAACGGGACACACACCTTCTACAAAATTCATATTTTGTCTCATCAGTCCACAGAATATTTGCCCAAAGGTCTTGGGGATAATCAAGATATATTTTGGCAAATGTGAGACGAGTCTCTTTGTGTTCTTTTTGGTCGGCAGTGACCTTTAGAGCTCTTCTTGTAGGCCGGCCACTTCTGTGAAGGTTCATCACTGTTCCAAGTTTTCTCCATTTGTGGATAATGTCCCAAAGTTGCAAGTCTTAAAGCCTCCGGAAAATGAATTACTTTTTCACACAGGGCCACTTAATAAATGAAATCATCATTTAAAAACAGCATTTTGTATCATACTTATCTTTGTGTAGTGGCAAATACTTTTCACAGCACTGTATTTTTCCTACACTACTTCCAGCACATTGCTTTACATAACAGATGTGCCAATTGATTTTGCAGACAACCTTGTTTACATGACTGTCCATAGCTGCCAAAGTGATGGATCCAACGTACTCACCTGATAGGCATGAGTGGTTACTATGGCAACGGTGCACCACGTAACACGGTAATGAATTGTTTGCAACAAGTGAGAAAAGGGCGCCTCTTTCCAAAACAATGTCTGTCAAATTCATTAAACAGCGTTATGCAACTGATATAAGTCTCCTGAAATCGAGCAGGAAATACGTCTTCCGGATTGTGCGTAAAAACTTATAATTATTTATTTAACGCGTAACCGTAGTACTTTTCATTTATTAAGTAGTGGGGCTTCAGAATAAGTGGAAACATTACAACTATCAACTTATAATTGGAGCCCAATGGGAAACAATATTTATAAATTAAGTGTATTTTTTGGTGGAGCGTTGTTTACATGGCAAAACCTGGACTTACTACGCTTTTACATCAGAAGAAAATCTGAATGAATGAAAGAAAAGTAGCAACCACTGTTCATCCATCCGGTTTCTTTCAGTGCACGAAAACGTTCAATGCAGCCCGCATAAAAATAGTTCGGTAAAACATCCACGGATAGATCCAACATTATAAACCGACATCAAAAAATGTGCTGATCGTGCAAAAATCAAAAACACGAGAGCCGGTTGAAGCGTGCAGCAGATCGGGCAGCCAGCGGCCAGCAGAGCACACGGTAAACAAAGGCCCGTTTCTGAGTGCAAGCTCCATTTTGAACAATGCGGCTTGGTTTCTATACTGAGCTAAAAATAAAGTGCACACTTTAACTAATGCAAGCATGCTTTACTAAAGTGCGTGCACGTTGCAGACAAACGTACCTGGGGTGCTACCGAGCGTGCTGTGGCTCCTAACACTACTCTCGGTACAGTAGCTGGCATCATCATCATCTGGTAGTTCCTCCAGATAGTCAGAGTCGTTTCCCAAGGCCTCCTCTTCTTCGAGATCCGACGAAGGGTTGTCGTTCAGGAGTTCATCTTCGTCTGACCTGTAGCTTAAATTATCCTCCTCCTCGTCGCTGTTGTCGTCGTACACCACCTTGGTTTGAGGCCGCCTCACTCCGCCTCTGCTGCCGCGGCCGCCTCTCGACCCCCTGCTTCTCCCCCTGCCTCCTCTGCCCCGCGATGCCGCGGCCGCCGCCGTGGTGGAGGCTCCAACTTTCCTGCGGCCCCGGGACGAATGAAAGTTCTCTCGGCCGGAGATTTCTGTTTCCACCTCTGCAGAGCCACTAACGCAAACTCCGCCACTTCCACCGCGTCCCCGGCCCCGTCCTCTGCCTCTTCCCCTTCCACGCATCCCTCTACTCCTGCCGCCCCGAGAGCCGCGGACTGGCCCGGGCGAGCCTTCCCACATCTCGGCTGCTTGTTTGGGCGGCCTTCCTCTTCTCCCCCTCATTGTAGGAGAGAGTCTCTCCTGTTCCGCTTCAATCTCGGAGCCTGAATAAGCCGTGCACGCCGGAGAAAAACGGGGGAGAAAAATCGCCAATATATCTGGCGACGTTTCCCGATGAGTCCCCACCAAGCCCCGGTCTCAATTTCAGGGCGGAAAGCTCAAACTGAATGGCCGGTGTCCCGCTCTGGGTCGCCTGCAGACGCCATTTTTCTTCTTGGCTCTCCCTCCGTTGAAAACACAGCAGGCCCCGGAGCTGCGTCAAGCCGAACACAGTTAGCTGCGTCTCTACCGGAAGTACGGCGCCACTTTCTTCAAATTAAAGTCAAGGCTAAAATCAAAATCAAAACAATCAGTAAACACTGTGGCGTACGAAACATGAAATAAGATACGACTGGCGTTTATATAAATATTAATTGCGTCCACCGTCTTAGTTTATACACCCCATAATGAGCTTAAATATTTTTGTTTTCATAACAAATCAGCATTGACAGATGGGGAAGTGTTTTTATTCTCCAACTTGACACCAGCAGGCCTTAGTGGATGCGAGGTCACGTGACTCCTCATACTACAAGAGACGCAATTGCCGAGCTAGTTCATAAAATTAGTTATCCATGCAAACGCGCTGTCCACCAGCGGTACTTTATTAGCGTTGCTTGCTCCTGCTGGGTGGTTTAAATCACAGCTGGGGTCCAGTGTAACACTGCACACCGACGCTCTTTTCGGCCCCGTCGCCATCGTCGTCACAGCAAAGCGGGGCGAGAAGATAAGCATTCGTCCGAGATGTAGCACTAAAGCATGACACTAAGTAGAAGTAGTAAAAGTTAACAGCACACACGTTTTAAGGCATGGGATGGCGTGGGCGTGGAAATGGAGTAATTTCCATCTGAATTGCATTTGATATCATTTTAAAATTACTTCTTTTCTTTAATTACCGAGGCCTAGCTACATTCTCAGCTCAGTTTGACATAAGCAGGAGCGATGCTGAGCACCTGCCAAACGAACATGCGCTTAAATGCATCATAACAATGAAACCCGCTAAAACAGTTACCTGATTACAACCAGTTGCTCTGGTGCTCCGAGACACCCCCACACTCGTCTCTTTAACGTGTGTTACCCTATAGTTGACTTAATGATTTACATACGACTTTGTTTTTGAGACGCTTTTGTTTGCTTCGCCTTTTTTAATATGGCTAGTCAGAAACACAACCCAAGGAGACGGGTGTTCACACCAACAGAGTATATTTTGTTTATATATGGTTTAATATAATCACTGCCGCCTTTTAATTTCAGCAGTTGTCGTGGCCGAGTGGTTAAGGCGATGGACTAGAAATCCATTGGGGTCTCCCCGCGCAGGTTCGAATCCTGCCGACAACGTAATGATCTTTTTTGTCTTTTAATTGAGCCCCTTAAATCTTGACGCATGCTGCATACGCATTCACCGTGTAACGACACAATTTGGCTGAAACTATTATTTTGCGATTACTTTAAGACGCATGGCACGCCAGCTTACCTTGCGGCTCACCGTGACTTTAATGCCCGCAGCAGAAGGCACGTAAAAAAAACAAAAACGTTTTCAGTTTAAGAACTTTCTAATGATCTTCCTCCGCTGCTGTAAAAACTTGTTAGACATCCCAGGATTCTGTTCGACTAACACAAACAACGCCACAAATGTGTTTCTCTACAGCAAGTGAGGAGCCGTAGAAAAACAGCTACTGCTCCAGATGTTAGGTGCATTACACTGGTTCGAAGCGGTTTTGTATAGATACCTAATAATAATAATAATAAAGTATTGAATCAACTTGAATATATCCGACTTGTTTCATTGTCCGAGTTCTTGATAGCATATTTTAATAAAAATAAATGTCAAACTTGGATTAACAGTTTTCCTATTACTATATAATGAATTTCCACATAAAATGAAAATTGGAAAACCCAGTACAAAGTCACAGCTGACAGATTTACAATAATGTGGTTGGTAAGGACACAGAGGGGAAAAAAACAACATTCACTCTCACAATTATGTTTTAATAGGCAGACGTTCATTATGAATATTAAAAACTACTTCCATCCTTGGCGTTTGCATTTATTTTATAAAACCATTATTAACTAGTTAGACATACTGTTTGACCAGACTGATGATGCAAACCACGTCATCTGAATGGTCAAATTTTCAAAAATGTTTAAAACCACAGTTCAAATGCAACTGCAATTCAACATCTAACAGTGAAACTCATGCAAACCGAGTTGTGAGGGAGCCAGAAAGCACTCACTACACCAGCAGATACACTTTATACCACTTCAGGTGAAACGTTGGAAGGAGACGATGTGCTCAGTGATTTATTAAAACTGTATTCTGTACATATACTAAAATAGCTCGATGACCTCAATGGAGTACTGCCCAATGTCCTTCTTCACCTTCATCTTATTGAGCTCCTGGAGGCTGCCCTCGATCTTTCCAAGCTCTGAAACCAGTCTCACCTGAGAAACCAACAAGGCATTTTAGTTTCAAATAAATACCAGATTACCCTAATTTCATTGGGGTAACTAACTTCATTAAAATGTGTAGGCCATTAAAGTGTGTCTCTACACAACTACGGTAACAAAGTCACAGCTACAGAGCACACAAAAGTAAAGACCATTACCTGAGACTTAACAAAACTGTGGAGGTTAAGCAGTAAACCTTTGGCCTCTGGAGTCATCACTAGCACTGTGAAATGTGCATCCAACACCAAGCAAACCCAATCCATGATCTACAAAAAAAAAGAAAAGAAAAAGAAAGCAGAGTTAGAATCTTTAATCCTTTCAAACATCCGTCTATCCGGTATTTTGTAAACACAGCACTCAATTCATTGCTGGGAGTTTCTTGATAAATTATGAATGTAACAATTTATAAAAAACATGTTGGAGAAGCTAAAAAAACTAAGGTTTTTTGGGACCAGACCATGTTCACAGTGGTTTATCAAATATGGTTATACTTTAGTCCATTATACCTTATATATTATCTGCTGACTGATTCACTGTGGCTGAACTGTATTCACATGGTTCAGGTTAATATGTGAATTGATCATCATCATATTTGGTGGCAAGTAAACAAAATATTTTTTTGCCTCCAGACTTGTTACTTTAAGTGTCCTGCAGTGACAGACACTATCTGCACTGATATGTCAAGTGTGGTCACAAAAATTTATCCAGTTGGCGTTTATACAGACCTGATTTAGACTTGGACTTCTTAATCCATGCATCTGCGGCAAGGAATCTTGGGAATATTTCTGGTAGAGGAACTGCAGGTACTGAAGAAAAAGCTGATTGGAAAAGAAGAAAATTTATGTAACACACAGTTTTTAAGCATCCAGTGATCTTACAAGAACAAGCCATTACATGTGTAACATAAAATCAACTATATCTACTATAATTATTACTGATTTAATATGAATACAAACGGTAAAAGCTATTAAAACTGATGAATAAAGAGCTGTAAGTTGTACCAACAGTTTACACATCATCTATCTCAACAACGCAAAAACGTTATCATAGTGTTGTGAACATGTGTTACAGTGCTGCCCGTTTCTTTTAGAGATGGGGAAAAAACTGTTACTTACAACAACATGCTGAGAGCAGATATCCTTTAGGTGTGGGAGGAGGAAAATGTCACTGTATGCTGTCTGCAGGACCTCATTCCTTTGGGGCTTGAGTTAAGATCTCATATTTATGATTTTAAATGTTTTTTTCCATACTACTGTGTGTATGTACAGTTGATAACAATGCTGTTTAACTGAAACATTTTACTGGTGCAGAAAATGTGCAGCAACTCCAGACACAATATCAGGAAATAAAACGGACAGACAAACATTCAGTTGAATGTGAACAGCTATCTGACAGATCGTGCAGTGGGAGGATACAGCAGAACAGCCTTGTGTAATCCCACAGGACAGATCTGTTCTGGTGGAGTGGGAGTCTTCTCCTTGTCTTCTTCAATGGTCTTTATGCCGTCTCCACCGAGGGTGTCTGAGTGGTCCCCCTCGAAGGAGGTGGGGCTGAAGCCATTCTGTAAACCAACCTGGCCACGCTCCCTTGACATTAGGGTTTCCATGAAGGAGACGCTGTCAGGATCTAGGCTAGCTTTCTCTGCATCAACGTCTGGAATACTGCAGGACCAGGGCAAAAAAAACAAAAAATATACACAGTTATTTACTAATTTTACATTACACAGAGCTAATAATTTGTTTATTAAGCTTCTAAACTGAGTCTGTTAAACTGTTTGATTAATATTTTAATAAAACGACTTGCATCATACTAACAATATGAATCAATTATCAAAGGCCACTACATGTCAAATTTTAAAACCATATTACTTTGTGCCATTGATTAAAGGGGGTGCAACTCAAAATGTATTATTTCAAATTTTTGGTTTTACCTGATAAAGGCCTTGAGACAGGCACAGGTGACAGCCTCAGGGATGTCAGGAAAGAACTGCAGGCAGAGCTGACAGAGGAAATAATCTTTCCTCTCCAGGGCCAACAGCACAAGGTCAGGACACACACTGTAGATATAATAGTAGATGGTCACATGGTTTGGGTCATTCATGTTTTTTTCATTAATATGCAAATCAACACAATTGTAATTTCCCAATAAAAAGCATGATCGATCATCCTGATCCCTTCACCATGCCTTACAGACCTGTGGCAGAGGCACTGTGTGTGCACTAGCTGTGCCAGAGTGGTAGGGGTGTAGTAGGCTGGATCAGCGAGGCTCCGGGACACGAGGGTTGATGCTAGCTGCCCTACTGAAGGCTGCAGGACTTGGATGTCTAACCTGGAGAGCAGCCCTTCCACCTCTTTCTGGACCTTTTCTACTGATGCTGTCTGCACAAGGAAAATTAAATATGCTGTCAGTACTGTAATGTTTGGTTGTTTGGTCCACTGGCATCCATGACAGAACAGATTTTTACCTTTATGAGCTCCAGAACTTGGTCAGTTGTTAAACTAGGTGTTGACTGGGTCTTACGGTTTGTTCTCTAAATAAAGAGAGAAGAATGAAATTAAGGATCCACTATAGGTAATAAGGCATAGAAGGCATAGCTTCACAGAATTGCTGCTCTTCAGGGGGCATTATATTCCAAACACTGTTCCACTGGTCAACTTCATCATTATAGCTAAAACTTGCATAAAGTAACAGACCTTCTGCAATACACTGAATTAGCCTTGTAGAACTAAGAATGTTCCCCTAGATATATCATTTTAGGAATGACAACTACTATAAATCACATACATAGTCATAGAGAGGTAGTGCTAATAATGTAACAAATATGCTTTTTTTATGTGCTGCATATACTGTAACAATACAGTAATTTGCCATATTTTGCCTTGAAAACATACAGTTTTCCTGGTCTCCACTGTTCTTGAAGGCTGAACTTTCTCTCCGTGCAGAATGTTATTCCAGGATGGTACCAGAGCTGGAGTTTTGGGCTCTGATGAGAAAAACACACAGTACTGAGTGAACACAAGCATTTGCAATATAGAAACTACTGCATTGAAGACAACTGTACATATCTATAATACAGTATATCATTTTTGTACTAATTACTTATGCCAAGTCAGTGTACTAAGACAATAAAAGGCCTTATTTATATATAACGTATATTATGCAATTTATATTATGCAAAATAAATTCATTAACCGTTTTAGCTCACCTTCAGTCTGGGCCTGCCTTAGTTTCCCCAGTGCAGAGGCCAGGGAAGATTTGGGGCACTCATAAGGAATAACAGAAAGGGTTTTCCAGTGTGGAATGAATAACTTGTTGGAATAACTCCATAGCTAAATCAGAGAAAAATAGAGTGCAAATCTGAATGAATGGTACAAGATAAGTAAACATAATAATTAACACTAATAAACGGGCCTATCTGTGCCTCATTTTTAGGATTGTACTCTGCCATAAAGTGATGAGAAGGGACAGAGAGCCCTGTCACAGTGGAGAGCAGACAATGCTTTACCAAAGTCATACAGTCCTTCATTAGCACCCATCAGCTAGAAGGACAGGGAAACTTGGCCTGCAGTAACAACAACTGGAGAAGCCTGGTTGGGTGGCTCAAGCAATTTTCTACAGCAACAAAAGCTTATTACAGACTGGTGATTGTCCTGTATGAGCTCTAAGGTCCTGCTGCTAGCACGGCTAAAACATTAGTAACAGTATATTATTTCATCCTCTGATACTTCAACCAGTAGAAAACTATCAGCTCGGTGGTTTATATTCTTCCAATACACAAAGCATTCTTACCTGCCCGTAGATTTTACCCGCCATCTCTTTTCCTGCCTGTAGCGTCTGGAAATTGGTATTCCAGATGCAGAGAAAGTCTTAAAAAAAGAATGAAACAAAGAAAGCCATTCAGCAAGCACAGACACACATCAGATACTGGAGTCACACAGCTTCAAGTCATAGTTTAGCATTTTCCCAGTTAATGTGAAAACAAGTTCTAGATTTGAAAAATAAATGCAATCGAAGAGAAAACTTTCAGCCTTGTGTTAACTTCTAATAATTCAGTTCAATTAATCTAATTTAGTTTTAACAAATAAAGCTGCTTGTTATTTTGTCACGACACAAAACTTAGCTCATGTCAGACAGAACAAAACACTATTACTTGCTTGGTCAGATAATACTGACAAATGTGGCTTACAGATATGATGCATGTTTTCTTACTGGCATGCTTCCTGGATGCTAAGAAGAGCTCCTTGCACCCTAGATTATGTTTATTAAAGTCTGATTTGCTTTGATGGTATATGTAGCTAGTGTTACCACTAAAACTAATAGAGCACTTACTCTTAATTTGAGGAAGTGTAATTAAAGGTTAATTACCTTTGCCGGCTCCGGCAGAGGGGTGTGGAACTCCTACAACAGCTACATGGGCTTCATCCAGGACCAAGGCCGATGCTGCCTCCAGCAGGCCCTCACTGACAGGAAGGGCCAGCAGCAGACTACGGGGCAGTGGAAGAGCCTGGGCCCCCTCTTCAGTCCCCAGCCCCCGTACAGACACGACACTCTGATACACGTGACCATTAGGATCTGGGTGGCAAATAAATTAAGAGGCAGAAAAGGATTATTGGAAAGAAAAAAAAAAAAAAGACAAAAGGAAAGTAGTTATGGTAATATTAACTATTTTACTGCATTATGATGTATAACTTAAAAACAAAGCTCAACAAATTTTAATTCTAAATTTAGAGTCAATCATGCACTAGCTGCAAAACTAAGCCAATACTGAGTTACATGGCATGTTCTTTATCAAGGTAATGGAAATGTATTTTATGTATAGGTTGTTTGTGAAGTTAGCTTTTAAAATGGGCACAAAGATTCAGAGCAATCAAGTTTCCTACTCAGTTAAGCAGTAGTGCAGGAAGAGACCAGAGGCTAATAGGCACTAGGTGTAAGTTAGTGCAATTTCACACTCATATTACTGAATGGATAATTAAATTAATACTATAGTTCTTTACATGCTACTCCTTAAAAGCATACAAGAGTACAAAAATGTAATCATTTTACATTTAAATTAAATAGTTGCTTGACTTGAACTTTTTCTTTCGGGGTGGTGGTGTATGATGCCCTATCCATGGCTGAGCGCCATTAACTGTGCCAAACTGGTAACCATACCTTCCCATAACAAATGGACGCTGAGTAGGTCAGATATTGAAGTGCACATGAGCATATGTCCTTCTTTACTGCACACGTCATAAATACAAAGTAATCAAGTTGCTGCCACTGGCCCAGCATTGTCAGTAATTAAATATTTCTTTGATTTTCATGACAAATGCGTGTCACACACTGTCTGGAGCCTCTGTTTTATTTCTAAGTCTATTAAATTAGCCTGAGCTGCCAAAAATTACAAATAATTTTTACAGAAAATTCAGGCTTACAAAGATAAAGCAGGCGCATGTGTTTATCCCTGTAGGAGGCAGAGAAGCTGAGTGGAGAGAGACCAGGCTCCTCTCTCTCTAGCCGGTACCTCTGTAGGGTGTTGGGATTCAGTCTCTGCAAGTAGAGGAAATGATCTCCTTTCTGTGGGAGTACAGTGACAGCCATTCAACACAAAGAGGCATTTAGGAAAAACCAATAACCAAGAGTAGATGCTCATGTCTATGGACAAAACAAGGGCAGAATATTTTAGTTATGTTACCTGTTCAGTTGTGAAGATGACAAACTGCTGTGTCTCTGCCACTATGTTGATGCTCCACCTAGCAACAAAACAAATCATCAGCATGAGAAAAAAACAAGATGTCAGAATGCAGCACAACACTTGCCAGTGAGTTACTTCAGTGTCTGAAATGCAAATATTTAAAATTGGATTCTGAACCTCGCTCTTAATCTGCATTATGCAACTGCAACATACAACAATACTGACCTTATGGCCTCTTCGTCAGCCAGGACTTCCTCTATGGGCTGTTGAGGAGCAGAGAGCAGAGAGTCTAGCAGTCTCACAGCTCCTCTTTGGAACAAGACCACAGGTTCCCCTCCATGTACACAGTGGACCCGCCAGACATCTGATGACACCTGCAGACATAAGACGCTGCAATGAGAATGTGTCCAGGTTCTTCCACAAACAATAGGGTCATTTGTTGTGACATGAAAGGCTGGTTACTCTCAATATTATGGTTAACTGTCAGATTTAGGGACTCTCTAGAAAAAGGAACATCCTAATCTAGCAGGTATGAATCATGCCTGCAGCAGAGATAACAGAAGTAACTCTTTCCTTAAAGTTTCTGTCACAAAGGTTAAGCACAATCAAAATATTAACACAGAGCAGAAGTAAATACCAACTTTCTATATGCTTGATGTTCTTCTCTCGTGAGAGATTAGCCTAATAACAGCGCTTAGACTTACAGTTGCTTTAAAGGCCTTATCCAGGAGGATATCTTCTTCCTTCCAAATTCTTATCACCTTAAAAACAACAACAACAAAACCAAATATATAACATCATGTTACAGATATTTGTGAATGTTCAGATCTACAGAGACCAAGAAACAGTTGCCTTGTGATGTCCAGTGAGAATGAAGTCATGCAAAAGAAAGTAGAAAACTCACAAATGTGTTTAGCACATATGTATTGAAATTTAATAAAGTTAGTAGTTAATATCAGAGCTCGGGAGTTCACCAACTTAGTTAATTGTACGGAAAAGGAAAGTAACCATGTTTTTTGTTTAAATGTTTTATCACTGGGGTCCGACACAGATACATAAAACACAACGATGACATGGAGATGTTTACCCTGTTGTCTGAGACTGCTACATATTCCTTAGTCTGTGAGTTGAAGACTGCTGAACAGGTCAGGGTTTGTCCTTGTTTGACTGTCCAGCTGCCCAGCGGCTTCTGATCTGATACCTGTCAGATGCACAAAAGGGAGAAGCAATTACTAACATGACTTTATCCAGGAACTTTTTACCATCCGCAACAGTTACTCTTCTATATATAGATATATATATATATATATATATACTCTATCTCTGCTATGTTAAATGTAAGACAGGTTAATAGTAATGTACCATAACCCAAACAGTTTAAAACCTCTGGCTGTGTGATCTTGTAGCTTCAGTTACACAAAGCTGTAAAAACTGTTATTTCACTAATGTTTTGACTAAACTGTTGGCTGTAGACATTCACGTTGGAAGAAGTAACGTGGGTCTGTTTTTAAGCTCCTTCTTTTGCACGACGCGTCAACGTCAACATTTCCCTGTAACAGCATGATGTTTACTCCAAGCAGTGCGACCTTCAATGTTGATTTTTACGCAATATGAGTCAAAGTACTAGCGCAGGTAAAATATAAGCTACATGTCTTGTCCTGTCTATGGTTTCTGTCCCTGCTGCTAAAAAGAAACGAGGATAACGTTACCAACACGAGTTATGCAGTTCGGAGGCATCAGTTGGACCAGGCTATGAGAGTCTCCCGAAAACAAACACTTTAAAACTTGCCTTGTACATCATGACAGATCTGGTTGAGTCCGTGACGACGACATGGTCACTATCCCTCTCCTCCTCGATGCCCTGAATGCCTGAATTTGATAGATTTTGTGTTGGGACAAGTCCACACAACGTGTATCCCTCATACAGCGCGGCCATGCTGGACGAGAAGAAAGTAGAAGTCGTCGGATCTCGCGAGAAGAGAGAAGTGCGAACCGGAAGTACGAGACAGGGGACAGCAAGCATGGAAAATAACGTGTTGTATGCTGTGAACTAGTTTAACTTGTTTTGAACTTGAGTCTTAATTGACGAAGATCCATATTTTAGATAACCGATATATGCAAGACAAATTCAAATCTGTTAACAAATTACAGCAACAGCCCATTATACCCTTAAAATCTATTTCAATTTATGAATCCCATAATGGTATCTTCTTTCTGATATTGTGCCATAGTTGTTGATTAGTGTTCACACTGGTATATAAAAAGGCAGAATAAGAAGAGTAAGTTTGAATAGTCACAATATCCTAGCACAAAATTGACACTTTTCAAATGTCAACTTTAAAAGGGTTGTTTTTAAGAAGCCAGAACAAATGGGTTACAGGTTGATGATTTCTGTGCTGTCATTAATCACAATCACAAGATAATTAAGAAAAATAAGCCTAAGACCATAGAAACTCTTGAAAATGTTTCAAAAAACCTTGTGATTCAGGTTATTAGAGGTGAAGTAGCAGAAAAATACACTTTATTAATCAGGACTAAGACAGATAAAATCATGCCTGCTGAATTTGTGTTATATACAACAAAGATACATCTTGAGTCACACTATATTCTTTAATTTTGGAGAGCACAACACACTTATTCCACGTTTCAGTGAAGAAGTGATCTGCTGCTGTTTCAGCACTGTTTGATTTCTGATGGAAGCGAATCTGAATGTAAGTTATAACCAACAGAGCCGGGCTCTAGAAAGAGACAGACACACACACAGATAGATACACATAACAGGTTAAAATGGGAAGTACAGTTCCTTGATAATAAAATAATTTTCACAAAGAAAAACCCTATGAGCTGTGATTTGATATTCATCACGTCAAAGAAAACAGATCTATAGAAATCTGTCTCTTTGTCTAACACTTAATTAAATTTTTTTTATATATAACTCAAAAAAGTCTTTAATATGGGTGATGACAGTTCTCTTCACACATTGACTGTTACAATAGTCCATGCCAGTTGAACACTTTTGGCTGTGAGGCTTAGGAATGACAGTAATATCAAACATACATACAATTATATAACACAATATAAATAATACAAATATACAAAAACAAATAAAATAGAATAACATTAATTACTACTGGACTGAATGCTATAATGTGCTATTTTAATGACATAATCCTTACCCTCAAAGCATTGCGGTATTTCAAGTTTTCCATCAATGCACTGGGTTGGCACAGCATAACCACAGTTTCTGGCCTTGTCCTTGCAGTAGACTGAGACAAGTTCTTTGTGTAAAACTCTGTTAGGTTTCAGATCTTCAATCCAGAGTCTTCTTCCATTGTATAATATCCTTCCTCTCCCTATGCCAACCCTGCAAGGGGCTATAAATTACAAAGGGGAAAAGACATTACACTGGAGAATCAGTGTTATACTTTTTTTCATTAAGCAGTAATACTTAAGACATTAGCAGATAAGATCATATTTTAACGTTAACCTTTGAGGTTTCAATTTAGGTGTTTGGGAAGAGTTGGTATCTGACAGGAGTTTTATTGTGCTGCAGCTAAGAACAGGGGTGGATATTTGATTATAAATATATAATTCTTCAGGAAAGCAGTTACATGATCATTGCTGAATAATTAAAATGTAAAAACATTAGACCTACACTACCAGTCAAAAGTTTGGACAGACACAGAAATGACTGTTTGTGAAAGAAAAGCAGATTTCATAACATCAAATTGATCAGAATGAATGTGTAGACATTGTTCATATTGTAAA
>JAUMHL010000001.1:16989202-17012068 GCA_032362345.1 Sandelia bainsii
ATGTCTGTATGTGTATTCAGACCCAGTGAACAACGGACTTTCATCATCATCATAATAATAAAACTGCGTTAACGCGTGATAAAATAATTGTCGGCGTTAATTAATTAACGTGCCCAGCCCTAATGTTTTTGCATGGCTTGTTCACTGACTGTTTCGGTAGAACACAATTTTCTATATGAACAGCTATATACTGTATGTTTGATGTATCTTTCTTTTTTTATTTTGCTGATAATAAAGCATATAGTGAGTTACATACGTGTGCACTCTGGTATTGTTGCACTCCATGTTCCATTGGCTTGGCAAACAGCAGTGCTGGCTCCAGATAAGACATATCTGTGCAGAGAAGACATTTCATTCAGTCAGTTCATGCTTAGATTGAAAATAAAAAGACACAATGATCCAATGAACTAAATGAACTAAAATCACCCAAATTTAATAACCAACTTCTGCGTTTGAGTTTTAGAAGGTGTCTAAATATGATAATGCTACCTAAAATTTACTAAACATGCTTATTATTTATTAGATAAAATTATCTGTAAATAAAGAATAATATCTTATTTACACAACAACAATACCATCAATAAGTTTGGGACACAAAGATGACACAGAGAACAAAGAACAACATTTAGCTTCAAACTGCACTAACAGCAGCGTTAGCATCTACTCACATCAGGGAGTTTCATACAACTTCAAGTTTATCAAGTTATTGTCACACAATAAAATTCAAAAAATATGTTTTTGCTTTACCCTTCATTACAAGTGTAGTTGATCATACTCTGGAACACTGTATCTTCATAGTACAATTCTCCATTAGACAGTGGATCGGGGTATGGACACCTTTTTGCTGCAAGAGAGAATACAGCAGATACTGCACGTGTAAATAGAAATTTTAGCTGTTTTTAATGAATAATGCAAACAACAATGCAGCAGGTTATACACTTTCTTTAGTGTTTGTAGTAATGTACAACCTTAAGTCAACCTGAAGTTAAACTGTGATCTATTTGTGCAGATTATCTACAGCTAATGTTTTATTTTATTTATTATGCGCATGAACAGAGAACTAAGAACTTTCTTTAGCCCTGAATATACAAAAATTACACAGCATAAAAGACAAATCTACAGAATATTTGTAATAGCAACAAGCTTGTACACAAACAGTATTTAAAAAGAGCATTATTTTGAGGTTCTGACAGAAATCGTTGAATTGTATAGAAATATTGATAAAATGAATAATAAGTCTTTATTTATATGAAACTGGAAAATTAATCAGTGTTAACAGTAATCATTAATTCATTATTGCAACTAAAATTATATTACAATACGAACTAATTTAATATTAAAAGTGAACATTTCTTAAAAAACATCCTGTCACACTTGATTATATGCACAGTATAAGATGTTCTGTCACAAGGCCTTAAGTTCTCACTAGAATAATGAAGACCCACATATGCACTTTAATTTGGTTTTTGTCCAATGTCCACTGGTAGTGCAAACAATCTTCCGAGGGCCAGACACAGGGGTGTGACCCTGTTTACAGGACAGCGACAACTCCACACCAGGGCTAAAGTACCTCTGGATCCCATCCATCTGAATGTTGTCAAACAGCTCAGGCCTAGAACATACTGCAAGAACACATGGATTTAATGATAATTATGTTTAGACTCTCTAATCAAGCATTCACTGTGATCTGAAAGGCCATAGAGTACGTAGTCATGTGCTGACATGGAATGTAGGAGTGTGTGTTTTACAAATCATAGTATGCCACACAGCAGTGTTGAGTAATTTACTGAATATGCACTGAGCACTTCAGTTACTACATAATTATTCTGTCAGAGGACACTTACACTGTAGAACTAAATATTCAGTAAATATCAGACAAATATATCATGATATCAGACAAATTGATTTTAATCTTAAGAGATCTGGCAACATTTTACAAAGAACGAGTAACAGTTTACAATGTGAATAAACATTCAAATCAAAAATCGATTTCTGAGTTAAGGTGTACGTAAACAGGGCAGAAAATTACATTGTCCGCTCTGTAAGCTCCTGATCAACAAAACATAACAACATACTTAAAGAAACATTTTGAAAGAAATGAAATGAAATAAAAGCCTTTTATCCCTGTACTTCAAAACTAAGCGCAATCATTACAAAGTTGATGTTTCTGAAATAAAAATTGAACAGTAATAAATGTGCCTACGTGAATGTTTAAATATCAAATAAAATCCATTAATATAAGCAAATACCGTTGTCTTGTTGGGATGTCACGGTGGGAAAAAACACAAAAGCACATAGCAGAAACAAAGTCAGCCTGTGTTCCATCCTAGACAGTCCTCAGTGATTTCCTATGGTCCTTTGTTCAAATACTGAATCTCTGTCCTGTCTTTCACTGCTGTTTGTGCTTCTCTAACAGGGAAGAGATAAGAACAGCATGAAGTAACAGCCCACTGCTCTTCTTTGCTTTGTTTTCTCTTTTTTTGCTGGCTCTCAATTTGCACAAACAAATCAGAATCCATGTGACTTTTTACTGGAAGTTGAAGACTCCCACAGTGGACTTCCCCTTGTTGCTGTCACATTATGAAACAGCAGCAAAAGTATTATTTTTGTGCACCTTAGGTTAACAATTGTTTCAATCATTCTAAAAAATACACAGATCTAAATAAAGTATAAATCAAAACAAAAGAACAAATTAGAATCATAGTAAATCACACATTGCCAGTGTAGACACACACACACACACAGTATCCTGAAAACAACAATTCAAAATCTTCAGCTTAGTAATGTACTGCTACTTCACTCTGGCTTCCTGTCTATTACAAAACTGAAATTAATACTTTCCCTTATGTGTATGTCTTCATCGATGTTATAACTTAAATTTTGCTGTTATCACTGCAAAGTGTATTGAATTGTTTCTGTGTGTGATTGTTGGCGAAACTTGACTTGACTGCCCTTTCACATTTAATGGAGTGTTTTGTAGTTGTTTTTATTGAGAGTATCATTAAAGTGATTGAGATCTACTGAGGCAGATACTGTAAAGCTTTACTGAGTAAATCCATATAAATGCGGCAAAGGTCACATGAGACTTATTGACTTATTGAGAAAGGATTCATATTAGTTTAAAACTCAAATGAGGTGATGAGGGGTGTCAGGATGACATTGTTAAGCTCTGTCAGGCCCTCTCCTGTTAACAGCCCATCATTAGCCTCTAGATCTGGCACTGATTTGTTGTCTGTTATATGACCAGGCTTGTATAAAATTTATGTATAGTATTTAAATTTTATTTAGCTTAAATTCTGCAAGTGTCATTTTAATGTCCAGTATATGTAAAGGAATCATTCTGGACACAGCTCAGATCAATTGTTTTTATTGTAAACTGGATACTTACATGTATGTATTTACTGTATATGTATGCATCAGTGTGTCTAAGTAACAACACATAGGGTACATACAATACATTAGGCATACAGACTGTGTAGAATGACAGACAGCAGATTATCTTCAGATACCACACCGCCATTTTATACATACATACAGCCATAATAAAAACATCTGTTTATTGTTTTGTGATCAGCCTTACTTTATTGATACTTGTAAATAACACAAATCAGGGAATACATTTGACCAATAATAAAGGCAGCCTCTGTCTTATTGCATATTCTAACAGATCAATTATTCATAATCCAGTCATTCGCATCTAGTCAGTATACATGGTGTTTCAGGTTGTTTGGTATGAAGTTATGCATGTCTTGGATGGTGTGTGGAGCTCACAGGGGGTGAAGCAGCACACATTTCGATTTCTGATGGAAGGGTTTTTGGTCTTAATGCATACTCCATCTTGCCTGGTTCTAAAAGCAAGAAAAAGAGAAGCAGATGTATGTAGTATCGTCACCATAAAATATTTTATTTGACTGTATGAAAACACAGACTTTTATAAAGACTAATGTGAATCATCTGACAGACTTATCATGTAAAATTTTGTGAGTAAAATGTGCTTTCATTGTCCATATTTATGTAAGTAGAGCAGCCAAAACATTAGAAATCTATTCCTAATATGCATTGATAATATTTTAGGTACAAGTATTGTGTCTGTACCTCTTAATATAATGCACTCAAGTGCAACTCCACAACTCACTATGACCTCAGTAATAAACATATAGTTGAATTATCACTTTTATGACAGTTTCAAGAACAACTGAGAAATTATAACCTTGTAAAAATAGAATTCATGGGGCAGGGCTGCTGTATTGGATTGTATTAGATTGTACCACTGTACATAATAAAGTGACCAGTGAGTGTAAATAGCACAGTATAAAGATTTATTTACCCTATTAGAAAACAGTGTGTAGTAGTTGATATATTTTTCGTAGAACTACAAACTATTTTAGGTACAAATACTGCATTGGTACAGGTACTCAAAATGTATCTTCTCTGTCGAAAGTATCACTTTCATCTTTGGAAAGATGTGCATTGGTCAGTCTTGACCAAACTGGTTTAGGTCTCATTTACTGAGCTGACAAGGACTCACCCTCAAAACACTCTGGGATGGGGAGTGTACCGTCCTTACAGGTGCTGGCCACAGGGTAGCCACACCTCTCTGCTTTGTTGAGACAATAGAAGACAACATGTTCCCCATGGAGAACTCTGTTGGGTTTCAGGTCTGCAATCCAGAGTTTCTTGGCATTGTAGAAAATTCGACCTCTTTTTATGCCAACTGTGCAGGGAGCTGAGTGAAAAATAGCAGTTAAAGCAAAGTTTTTAACATTCATTAAGAATTCAGTCACTTTAATTTATGTAATTATTATTGGTTTCAAGCTAATATGAAATTCTATTCTCACATTTGTATGAAAGCAGTGCTGAAGGTTAAGAGGTATCAATTTTCCCCTTTAGCAGCAACAGCAACAGCAGCTGCATAACTGAATTCAGAATCTTTTGCAATTATTAAACAGAAATGCACAAATTTAGTCTGAATAGGTCTAATTTTCCCATGACTTACCTCTGCAGACTGGCTTGGAAGACCAGTTTCCTGTGTTTTGGCACTGTATCTCAGCCTCACCTTCCAGAACATAGTGCTCATTGCAGGCATATTTAACCTTTTCCTTGTAGCCATGTTGCCTCATCACAGCAAAGGTGATAAAGCCATCTGGTATACCTGCTGGAATGGGGCAGCTCACTTCTATGATGATAAAAAAAACGAGTGTAAAAAGGTATTATTTAACAATTACATTGTAGACTTAGAAAAAATATATAGAACACGATTTAAAATGCTGATAAACTGGTTTAACTATTGCAAATCCAGTGGTCTCTTGACTTGACCCATAATTTATCACAGAGGAGAACTAGAATTGCTGCCCTGCGATTGTATGGGTCCACTAACCAGTCAGGGTTACGGTGTCCATCAAGACTAATTTTCTAATCAATTCATCAATTAAATTAAGTGAATGTTTATGACAAATTAAAAGAAATCCCCTCTTGCATTCGTAAGAATGGGACAGACACGAGGTTATAATGACTTTGACCTTTGACCACCAAAATTTAATCACTTCATCTTTGAGTCCAAGTGGACATTTGTGCCAATTTTGAAGAGCTATTGACGTCACGAGGACAGAACAGATGGATGGACAACCCAAAAACATAATGCCTCTAAAGGCTGTAACTGGCGCAGACACAGAGGTATAAAATTGGATCAAAAGAAACGACGTGGTACCGCGGCACACTGGTGGTTCAGTTGCACTTGAATCAGCCATGCAGGATCCCTTTTCATAACTTGGTGCTTTCGGTGGGTTGCATTCATAAGTCCAGATTTGTCCATAAATAGTGTTGGTTCCGGTAAATGGCTTATCATGGACAATTCTTCCGTCTCTAGGTGGCTTGGGCAGAGGACAATTCACAGCTATAGGGGGAAAAATAATGGCAGTATAGTCACACTGACAGTAACTATGAAATCTTTGAACTCTTTTGAACTACTTTGTTGTCTTGTCAAAACAATTACTTACTAAGAGTACAAATACACAGTAATGAAGCACTTCACTTAAAGTGCAATGGATACTTTTTGTCTACATTGGTCACTGCTGTAGTTTACTGCCATTTTCAGTACTCATACAGTATTTTCCTCCATCACCTTTGCAACGAGGTGGTGGATTGCTCCAGGTGCCGTCATGTAAACACCTGCTTTCATTGGCTCCTTGCATGACATACCTGACAAACGAATGTTCACACTAGTCACACTAGATGCAATAGTGTAAAAACACGAGTTGTAATGATGTGTTAAGAACTGTAAAGTGACTTTTACTGTTCAGTTTTACCCATCATCACATGTGAAATTAAGCACACTCTTGAATGGAGCTTCTGTCCTTCCCATTGCTAATGGCTGCAGAGGTCTGGGTATTGGGCACATCTTAGCTATAAAGACATAAGACAATATGATTTTGACAACACTGAATTCACACCTCTTGCTAGTTAAACAACAACATACACACATAAAACCAGAAATTACTAAATTACAGAAATGACACATTTTAAGGTTATAGCATGTTTTTGTACTTACAACGCAAGAGTTTGTGGTTTGATGATTTGTAGTTTGTAGTAATTTGTAATAATAATACACCTCTGCACTGCAAATTTGAAATTGCTATGTCAGTGACAAAGACACTAATTAAGAGTTCAAAGTTCACTCATTATAGATGCTTGGATTAACACTATTACGACTTAAAATGTACAGTCTGCTAGTGTAATTATTCCATAGTCCGTTAGTCCATACACTGTAATAGCATGGTAAACAGCCTTGCTTCGTACCAGTAATATGTAAATGGATATTTTCTATGTTCAGTTGTAAACACTGCTGTTGAATTCACAGCATTATTATAAAGTTTGGTAGGTTTGATGTCATTTCACTTGGACTACATGACACTTGGATCATGGTGCTGACAAGTCCAACTGAGGATATGAAGTGAGTAGGTGGGATCTAATTACATCTTTAAGGAGTTGAACTAACACTAGTGAGATCAACACTGTCAAATAACTTCAACACACTAGAACATTTTACTCTGAAAGTGTTAGAATTACTGTTTGAAATCTAGTAACTACTTGAAATCAACTCTGAAATATTTAACACTGAAATTCTAACACTCCCATTTTTGCTGTGTTCATCACTGCGAGCTAGTAAACTTCATTTCACGCTATAGTCACTCACGGGAACATGCCAGGTTTGACCCCGTCCACTCTCCTGCTGCGGTGCACGTTGTCCGTTGGGGGGCTGTTGTAGAAGGCAAGTACCCTTGGTCACATGAGAGGGTCACCTCTTCTCCAACCTCATACACACGTTTTAGGGTAGATTCATCAATCCCATCAGTGATAGGTGGCCGGCCACATACTGGTTATTGAAAACATAATTGGACAAATATATAAGGAGCAGGAGTCACAAAATAATGTTTAGATTGTGCAACTTGTCTTTTAACATAACACAGCAACAGTATTCAGTATTCTCTAATGTGTAGATTTCAAACTTGTGAATTGATAAAGCTTGTGCACACTTATTTAATATGTGACACCATTAACCATGCGCACAGGGTGAAATGCAAATACATTAAGGAATATTTGCAGCACATTACCAAATTCATGTCATGCTCAAACGCAAACAAAAAAAGCACAAAAAAAAATAATTATTCTGCTCCATTTTACCTTTCTTGGATGTTACAGTTGTGTACAAAGCTACTTGGCTGAGGAGCAAGAAAACCAAATGTATAGGCATCATCTTGGGGGTGAATCCTCTTCAGTATCCCTCACATCTGAGTGGGGATGGGGCCAACATAAAGGCCGCTGGGTAATCAGGCCCCTGATAGCCTGCTCCAATCAGATGCCAGTGTAAGCTCCTATTGTTTGAGCACAAAGGTCTTAACTCCTGCATATTTACCTAGAGTTGATCAATAACCTTGATTTGGTAGAGTCAGCGGCAGACACAGCGTGATATGAATTCATGAATAACAAAAGAAAGAGGCGCCCAAGAGTCTGTATACACTCACACACACATACACACACTCACAAGAGCACATTTGATTAATTGATGAACAGTACTTAAATCATTTAACACCTCTTTAGTGATGCTCAATCACTACTCTAAGTAATCCAATTAAGCAGAGAGATAATATGACAGCTATGACATGTCATAACATGTAACACATGTTAACGAAAAGTTGCTTTTTGGTTTGGCTTGGGAACTGTAGGAGCAACAAGCATACAAGAGGAGATTCTTTTATTATATTAAAAAATGACTATGTCAACTCTGTGAGCTGCAGAACCGCAATCACAGGAAGTATGCAAGACCTAATTGGGTCAAATGATTTGTAATACTGTGTGTCCTTCACAGGTGGCTTCATCTAGGCAGATAAGCTGCATTATTTGAATTGAATACAATACATAAGTCTCATATCTCTTTAATGTTCTGGGGCTTTCAGTGGGCTTTAGCTCAGTATTATATGATTTCCTTAAACAGTAAATCTGATTTTGCAAATATTTGTCTTTCACCTAAGATGGACTGAAATGTTCAGGCTGCTCTGCTGGTCAGTGACCCTATGGAAATTTGTTAACTTTGAAAAGTCTGAGAAATTGCAAGCAGGTCAAATTAGTTGTCGAACCCTCCATAGCTGTGAGAATAATTCAAACTTAAAAAATTACAAAATTAATCCAGTTGAATAAAACATGAACTTTAATAGGTGCAAGCAAAGAATCCAGTCATGTTCATTAGACACACTCATAAGTACAACAAATGATCTTTAAGGGCTATTTGTAAAACACTAACATTATTCATCAAGTAAGCAATTATCTGCTTGTCTTTAATAAATAATGACTGACTATTGTATATCATATCCATGCACATCATGGACTACAGGTCTGATGAGGCCTCAGGTAAGGTTGGAGGCATTAATGAAGGCATTTCCTGGACATTATAACAATAAATAATAATGATAATGCTAAATCCAGTGATAAAATAAAAACTAGTTTCTGTTGATTGAAGGTAGGAAATCAGCATGGAAAGAACCTATACTAAACACAGTAATGAATCATGAGATAAAACTCTACTACTGGACAAGAAGTGAGCAGCAGAATGACATTCTTCATTCATGAAATACTCTTTTGTTACAGTTTTATTACATAATAAACATACTTAACAGTAAAAAAAAAAAAAAAAAATTAACACAAAAAGTTAAAGTCACTTAAACGCAACTTTAACAGTGTGTATAAATGAGCTGTCATGTTCGTGCAATGCTCTGTTTTTCCACACGATGACGCTTCCATCCCAGATTCCTGCAGCTGGACCGGGGGCCTTCTCCCTCCCACAGCGGGTCCTGTTGCGTCACATCAACCAGAGGAAGCGGAGCTGAGCAGCGTCAAGTTGCACGAAGATGCAGTGACCACGAGCAGGAAGTTAGTGTTAGAAATAAAACTGGCAGTCTGGCAATGGAATCAGTTGGCAATCGTGTCTCAGCTGCAGAGGATTATAGGACACATTGAGAAAGAATCAAATGCTGCTCCACAGGCTGGGACTATAAAATAAATAAAATATGAGTAATGACTTATAAAATGTGACCATATGTAAGCTTGAAAAACTTTTTTCTCATTGACTAGATAAAGAAATTAAATAATAATAAATTATTTTAACTTATGTAACAACTGAAAATAAATGAAAATGAAATAAGCAAATGGCAAAAGCAGTAGTCTGGGAAACTTAATTTATGCACACCACCTGAAGGTTGACAGTTCTTCTCCAGGGAGATGAGAAACTGTGGGTAGGGAATGTAATTAATCCTCTGCGCTCAGTGTTTAATAGTAGAGGACCGACTACACAGAAAGCTTTCATGGGTTCTTTTTGATGATTTAAAAGGTCGGCTGGTGTTGCTTTCATGGACTGTTCGACAACAGCTTTGTGCACACCTTTGTGACTGTGACTTAGATTAAAGGCTGTACAGATAAAGGCAAACAATGAGGACACCAAGACTTTGAGGATTTTCAAATTATAATCTAGTTATACTCTCACTTGCCAGGTTTATTAGATACAGCCTGCAGTCCAACATACATGCAATATCAATAGATTAGATCAGATTAGATAACACTCTATTGGAAATTCAGATGTCACAGCAGCAGAGTAAAAATGACAACACCAGAACAGAATATATCAGTTACGTGAATTAATTGGTCAAAGTAGATACAAGTCCATGTTGTAAGCCCCAGGAGAGGCTTATCCAGCTTCTATCATCTACATCTAAAAATATGTAGTTGCAATGTCAGCATTTTTTCTGAAATGATCGACGGCTGTCCAGAAAATAAACCTTTATTAAGTGGACTTATTGGGCAGCTGGCAACTGTCATTCAAAATGTGTGAATATGAGCAAGTTTGTATGCTTTAATAGAAAACATAGTCTTTGGGAAAAAAAGAGAAAAGGCGTTTACTTTGAAGCAGGGACCGGATGTAGTATGCTTCATTGTGTCTAACTTTTCAGTGTGCAGAGCTGTCAGCAGAACAGCCCAGTGGTGTCGACAGGCAGGGAAAGCCCTCAGACAGTAAGTACAGTGTCTCCAGTGCAGACCGCCGCTCCGCACCCTGCTGCTGGCTCAACACTGAGGACTGTGCGTCTACACGGACTGAGAAGACATCAACACACACTTGAAGACAGCAAGGCAAAGCTGTAGTTAGGGGGACATGGCTGATGTTAGTTCAAACGAGTCGTCCACCGCGGACGTAGCGAATAGGTTTGCTCGCAAAGGTGCTTTGAGGCAGAAAAACGTCCACGAAGTCAAGAACCATAAATTCACAGCCAGGTTCTTCAAGCAGCCGACTTTCTGCAGCCACTGCACCGACTTCATCTGGTAAGCCTTCCGTTTCCCACCTCCACCACCTGACTGCTGCCTGTTGCACATTGGATAACTTTAGTCTAGGAGGCTATACTTTGCTCGATGATGCAACACGACTTCAGGATAACTTTTTCTTTTTAATCCTGCACACTCTACGCTTCTGACATACTTCCTTGCCAGTAGAGTAAGAGTGTATGGGTGCTCACAAGTCCTCAGTGTTCTCTCTAGTTCATTTTACTCCAGGGAATCCCAGTTTGTCGAGATTTTGTCTAGGCGATCCCAAATGGGAGGAGTTATGCTGTTGTTTATGTCATTAGTGCAGCATTGACCATAATGACTGTTTGCTGAATAGTGGCTGAAAGCTTTTCAGTTCTTATGTTATATACATTCTCAAATGCAGGATTGGGATCTAATGTGCTGTCTCTAAATTGGAAAAAGCACAGTGAGGAAAAAGTCAAACGAAAGCATCAGTTTTTATGATTGTCATGTGGTCCCAGGAAATCCCGGGATCCCTGTGTAAGAATAGCTCAAATGGTGCATAAATGTAAGTGGACATTTCTGCACCAGTGGCATGTTGTCAGTCCCGGCAGGTAACTAAGTGACAACTGTACCTGCAGTTTAAAGTCCATTTTCCTTGTTGTATTTCCTGATTAACACATTGCTGCTGTGCAGATATTGAGATTAGACGTGGTTAAAGTCTTTAGATGAGTAATATACGGGAAAGCACTTGACCTAATGGAGTGAAATGTTTCAACAGATACACATGCTGTTCAGTTGAAACAGACTTGAAGTGGCCAGAAACTTGCAGAGATACAGAGTTTTGCCTTTATGCTGCAGTTCTTTCCAATAGTGCCTAATAGTCACAAAAGTTACATGGAAACTATGAGTTTCTGAATATTATATCTCTTATAAGAGCTTAGTCAGATCTCTTTGCACTTGTCTCCTTGTTTTTCCTTCTCTTACAGTCTTTACAAGTTCAAAAGTCATTGAATACTATTATTTGTACCCTCTTGGCCTTTTGTTTAGTCTCTACATTAACTTTAGGGGTTTTATGTTCTGTTAAAGTTCTGTTTATTAATTTACGCCTGAACTGGGAGGGAAGTAAACTTGCAGATAACTTGGTAGAATTACGCCCACATTCCACATCCTCTGCTGTTTTACAGGTGGGAGTGAGTAGTCATGCCCTTTATTGCTAGTGGCTTGTAACCTTTTTACACCATGACCTGTGCTCAGCAGAAACTTAAAGGCAAACAACTTGTTGCTTTTTTATATGGAGCCTTTTCATTTAGGATTTGTGCTAACTGTTAAATGTAAATACCACATATCTCTATAATATGTACTGGATACTGCATAGTTACATGTATTTCTTTTCTGACAATTAATCATTTGACATCAGCAGTAATATATAGGAATGTGAGGGAATACCTGAACATTACATTCCTATATTATTGTCCAAAACCTCATTCCAAAATCATGGGTGTTAGTCTGGTGCTCTAACAGCCTGCATATTTTGGAACAAGCCACAAGTGCTGGTTAGTGAGATCAGGCACTGATGTTGAATGTTGAATGATAAGGCCCACAGTGGCCCGCAGTTCATCCTAAAAGGTTCTGGATGGAGTTATGGTCATAGTTCTATGAAGCACAGTCACCTTCCTCCATACCAAGCTCAGAAAAACAGGGACGTAGCCTTGCATATGAGGAATATGCCATTTGCAAACAGGAAGGGTGTTTCCTAAACTGCTGACAAGACGTTGGTAGTATTGTACACTATTGTCTAAAAACTCAGTGTGTAGTGAAACATCATGGTAAATGGTCTTCACTCATATAGCGCTTTTCTATCTTATTGGTACGCAAAGCACTTTTACAGTGCTTCTCATTCACCCATTTGCACACGCAACAATCCTACCGATTGGTAGATGACCGCTCTACCTCCTGAGTCAACCCCCCCCCCCCCCAACCCTAACCCTCCCCCTTAAAGCATTTCCTATTTTAAAAGGGGCCTTTTAAAGTAGGAAATGCACAAAGATGTCCACATATTGATTATAAAGTGAAACTGAGAATTATGTTTTATTTAAATATTTATTTTTTAAATTATTTTGGAGAAGATCAGCAGAATGTAAACATTTTAAAGCTTTAAGGACGGTTCTGTTGTTCGCTAATGATGTACATTATTCACCATGTTGCTGGAATTATTAAATGTATTTGTGTATACAGCGCTGGGAAAAAGTTTTTGCCCCTTCCTGATTTTTTTATTTTTTTGCATATATTTGTCACAGTTAAATGATTCAGATCAAGCAAATTTTAATATTACACAGCGATAACCAGAGTAAATACAAAATGCAGTTTTTAAATGAGGATTTCATTTATTTAGGGAAAAAGCATGCCTGGATCTATGTGAAAAAGTTATTGCCCAATAAAGCTAATAACTGGTTGTGCAACCCTTAGCAGCAACAACTGCAATCAAGCGTTTGTGATAATTAGCAATGAGTCTTTCACATATCACAGAGTTATTTTGGCCCACACTACCTTTGCAAAATTGTTTTTATTTAGCCACACTGGAGGGTTTTCGAGCATTAACAGCCTGTTTAAGTTCATGCCACAGCATCTCAATCAGATTTAAGTCCTGACTTTGACTAGGCCACTTTTTGAGCCATTCGGAGGTGGACTTTCGAATCATCATCCTGCTGCATAACCCAAGTGAGCTTGAGGTCACAAACTGGTGGCCGGACATTCTCCTTTGGGATTTTCTGGTAGAGCGCAGAATTCATGGTTCCATCAATTATGGCAAGTCGTCCAAGTGCTGAAGCTGCAAAACTGCCCCAGACCATCACACTACCACCACCATGTTTGACTGTTGGTATAATGTTCTTTTTATGAAATGCTGTGTTAGTTTTACATCAGATGTAACGGGACACACTCCCTCCAAAAAGTTCATCAGTACACAGAATATTTTCCTAAAAGTCTTGGGGAAGAGCCTTTATGTTTCTTTTTGGTCAGCAGGGGCTTTTACCTTGCAACTCTCCCGTGGATGCCATGTTTGTCCAGCCTCCTTCTTATTGTTGAATCACAATCATCACATCATCATCAAAAAAACTTTTATACATAGATCCAGGCAGGTTTGGGCAGATTTTTTTCCCTTAATCATTTTGTAGTCACTTGGGTTAACTTTGTGTGATATTAAAATTTGATTGATGATCATTTACTATAAGTGTGACAAATATGCAAAAATAAAATCAGGAAGGGGTCAAAAACTTTTTCACAGCATTGTAGATGAATTATATGGCTGAGAGAGAGCATTAAACAACAATTTAATTCAACATCATTTGTTTTCACAGGGGGTTTGGAAAACAAGGATTCCAGTGCCAAGGTAAACAAAACTGACTGACATCTGGCTAATTCACATGTTTTGTGATCTGTGTGCATCTCTGTGTGTGACATGTATAGCATGTTAGGCAGAAACACTAGAAATAAAGCTGTTTGAAGGATAGTTCTTCATTTGACAAATTGACTTTTACTGCTTTATACTTGACTGTTGCATGTATATTACACAAACCGTCACATTTAGCCTTGATGTTTAATGTTTTTCTGTCATTTTCATTTCATTTTATGCTTTTGAGGTATGAGTTCAATTTCTTTTGTACAACAAACATGAGAATAAGACATTATAGCCTTTGTGAATAACTGATTTGTCTGTTACCTTGTCACTGGTTATTCCTGCTAACTTCCGACTTATAGAGAGGTCTACAGATACATGTCGAGGATAGCATGACAGAATTATGAGCAAACTGACAAACTCAGTCTGTAGGACATATTCATCGTAGTCCTTGTGTTCAGATGTTTGTAATCTTTATTTTCATGCACCTACACTATTTCCATCCTGCTCATGATTTGTTTGCTATTTTGCAAACATGACATAATTTGTTTACCCACAGTTAGTGTAGTGTTACTGTGGTCATAACACATCAAAATCATGTGGCCGGAAGAAAAATTGAGCTAAAACAATATTGTCTTTAAAAATTTTAGAACATAGCAAGTATGACACCATAGAGCTAGTTCAGTAAGGGTTTTGTGGATTGTTTCTGTGTTCTAATGCTTTTGCCATCTGCACTGTACAAGCAGTTATTTTGCGCTTGTTGCGTGGTGTTGGATTAGATTTAAAATGATTCTCTGTGATAATGGGAATTTAATATGGTATTTAACTGCTTATTGTGAAGGATGTTGTACAAGTGATGCTTTTGCTTCGAACTGTAAAAACAGTTCTGTTGATAGGGATTAGTTTGGCTAAAAGGAAGTGAAATGATTGTAACAGATGAAGTTAAAGACAAAATGAATGACAGGTGTTTTAGAGAATAGGTGGAATAGAAAGTGAAAGAGGAGAGGAATAAAGAAGGACAAAACACACATATGGGAAGGGAAATATGATGTAGCTTGTGTGAGCTCCAAATTACCAGCCTCACGTTGAAGGTGGATTTCCTAAATAACACGCCATTCTGAGTTTCAGCATGCCTCAACTCTCAGAATTCCTCATCTAATGTGGAAACTTTTGGGCTTGCCAAAGTCTGACTCTGGCTGCGAGTGCCCAGGTAACATTCATTCAGTTATAGATACTATTATGCTGTTTCAGTGTGTTTATCAAAACTCTGTCTTCTGTGTATACTGTATGTGCCACAGTGAAACTACATTGCAAGTTTTTTTTCTTTCTTTGTGCGCAGACCAAAGAGAAAGTTTCTCCTTTGAATTCTAAAAAACAGTGAATGAAATGGGCCCTGTGCAGTTGTCAAACAAAATGTAAATTAATGTAAATATAAACAAAGTTGCATTTGTGCATTGTTAAACTTAAAGATTACAGCCACCATTTACAGTAGCAATGGAATAATTTGAAGTTACCTTCAGTACTCACACATTTAACATTTTGCATTTCACAAAGTATCATTTCGAGTGCAATTTGTGAAAATGACGGATGGATTACGAAGACGAATTTTAGATTGTTAACATCAGTTTCACCAGATGATGATTATGGTGTTTCAGGCAAGTGTGATAATACAGTGCTGTGAAAAAGTGTTTGCCCCCTTTATTTTTTTGCATATTTTTTACACGTAATTGATCCAGATCATCAAACACATTTTAATATGACAAATTAATACAAAATGCTGTTTTTAAAAGATGAATGTGATAAGTATGCAAAAAATAAAATAAAATAAAAAAATCAAGAAGGGGGCAAATACTTTTCCACAGCATTGTAGATGAATTGCAAACAGTAACATTTTGACAATAATGACTTGATTGGAAGTTCTTTCGATGGACTTCTGCTTATGGAGCTGTTGAGGAGAAGACAGTCTCTCTCTGTTGGAGAGTTAAAAGATAAACACTTTTCCATGCAAGGCGTTTGATCTCAATGACTCAGAAGCTCTTCTCTTGAGAGTGTCAGAGTGAGTAAGACATACAAAGGTCTTTACTGAAGCATTACTCACAATACTAATAAATTTAGATGGTTCATAGTGTCTTGTATCTGCAGGGGCCTTTGTCTGGAAAATGTTCACATATAAGAGTGTGCATATTAACCCATGTCTACATGTAAATCTATCAACAACCCGACACCCACTCTTCTCTGTGATGTCTCTCACAGAGGTGAGATGCAGTGTGCTCTCAGGCTTCTAGTATTTGCTCCCACTTGAGTGAAACCAGGCTCAGTAATGAGTCAGTCCAAGGTGTCAGAGTGTTGACAGCTTAACATGTTTTTGCATAACCTGACATTATCGTCAGCATGTCCACCAACCCCCTCCTCTGTTTTCACAGCAAGTTGTCATTTTCATCGTGCCTCATTAGTACTGCCACAGCTCATGATGAAGGAGATGACGAATCAGTGATTAGGAAGACATCGTAGAAGAGGTTATTGTACACAAACGTGCCCTCGAGATTTTTCTCTTGACTGATATCTCAAAAAACTGACCACTCCCTCTTTTATCATAAATCCTTGCCTGGACCTGTAAAATAAATAATGCCTGCATTATCAAGATGAAGGTGATTGGTTACACTGCACCTATTCAAAGAGTTAAAGGTCCCCACTTTATAATATCTGTTTAGCCATAAATTATTAAACTTTAGCTTCCATAAAATGAGGGTCAAGTCCTCCAGCAAAGACAGCGAGCCTCTCAGTCACTACTTGAAAATGAGTTAAACTGGAGAGTGGCATTTCTGTAACAAGAGTGACATTTAATTTTCAGTCCTGCAAATGTCCCCTTTCTAAGAATAGGGTGGGCTGCACAGTATTACACAACACGCAGTTGTCCCACACCGTCAAATAATGACACTTCCCGTGGCGTTAAATAATGCCACTTTTAAATTTCTTTAGCGTGTCACACCGACACTACAGGTATCCATGGTATCACTATTTGACTCCATGGAAAATATGGGAGCTATGTGTGAAACCTGACGTCATGACAACAACCATTAACACTCAATTACTGTTGTGGAAACAAAACTGTATGGTTGAGTTTAGACACAAGGACAACTGGGTTAGGATTAGGTTAAGTCAAGAAATAAGTACTTCCTGGACTCATACGTCTGTTTCCTGTGGGAAAATGATGCATGTTGTTGACCCATCCATCCACCCTGTCCTCCTCCCTATGAGGACACTTGGCTTATTATAGCACATCATTGCTCCAGGCGTCAAATAATGACGCGCCTGGGTTATTATTGCAGTGGCCTGACATCCTGCATCTCATAATGGTGCAAATGCGTACCTTTAGCATCACTACAAAGCGGCATTATCTGAAGAATAGACTGTATTACATCCCATGAACAGTTTATAGTGTTGCAAGTTTGAAATTGTAGTTGTTTATTCAGTGCTTTTTAATCTGTGTACTATCTAAGATCATTTAATATATTTATGCTTGTGTGGTTATTTTTTTAGGTCATTTTGGAATTATATGTGTAAAGCAGATACAGAGTAGGTTTGCCAGCTGATATCAAATATGGAATTTGAAACAGTCAGTCAATAAATTGATTAGTCAGTCAATAGAAAATTAATTTGAAACTGTTTTGATAGACAATTAAATTACTTTTTTAAGTAAAAATACCAATATTTAGTTAGGTTTTGCTTCTTGGATGTGAATGTTCGCTGTGTTTCATAGTTGCCTATAATAGTGAATTTAATATCTTTGGTTTTCGCACAAGCAGTTTGCCACCTGGGGCTTAGAAAATTGTGATCAGCTGGCCTTCTGACATTTTATACACCAAGTCATATTAGTTAATCTAGAAAATAATTGGCATAATTGCTGGGTAATGAAAATAAATGTTACTTGAGCATAGAATGGAGTAATAATACTGTACTGTCCTGTACAATGTGAAGATTCTGAGAGATGTGAACATTATCCACTGAGTTTATTGCGTTGAACCTATGCGGGTGCAGGTAAAAAAAATCAAACAGCTCTCAACATGATACTTGCAATGAAATGTTAGAGCAAAGTTAACGTGAGGGAAGGGTAATATTGTGGAAACAAACAAGCCTATCAGTTAAGCCTATCAAGGTTTTTCTTTGATGCAAAACTTGTGAAGCTCATGAGTTTTGCTGTTGCCACAAAAGAAAGAAGACTGGTTAATGTCTTGTTGTGAGGCATGCACAGATCAAGGGTGACATCTTAAACATATTTGCACCACTTCTGTTATGCGAGTCAAAACTAACAAGCAAACATTATGCACAAACAAAACTGTCCTACAGCATGAACCTGATAGCTCTAACCAACCTATTACTCATAACCCAACACTGCTCCTTTTGATGGTTAGTGGTCTTGTTTGATGTGTTACATCAAACATTGATAGTGTCAAACAAATAATAATGACTACAAATGTTTTCATCTGCCAAATCCCGTTGATCCACAGCGGCTTTATTAACTTCATGCTGTTCAGTGTTTGTACAGTGCTCAGTATATCCTTGTGCATATCCGCAACAGTGTCATCCCAATAAAGGATCTGTTCACACTCCATGGAAATGTAAACTCCCTGAATGTCCATAGTCCCTGTCCACACTGGCACATGCATTCTACTTTTACTTCTTATTGCAGTTTTATCTTTCCATTTTCACATTGCTCAAACAGCACATGATTGATAACCATCATTTTTACTGTTCCTTTGGAGTGCTACATCCTGAAGTTGCATCAGAAGTATGGTTATAATGCTCAAGGTCCAACACCAGTGTGGTCTCAGAGGGAGCAAGAAAGAGAAGGCAGATTGTGTACAGACAACTTATCTAAAATCTGGCCTGGATTCATAATCTATGTGGATGGTTTGAATGTTTGCCAATGACCAATGTGGTCTTAAAAATATAGAGATCAAGAGCAGCAGCCAGCATCTAAAGGCACCACATGGAAACTTGGTGCCTTTAGATGCTGGCTGTGTGGCAGATTTGTGCTTCATATAGACAGTGATACATTAGTTCATGCTTTTATTTCTCCAGGCGGTTACATGGCCCATAATAAACCCCATCTTTTCATGAGAGACATGAACGTTTATTACAATTTCAACCTCAGGTGACCTGAAATAAACCACGCTGTGCCTCAGTGAGTAATGCTTTTATAGTGAATTTACCGGAAAACATTGCATCTGCAGATATTTTCAGTTGGGTTATTATCAGGCAGCAAGGGCTATTACAAAAGCAAAACATCTCTAAAATGCACAAGTCATTTATATAAAATCTGACAGCTTATTGTCTGTAGTAGTGTGTTTAGTTTCTTTTGTCAAATGGAGTGCAATTACATTAATTTAGTGGAGTAATAGCAGTGAGTAGGAAAATGGCAAGAGCTTAAAAGTTCCCTCACTGTGTGAGTGATCCGCCAGTGATAGAAGTTTGAAGTACTAATCCTGCAGGATTTTTATCATTTTCATATATACCTCTTCATAATATGCTTAATGTCAAATTTGGTTGGTTCCGTACTATGGTGCTGAGATTCTCATAAATCTTATTATAAATATTATACAAATCTGTTGTAAAGCTGTGTACAATGACATAAATTAATTGCTAACAGCTGAATTTTGTACCTGTAGAAAGTAGACTGCCAGCTGTTTCTTCTCTTTTTGTCGCTTCCTCTTCATGCTTGTTTACTTGTTTCTCTGTCATCTTTTTTTCCTTGTGCTCACAGCCAGAAAACTGCCCTCTATAGTGCCTTCTGCTCTGGGTGGCTGCCCAAGGGGTTATATGGCAACTTTCTTTTCCTCTGTCTGCACACACGCACACAGAGGAAATTAGGAGTCAGTTTTATTCTCATACAGTCACATTGCAGGGCCATGCTCTCAGGGTTAAAATGTTCCAACCTTATCTTTGATACTGTTCTGGCTTGTAGTTAGACATCAAGATAAAAGATTAGAGAGGGTTTGAATGGAGCAGAGCAGAGAAGAGGCGTCATGGCATGTGTGTGTATGTTTGTGCATGTGTGTGTGTTTATGTGAAAGCGAGGGAAGGGTGAAGAATTCAACATAGACTATATTTAGAATTGCTCCTCAGTCCCCTGAAGAGATACAGTGCTATGCATAACGCTGGTTCTGTTTATAGGAGGACACTTGCCCTGTCTTTTTAGATGGCCTCTGTGTGGTTACATGAGACTTTTGTCTGGAGACACACACATTTATTAAGTTCTGCAGTTTAATGTATTGATGTGACCAGGGATGTATGTTCAAGTGTCACAAATCCAGTTCAGTCAGTTAAAAAGAAAGAAAATGGAGAAGACAGTGCAATAAACTGTTTATTTCAACACCATTCAAGGCACAGTATGACAAAATCATAGTTAAAGCTACAACATGCAACTTGAGCTAGTGCTGGCATGACTCTTGAAATCAATACATTCTCCTCCACCCATCCCTCCCTCTTCCTTCTCTGCTACAAACTGCTACACTCTGCTATGCTACACAACGCTCTACCATGCACTTCAGGTAGTTTTAGAATAGAATAGAATAGAGTTTATTTGCCATTTGCACAGGTACAATTAAGTACAAGAACATTGGAATTCTTTTGCATATAATATAATAGGAAGACAGTAGGAAAAACACATAAGTAATAAGAAAATAAAAAAGGAAGTAAACATAGAAGCATAATACACTGTACTAAAAAGTGTCTTTAAACAGCCAAAACCAGCACTGACAAAAGAGCAGCATCTTTAGGTGTCTGGAGTTGAGTTAAAAAAAGAATTTCAGACCTCAGATAAAGCTGAGGTATAGATTTGAATTTTAACCAAAGCCATGTACAAGAGTAAATATGTATTCTGATAAGACTATTAAACACCACTATCAGCCTTCAGTATCACTGTATTAATATTGGTGTGGTCCTCTTCCTTATTATAGTTGAAAATGTCTGTCACACACTTTGAAACTTGTGCCTTGTAGAAAATATAATAGTTGCCACTGTAATTGACACCTTTACATCATAGATTGTGATTAGTAAATGACCCGTGCACTGCTCCCGGGAACGGGACACAAGGAGAGATATGGTGTCTTTGACAGTGACTATAATAACTAAGGCTGCTCCAGTAAATCCCCAGCAGTAAAACTGCTTAGTCCTAAATCCTCCCCAGCTGTAAAAGGCTCACCACTCTGAATTCATATACCATAGAATATTGTTAAAATGACTCCTAATGCTGTTACTTTCTGTTCGTTTCAGTGCACATGCTGTCTGATTAATAAGCACTGAAATACAGTGGACATTTCTGTAAACTAAAATGTAATGGACGAGTGAAGTTCTCATTGGCAGTGATATGTATGTATGTTCTACAGGCAGAAATCTCACAAACAGCTTGTCAGACAAAAATGAGCGGCAACAAAAACATTTATAACACAAAAGCTCTCAAAACCTCATTGAGCACTCCTCATTTTCTTCTGGCTGGTCAGTGTTCATTTAGCCTTTAACTGGAGACAGCAGTAAATTGTCAGATAATAATGGGCAGTAGGCAGCACCATTAACCTACAACTAACACTGTATATAAGTGGTTGTAGAGTGTTCTGTACTGTACCCAGAGTACTGTAATTGGAAAAATCAGTTAGCACAAGGAAAACATTTTTTTGAGTAATATTTTTGAGTAATATCACTGAAATAATACAGATGCGAGACAAATAAAAAGGAAACACATGTCTTATGTCTTTCCATAAGGTATTAGAACACATTAAGCTACCAGAACATGTTCAGTGTGATTTGATTCAGCACGTCTGTGGGCACTAGTGGTTGGATGCAAAACTATGCAAAAAATTTAATAAAAATAGAGAAACCAAAAACTAACTATTGTCTATGACTGACAAATAACTTATTTGAAAGATCTTCTGGTTCTGGCTCATGTAGCATATTTAAACCATTTTTATGTTACCTTCACGTCTTCAGATATGTTCAGATATGCTACTTTGCATGTGCTTGTAGAAAGAATGTACAGTTGTTCTGCTGTACACTTCAATGAAAAAATATTCAGATGATTATATTCTGTTATCAAGGACAAAAAAAATCAAGGTTACTTCTGCTTTTTATTGAATCCCTGCACTATCAGGATCGGTGTGTTGTTGTTATTGAGAATGCTGTGTGTTGTGAATTATAAGCATAAATCTGCACCAGAGGATTATGCGTTTTGATTTACAGTGTGAATTGATTCACTGTAGATAAAACTGATGTAATAATAATGACATACTTTATTCATCCCCTTGGGGAAATTGTTGTTGGACAACTGCCAGATAGTACTTGTCAGTGCTACTCTGGGATTCTGGTGTCTTGTCTAAGGACATGTCAGTATGTGGAACCGGGAATCAAACCACTGACCCTGGGGTGTGTAGATGAGTGGTCTACTAACTGAGCAACTGCCTCCCCATTTATACACTACTCACAAAAAGTTAGGGATATTCGGCTTTCGGGTGAAATTTATGGAAAACGTAAGAAGTTCACACTACAGTGATATTATATCATGAAAGTAGGGCCTTTAAGTAGAAGCATGCAATGGTGATTTACTCATCTCAAACAATTTATTGAAACAAAAGCCAACAACAGTGGTGAGT
>JAUMHL010000001.1:17020689-17037493 GCA_032362345.1 Sandelia bainsii
AATGTAGCACGTCATTCGTTCATTCACAAAAATACATTTCAATACAACGTGACAATTACGTTCTACAAAAACGTAATTGGGTCGCAAATACGTCCTGTAACAAAACGTAATTTAAGTCTCGTCCTATACAAACGTAATTTTTAGGAGACAGGGTTGCACCAAGAATCCCTGTTTCAGTCTCTTCAGCCTGAATAGACAGTTATAGCCTACTGCTCGAACGTCCGTGAGAGATGAGTCTTCTTGGACATGATTAAAGTCACTCTGTTGCAGTTTGGTTGAGGCCCAACACATCTTTCATTCAAGATCCTGAGCGACATTCAATCTGAAGGATGAGACTGAGTCTTTCTGTCAATACTTGCCATCCTGGATCTGTCACACTGTAGGCCAAGTGGGTCAAGGAAAATGCCTTCTCCGGAGAATAAAGCTGTTAGTCTCAGTCTATTTGTTGCAGATTGGTTAAACACCTCACTCTTAGAAGGAAGTCACACTACTTTTCACACTACTTTAAGGCAGTGCAATGAGTTATTTTGAGCCTTTGGTTAGAAAGGAGCGCATTTTTTGAAAAATGTGGAATAATATAGTTAATTATTGACAGTTAAGTTAACCATCTATTCAATTAAGACCTAAATCATTTTATAAATCAGAATATATAAAGACTTTTCTTATGCTACTTAACATTTTGACTTTGATCTGATTGGTGAGGAAATTTATGAAACAAAGATAAACTACTACTGACTTAACACACGAAAATGTGACAGTTCTCCTTGTACCTCTTGCTTTTTAATACAACATACAACAGAAAAGTTCAATATAAATCCAGTTCCATTTTACTGTGTATAAATAGTGCATTCTGTCACTCTGTGTAAAAAACATTTCAATCCTTTTCTAAAAAGTTCCCTTTGTTCCTGTAATATATCATCTACGTAAATGTTAGTTAATCCTACCACAGATTACAAAGTGCTTTATAGTCCATTTGCACAAAGACAAGATAAGACTTAAGTGACTTTAATCTGATGAAATACTGTAAACAAAAAAAATGGGGTTTTTTTCTCAATAAAAGTTAAAAGTGCATTGGGTGCAAAAATAGATCCAGCTTTTAAAACTGTATGAACATGCAGCTCATTTCTAATGCTATTCTGATTTCATTGAAAGCAGAGAGAGGATTTTAGGGTGAATAGGAAAAATAATCATGTTCACTTCATGTTCTGCACTTTTGCTATTATTCAACAAAGATTGAATTAATCCAACAAATTAAAATCTTTCTTTGATTCTTCTGTGTACTCACTGCAATATCTGGAATTTGTTTCCAGTAAACATGACGTCTTTATTATGTGGCCAGCCAAGAGGACAGTTGGCTGTCAGCTGTCATGAAGATGTATAAGATGTTAGGTGCGTAGAGAAAAAGTTGATGAAGATGGTGATAAACCTATGCAAAGCTCTTAACACCATAGTTATGTACAGGTACGTACAATCATGACACAAAGGAAACTGAGAAAAGTTGAGTCAGAAGTCTTGAGACAATATTTCGACCATAAAAGTGTTGATTATAGTTATATGCTGAACCTGTGCTCCCTGCACACTGAAACAGCTTACAGTAACCACTCAAGCCTTTCACTGCTGCACAAAGTATCCAAGTTTCTTTCAAACAACATTCACCATCCTCAATGCAAACACCCACCACACTGAAGCATCAACCCAGACTGACTCTCAGGAGAAGTTTGTTTGAACTCTGTATTCACTTCAGTCAGATGGGTCCCATATCTATTAAAAAGCACTAAAATGTGACATTTGTTTGGAGAATGACAGAACTACAACACATCATTAATCTCTTAAGGATAAGATTTATTTTTGGACATTTTTGTCTGTATTTGACAGATTTTTAGTGAAGAGGCAGACAGGAAACATAAGGAGTATGGCAGGAGTATGGAGTATTAGCTACAAGGACACGTCGAGAGTAACATACTGTCTGAAATCCATCAGTGTCTGCTTGGAAAAATGTTATAAAATAAAAATAAGTCTAGACTGATGCTATCATTCAGCTGCTGTCATTTCAGAATGTGTGATACAGTATCAGTGATAAATACTGGCACTCAGGTTACAGTCTGGAAACTTATGAAAGAAAGTTAAAGTGACACAAACTAATGTGTTTTACTTGCCAAAGTTTCGCTGTTGACTTTGTGTCATGTTTATGGTGGCGAGGCAGGCATTTACTGAAAAGTAGTGCTGAACTAATTTTTCTTTGTAGGATGTTAAATTTTGTGGTCTGACCCACATCAACTGAGCTGGAGTTTACTTTTCACTTCTGCTCTTATTTCAAATACAAAATATGAAACATTATGCCCCTATGGTATAAAATAGAAAAGGACAAACTAATTAAAATTAACATGATGTCCATGAAGTTATTATGTTTAATTTCATATAAAATATTAATCGAGGCAGTGATTTCTTATGACACCATAGGAATTACAGTTTTTTTAAGCCACTATAGGATCATTTTTTACATCTGGTACCCATTGGATAACCCTGAATCGTTAAACGTTTGTTTCTGTTTATGGCTCCTAAACTAGACTAGACTCCTAAAGTGAGATGACAGGGCTTGTTGTTGTCCACACTGTGAGTCAGCATTTGACAGTTGGCCTTTAGGTACAAGTCATAGTGGATTTGCGGTGTGAGGGAAAAAAGGTGTTAGAGCTGTTTAGTCAGCCATGAGAGGTGTTCCTGTTATGACTTCGTTTAAAAAGCATCTGACTTGTGTGTGCGTTGGTTTACATGTGCATCTGTTCTGTGCTCCTTGGTTCCTGCACAAAGTGGACAACTGTGTGTGTCTTTCAGCTAAGATAACAGCTTCTTGCTGCCTCTGTTGTTTACTGGCTGTCTGAATGACTGTGTAAGGCTTGTGTTTAATCCTCACTGCTGCAGATTAAATTTGAGGGAGTACATTGTTGTTCTTGTTAGAGAGGAAGGATAAGTCATGAAGGCACATCTGGAGGTTGGTAGTGTACCAGATAAAAGATACCAGATACCGTACATTAATTGTTGCAGTGTCAATATTTTACCTGAAATGTTCCATGAATGCTTTATCCAGCGAATAACAGATTATTTTAAAATTTTGTTCCTCCTTGGTCTTCATTTCTTTCACCCTCTTTTATGATAGTTTACAATATCTCTGTTTTTACTTTGTCTCTCCTTCCAGCCCACCAGCAAGTTGGCACATGCTTAAAGTACCAATCTGCTAGATAAACACGTATGTCTTACCAAGGCTGCCTCACACACACATTTGGTGGTGTGACTGCTGGGTTGTTGTGCAGTGCTGTGTTTTTCCTTTGTTTAAGTTGATCAGGTGATTCAGAGGAGGATTGCAGTAATAGCCCAGTACACGCTGAGACTGTCAATGTGACGAGCGTGAGAGGGCACTTGAAATGAAATACTGGGTTTGATCATTAAATCCCCTTTTATTTCACAAACCAGACAGTTTGACCGATCTTTCACCTTAAAACAACCCTGCCTCTGATATTACAGTGCAGTGTAGTGTCCCATATCTAAATATTGCTTTGTATATAGGGTAGTCTGTCTGGTTTACAAAATAGTTTATCTCTTATGTTTGTATCGTTTTTTTTATACGTGTATTTTGGTTGATTTACACTCAACAGTATTTAATTACAGGGAAATCTACACAAATTAGATTACTTTAACTACATGAGGTTTAAATTGGTGGTTTTGAGTGGAATATCTCATCAGCTATTACACAGATTGTTGTTACATTTGGTTCAAACACTACAGGATATGTTGGAATTCATTTGTCAGTAGTGTATGTCTTTTAGTACCTCTATCGGATCAAAATTATATCTTGTACCAGTACAGTACTTTGGTTAATGACCAAATTAATGCCAAATTAATGACCTTCTTACCGCCCTTAGCTGTTCTTTGAGTTTAATTATAATAAGCAATTGTTAGCATCCTAACAATCCGAACTAACAGGTTACTAAATTGCTCCCAGGCTGCCGGCAGCCTCAAACTTAAGTTTATTAATGCAATTGTTGTTACTAAGTCAGCGCTCTCTGTAGCATTCTGGTTCTTTCAGAGTAAAGATAATTGACATCTTTTCACAATACTTTCTGAATTCTGTGATAGAAGATAAATGATAGCCAGATACAGGTTGTGAAACCACAGACTTGTAGTCAAATTGAAATTTGATTGGCTTATATAATGTGCCTATAGTGTCCCTATAATATCCCCTCACCTTAAATCTCTGTTGGTAAGGAGGAATGCCTCTCTTTTCTACCTCCCTTCCAGTTGTAGTTTTGTATCAGTATCTTTTCAAGCCAACCAAAACATTCCACGTTTTATTCCTTGGAAACTGTCTGTCCTCTGTGTTCCCTCACCTTTCAATGCTAATGCCAGGATGAGAAAAGAGCACAAATCTTTAAGATTTTCTTCTCTCTTGAAGGCCGCTGAGTTTGATGAGCAGGACATTTTTGCTAATAGACTTGACTTTATTTCAATTTTATGATTTTCTTTGATCATCATCATTGGAGGTACTGTATTTTTTTATTACCTATCATGGTAACTGATAACTGTCAGCTCTTTTGTGGCACACATGGTTTAGAGCTGTGTCCTAAAAATAACCCTCATAATTTTATTTTCTGGGATCATTGGTCTGTGAGAAATCGGAGCCCACGGCTTGTTCCTTTGGCCCTAACGCCCTCATCTTTAAGGCAGTCAAATGTCTTGTGAGGATTTAATCCCCTGATGATCTCCTGGCAAGAGAAGAGCATTAAAAAAAAGTGAAAATACAGAAGAGGAAGAAGAAAAACAGAGTAAAATTACTGATGTATTCCCTTATGAAATGTATGAGTCAAGAGTCAATACAGCTTGCTCTATTGGCCACTTGCACTGAGGTTGCAGGGTAAGGCTTTGCTGTGTTGTAGTACTGATGTGAATAGGAAACATATGGGAGTTGCAAATACTGTTTCACTGTGGTTCACTTAGTGTGGAGAAAGGGGTGGTGTGTGTGGAAATAAATAAATTGCCTTTTACCTCCATTTGCTTTCACTTCTGGATTTAATTGACATTTTAATTGATGTGCAAAAGTTGAAATTGTCAGGTAAATAGCAAAGCAGGAAAACCCAACAAGTCTAAATCAGACAACTCACAATGTCCAGCTTTTAATTTGTTTTCAACTCATGGTGCATTTGAAGTCTGATGTTACATCACAGCTACGCTGTCCATTCAGGCACATGTCAGCCATATTTAAGCACCAGTAAGTGCTAACCCCTCCCCCTACAACTTTCTGACACTGGATCCTGGGGGAGGGTATCAGACCATGTTGGAGCTAGTTTAATGTCAACCACTACTACGACACAAAACCTGTGGAAAAGATGCAAACTCTTCATGCCACACTGTCTTAATGTGTGGATACCTGCCTCAGCGTGTAATTCATCCAGTGTGTCTAATAAATCTGTGCCTATTTAATGCAGTGTCTACCTCTGAGCTCATTATAAAGCACAGCTATCATAGAGCACATTAGTCAAATATTTCCTCTGCTGCAGAGTGAGTGCTTGAGGTAGCATCTTGAGCCACAACTTTAATTTGACTAAAGCGTAGGCATTCTTAAGCAAAACAACATTTTCATTCAGGGGCAAATAGTACCTGGATGAATGTATCAATTAATTGAAATTTCAGCAATTAATGAAAGAAGATGGACAGCACTCACTACCTTCCTCTCCTCTGCACATTCTTCCATTTCCTTGCAGGCACTCTGTTATCTTCACTTAGCTGCCTAGTCAGCGAAACCTCTTTATGTAAATGAAACATGAACATGAAACACAAACACTGCATCTCTGTTACTCCTGCAACTTTAGGTCTGCGACTCCTGACGTCACAAAGCTTCCTCTCTCTCTTTTTTCACTTGCTGAACAAAATATCACACATACATTGACAGGAGCTGCTGTTTCTATTCCTGCACCTTAATACAGAGATTGGACCTTTTTCTGCCTCAGGGTACATGGATGAGTGGCACATAATGCAGGAAGGAGAAGTAAAATGGGAGCTGAATAAGGCAACGGCATTGTCCTGTCAGAGCTTTGGCCTTTCCCCTGTCTTCTTTGCCCTAGAAAATACCTGATGTATTGTGAGAGTTTAATGACGCATTTCCCCTCAGAAATGAACTTTCATCGGGGAGGTGGGGGTGTTGGCATGATAATGATGTGCAGTCTGTGCGCATCTGTCTGTTTAGTGGATAAGGTCAGTGTACAGTGACAAATAGAATAGATTTGCTTACTGATGTACTTTTAGTGCCAAATCATCCAAAAAAGAAAGTTATTGTTACTGGTTATATTTATTTTCTCTCTCTGATTTTCCCGCCAGTGAATTTGCTGGCTGAACAATTTGTGAGGCAGTCAGATTTTTGAAGTCGGTTTACACTGGCCAGTTTGAGGCTCAACACAGAGAGAAATTGGGATATTTTGAGCAGAAAATGAAGGAACAGGAAAATCAAATGCACGACAAAAAAGCAAGAAGAGGGAGGTGAGTTTAAAAGGCTGCCAGATGACCTGATTTCTGTGGCGGGGCGAGGTGACAGCCAGGATGAGGTCATCTGTCATTTTCTCACTGAGCGCTAATTTTAGTATCGTAACCCTCATCTTTCGCTTACCCCCCCCCCCCTCACACCACTTAGCACCATCCACTGCACGCTCCCCTTTCTGTTAGCTATGACTTGCTGGTGGTTACAAGGGTGACACATTCGACGGCGCCATTTGTGTATGTGTTTGGGTCTCTGAATGAGAGACAATGAGGGAAAGAGAAGAGAAGATGTATGCCACAGGGTGTGAACTCATGACTGGCAGAAGTGGCCATTGTGGCTCAGACTGTTGACATGCTTAACAGCTGATGTCATTGTTTTAAAAAAATATGCTGTAGTATGTGTGTCACCGACATGAATCAGCATTAACCAGCTCACGAGCTCCGTGTCACCCAGTCACATACTGCAGCAAGCACTGTGAATGATTTCTGCTATTGTGGTGCATTCAGACCGAGTGTGTATTAAAGTGCGTGTGAAGTTCTGTGTAAGTGTGTGCTACTCACAGTGAGTGAATGATTTGTTCCTTAGATAAGCTCCATTCACTCCCTTTTGAAACAGTGTTCGGCCATGTGCTAACAGAATATGGATTACCGAAGAACACAAGACTGGCTTCTGCTAGGATGCAAATTGTCTACACAGTTGGCAAAGTCGGCAATTTGTGAACAGTTAATCAATAAAGAAAAAAAAAAAATCAGCAATTTTAAAATAATGCTTTCAGTCCAAGCTTCTCAAATACAAAGATTTACAGCCTTCATTGTGTATTATGGCCCACTGCTAAATGATACTTAAATAGCCACTTTATTTCAGTCCAGACACTGGAGCAATTGGCAGTTGGTTGAAGATGAACTGGAATATGCCCATTTCCTCACGTTATCTGTCACTGCTTCCTTTACACTGTATTGCTTTTTCCTGTTCTCCCATTATTGTTATTATTGTCTGCCAGGAAGTTATAGGCCGATATGGATGACCACAACTCCGTGTGTGTTGATTAAAGTCCAAACAAGCTGCCATGGAGGAAAGATGCACGCGCGCACAGACACACACACACACACACACACACACACATTTGTACTTCTGTCTTTGTGAAGACACTCACTGGCATCACAATTAAATGGCCGTCGTACCTTAAACTAATTCATCTTTAACTGTAAAACCAACCGAAATACTTTGAAGGTGTGTCAGAATGTGAGCACCAGTCAAAATGTCCTCACCTTCCTTGAATGTTATTATTTCCGAAGTACAAAACTCACACTGGTCCTGACAAAGATTATCATAAAAATGCAGCACACAAACACACTTTTTTACACACACAGTTTTAAACTCACATTTCTCAAATATGCTTATGTTGGCAGATATCTGTTGGGAACTTAAAGTTTGTAGGTCAATGGTTTTTAGCTTCCCATCCGACCTCATCTGCTTCCTTTCAAATAGTGATCTAGGTTTTTATAAATAGATATTATTAATATTACTGATATAAAATAAAATAAATATAAGTTAATGTTGAATAGTTTTGCTTAGAAAAAAACTACATGCAAAAATATGTTGCACCTGCCTAACAACAAATGCACTGTGGCAGCAAACTTTAACCCAGGGCTGTTGGTGTTCACGGCAGTGCAGTCGTGTGAGCTTGTTATTTGCATCAGTAGACCTGCTTTCCTTATTCCACCTTTTGTTTGCAACATTGACAAAGGATGTGGTTGATTTCAGCAACATGCTATATGAGGCGGCCTCTTCATAGCTGCGCTCCCTTTGCCTCTGTGGGCTAATGCAATTTCTCAAAACCACAGACTAACTGTTAGAGCTCTTGCTGCCTTGGCATTTGTTGCACGCTGGAGTGACACTGAAGCATGAAGCTCACAAGAAGCATTGTGCAAGCCTGTAGTTCACAAGTTGTGCTAGATGCTGGAGATAAACCTGCTGCGAGACAGGGAGAAGAAGGGAGGAAGAGACAGAGATGTCATAAGAAAAAGAAAGATGAAATAATGAAATTAGAAACAGAAAGACTCATTTGTGTATGTGGCAGTAATGCTGTAGTGGGATCTTGGAGCATTTCCAGCTCCTTGCTGTACATCTCCCCACACATTCACACATGCCCACCCACACAGACCCACTCAGTGGAAGGCTGTGGAGTCTAATGTCCTGTCTGACTGCAGGCTGTAAGAACCACAATAAGCAGTTTCTCTGCCCAGCTGAAGAAACTGAAGAACAGAGGAAGTGCTCTCCTAAGAAGCTGACCATAAACCGAAACAGGCCTCTGTAATTAAGCTGTGATAGCATGTTTTACATTTCTGAGCACAATGTCTTCACCTCCTCTTTTCTAGTTTCTTTCATTTCATTACCCAATTTAACTACATGGGACATTAAAGTTTTATCTTTTTCTCATCAGTCATGTCTAGCTATTATTTTCTCATGCTGCACTGAGATGTATTCTACTTTACATGCTCTTTACTCATTTTATCTCCCCCTTCTCTCTCCTCCCATATACTCCTCAATGTTCTCTTTTATCCCAACCAACCTTGTCTTTTAGATGTCAAGGAGTTGTGCTCATTCTTTCAGTTATGTTTAACTTGCATTCGTGCCACCTTTTATTCCCTGCTTACCTTGTCTGTGCCAGATCAGGAGTCTGTGTCTATGCTTCTTTAATATTTCCTTCCATTTCTTTCTTTCATTTTAGTCTTACATGCTTTTGCAGTTCAAAGTGGCTCATAATAATCAAAGAGGAATGTTCTTAAGTGTCACTTCCTCAGCCTGATAAAACTTAGCCTCTACAAGCCTAAATGACTTGACTTACTAACAATCCGGGAAGATTGTGTAGTGTCACCACTTTTTTCTCTGCCTTTCAAGCCTACAGTTAACATGAAAATTTTATGATCATACCACAGTACTGACGATATACAGAAAACTCTTCTGCATTATTTTCTTGTAATTGTACAGTGGCAGTTTACCACACCTGAAAATATTGTCAATGTGCAAATAACCTCACAGTGAGAACAAGAATCCAGTACGTTACTGCGCCCAGCCAAGATATAGTCTCACAAAACTGCCTGTAACACAGTTTTTACACAGGTTAAACAAACAACACAGAGTGCTGTGAAAATGTATTTGCCCCCTTTCTGATTTTTTTATTGCATATTTGTCACACTTAAATACTTCAGATCATCAATCAAATTCTAATATTAAGCAAAGATAACCCGAGTAAATACAAAATTTAGTAAATGATGATTTAATTTATTAAGGGAAAAAAATCTGTCCAAACCTCCCTGGCCTTCTGTAAAAAAATAATTGCCTTTCCCTTGCTAAATCATGAATGAACTGTGATTAACCACATATTTTGGAAAGCAGAGGTAAATTTTTACTTGCTACACCCAGGCTTGATTACTGACAGACCTAGAGATCCTTGCTGTGACTCAGTGGGATTGACTTGATTTAGTATATCATCAATACATCCTACCAGTGATGTAGTGTGACTGTTAATCACAAGGTGTCAAGTACGGCTAGCAAATGTGAATTAATGGACCTGTTTAATAAAGCTTACATTTCTTGCATTTATAGCAAGCTGTTGCAAAATATTCCAACTTTTCCTGCCTTCGGGGCACAACCAGTGGAGAAAGACATACACACACTATCTCACACATATGTATGTAGAATGACATGAGATGACCATATGAATGCTGTATCCTGTTCCAGTTTAAATGTAGACATCAGGCCATCTCTGTTAGGAACAAATTCACCCCTTTATTTCCACATGATAAATGTATCTCTGTGCCTCACCCTTCAATGTCTGACAAGAGCTGCAAAAAAAAAAAAAACTGGCACCTTACATTTGGAACTATACACTTTTTACAGTTATTCAGCAGTGACATTAGTCCCCATAAGCGAATAGGAAGTACTTTGATTACTTAAATTAGAGTTGAGAGAAGATATAATTGGTGAGAATGGAGCCTATTATTAGAACAGTCATTTCACACTCTGTACCTGGATAATATGTTTGGGATTAATTTTTAATAAAATGAATTTGTTCCTCATTTTGTGAAGGCTCCTCTTTAATCTCACTCAAACCTGAACCTCAGGTTTTTGGGTTAAAGACTTTAGTATCCAAAAGTAGTTGTTTTTATTTGTGCAGCTTAATGCGACCTACTGCAGTGTTTACACACTATGTAATAAAGGTTGTGACATGAAACACACTGACTGCCACCACACCCAGTAATCTCCTATGATTATTTATAGCTTCTGCAATGCTAGACCTCCTGGGAGGATGGAGAGGTTTAAACCATTGTCTAATAGTGTGTGTGTTTTCTTTGTGTAAGGGCGTTTAGTGTGTGCACACATCTGCATTTTTGTGTTTATATGTATATACTTTTACAGTATAATTTTTATTTCTACAGTTTGTTTCTGTTCTGGCGCAGTTTCAGTATATTAGCTGTACACATTAAGACCAATAAATAAAACCAATGAGTTTAGAAAAACAAGGATCACCAGGGTAAATTTTGCCCTCTTCTTGTGGTCTTTGTAAAGTACAATAGACCAGAAAGACAGAGCCAATGAGAGGTGACCCTGTAATATTAGAAATTCACATGAAGTGTAATACAGCTCCTTTTAAATCTGCATCTCACTATTTTCAACAGTGCAACTGTTCACTTTACCATAATTAAGTTCAGCAATAGGCTGTATTTTCATGCCTGTGAATTGTTCTGCATCCTGGCCTGAGCTGACAGAAATGAAGTGTTTGCAGGCATTCTGGGGGCGGTGGAAGTAATGAAATCCCAGAATGCTGCCAATAAAAAGCTATTTTTCTCTGAAATGGTGTCACCATTTTTTCTATTTATTGGCTTGGAGAGCAATACCAAGAAGTGCAGGGAAATTATTGGAGATCAATGTATTCGGCTCCATATGGTGCTATAACTTAGCTGGAAAAGATCTAGTGTGTGTATTAAGCACTGGTGTGTACGATGCAAGAGTGGGCAGATGCCTCAGGGCTGGCTCCTAACTTAGCATCAAATTGACTTTTCTAACTTAGCATCTCAAATCGGTGCCATTAAATCAACAGTGGGGGCTTAGTTTCCATTCGGATGCAGCAACAGGTAATAAGCAATGTGCACATATTTTTTCAGAAGGCAAACATCCATCATTGAGGTTCACTGAAATCAAGAGTCTCAGCAGTTATTGCATGCATGCTGTTCAGATGCACAGCCACAGTCAGGGGGCCTCTTTGCTGGTACCATAGTTCTTGATAATCCTGCTGTGCTTTGCTCATTAAGTTAGTTCTTTTTACATCATGCTTGTGGCAGTGTAATGTGAAAACACTTAAAATATGTTCTTGTAATCTTCATTATTTCCAATAGTTGTCACCACACTAAAGAATTTTCGTCCTTCTTGACATATATATATACTGTTTTTTTTTTTTATTATTTTCATGAATACAATTGTAACAACCTACAAATCAGTTTATTTTATTACATTGGTGTCTGTGCTGTTATTTTTATATTTTCAGAGCAGAAAAGCTGTTGCTCTGAATCTACCATCACTTTTTCTTTGGTGAATATTGTAGATTTTTTCTCCTCTGCACAAAAGATCAATTAGCACATCCAGCGTTTCTTATATGGCTGTTTTAGAAGAGCGGTCCCCCTAATTTCAACCTCTTCCTGACAAATGTAATTAGGGAGCTGTGAGACTTGGCGATGTGCTTTTAGACCGTCTGCCCCTGAGTTCCTATTGTCTGACCTCACAATTGCATGCTGTGGGTCTAATTTCAGCCTCAAGACAATGTCTAAAGGATTTGTATTGTTGTTTTTTTGCAGATCTACAAAACTGTAAAGCATCAGATTAATTTCTGTCTTTCAGTCCCTCATTATCTCATGCTCTGTTTTCTTCTCTCAGTTCAACCCTGACATTAAACCTTGCTCACTGTACTGTAATTGCACCAAGCAGGCACAAGCTGACTAATTAGATGTGCAGATAAATGAGAAGGCCTCAGGTGACATCCTGTTGCTTATACCTCTTCCACCCTTTTATCAATAGCAACAAAGTGCCAAAAGTGAACATGGTCTCTAAAAGTTTTGTGAATCTAAAACACAGACGAAGACATAAAATTTAAAAAAGGACATATTTCAGCAGTATTACCCTGCACTCAAACACATCAGTAGACTTTGGAAGTGGAATGTAGTAAGCTATAATAATAAAACAATTTGATATAAATAAGAGACGGTATGTACGTAACATATAAGAATGATCATATAAATGAATGTTTTATTGCACTTTAAGGAATTTAATAGAACGATCATAAGTAGTGTATAACCAAATAAACACTATTCACACATAATGAAATACAGTCCCAGTCTGTATACCCCCAGGTCAAAAATGAACACTATTAAAATGACCTCTTGCCCTTTGCTGCAGCAGTTAAAGTGTTAGCTGTGAGATCCTTTGCGCCTTTATGGTGCAATCCTTTTTTGAAAATGACTTTATTAGCACCATTTTTAGATTGGCTTTTTCTGACACATAAATGTGTCTTGATACAGAAATGTCCCTCTGTGTCACTGTGTTAAGGTGCCTTTAACAGCTGCTGAAGGGTTTAAATGTCAGTGAAGGGCAGTAAATTATTGATGGGGAGAATAAAATGAACTCTTTATCATCAAGACAAGGGAAATGTTCACATTTATTAGTGGGTGGCTAAGATAAAAAACACAGTGACTTGGTGGCTGCCTTGGTGACAGTATGACAGGTCCTGTCCGTGCTGTGAACATCCTTCCCAAATTTTCTTGAAGTGAACAAAATCCTACATGAGCCGATGGAAACATCCTCACAAAATGAAACAATTGTCTGATTGATGTTATGCACGCTAAAGTCTGCAGGCTTTCATTCCAGCCTGTTGCCAGTGCTTGATTATTAGCTTGTAAATCTTTAATGTTACAGTAGCTTCAGTGTTTCTAAAATGAATCCTGTGGAAATCTGTGAGTGTGTCTAGAAGGTGGCCTGCCCAAACTCTTAAGGCTGTTATTAAGCAACCATTTGTCTTTTTTACACAGTCAAGCAATGTATATGTTTTTAATAACATCTACATTAGAAATAGCTTTTGTTTATTAAATATATTGTTTAACTGTAAATGGAGCTGTCATCCCCTGCCTCCCTGGGGTGTGTTTTCCTTGTGCTGCAGGGACTTGCTGTGCGTTGGATTAGCCCTGCATTTTGAGAATCCCATTAAGACTCTACCCTATCAGTTACTTCAAATCTCAGCCAGTGTAAGCTTGCTTTGCAAGTTTTCCAAGGGAGCCACTAGTAGATTGTAAAGTGAGGACACATCTATAGAAATGGTGTTTGATTACTAAGCACCATAAATTCAGTAGTAATGCATATTATACTAGTTAAATGATATGGTAACAATGCAAGTTGTGCTGTAGATTCAACATTGTTTCTCTCACAAAGATCTATATGCCTGGTAGATGTATGACCCTGTGTGTCTTCTGTGCAAAAACAAATTAAAACCAGCTGAGTCTCTCTCTCCCTCTCCTGAGCTTAAAACAGGAAGCTAGGCATTTGCTGGGAGGAGGGGTACAAGGTTGGTGGTTCCACCTCTGGACAAACAGTGCAGCAACTGCAACAACAGCATTTATTCATCTGCTACAGGTCTTTACTTACATGTAGGTGGTGAAAGATCAGTTTAATAGTAACAAGACTCTGGTTGCAGTTTTCACTCAAAAATAAGAGTGAAAGAGAAAGTCATATGCTTTGGTGTAGATATAAACACGGACACATAGATAGTTCCTGTAGGATGAATGGACAAATACACCGTAACAGTTTGCTCCTCTGAGGAAAAATACCAGCTGTACACTCACATTCCTCCTGGGGTTACCAGTTGGCTACTTCCACTGGCAAAACTTCTCTGCTTCACCATTGTCAGGCTGATCTCCCTCCACTAACAGCCTGTCACTGGTGAGGTGTTTGACAGTTTGATAGTGCAGTACTGTTATGCAGTTGTTCCTTAAATTTTGGTTATGCTGCAGCTTCCAAATATCACCCCAGTCTCAGCTTGAAAGAGACAGTGGCAAACTAAAGTTTTAAGTTTGATGATGCCATTACACAACTGATGGCATCAAAATTCTGAAATTTTCAGTGGAAATGCAAAATTAAAATCTTCTGTTTGAGTTGAGGAATACTGTCTATGTGTGCACACACATATATATATATATATATATATATATCCCCATAGATGTTAGTAGTTGGAAAGAAGCTGATTTAAGTTAAGCATAACAAAAAAAAATCAATATGCTAATAGTTACTACTTTGTGACTACCGTCAAATGATGTTTTCTACCATATAGAGGATGGAGCTTGGTTTATGCTCACAGGTTGTTTTGTAGCTTTTTTGGTCTGATGTTAATTGTTAATTAATACAATTTCATGTTTCAGCCAACATTATAGTCTCTTCTGGACACCAGAACTGTTTTCAATCTATTCTATTTGTGCTCCACATGACTGAGTTGTAGCATTACACAGCGTCCTCAGGGATGTTGACTGTACTCAGTAACTCCAAAAACTCCATAGCCGCAGAAGTTGACGTGGTTGAGGAGACTGAGTGTGAGAAACTACAGAGCAAGTCACGCTAATCTGTTGATGATTTCATTAGAAATGTTGAGATGTCGAACAAGACCACATAGACCATCTAGTTTTAGTATGACTCACTGTGCTGTCTTGAACCTGTTCACCCTACAGAGCAGATATGTGCTGACTGCTAAGTGGGAGTTTCCCACTTTGTCCCACTCCCCACTGGCCTGCTGATAGTTGTAGTCTTCAAGGCTCATCCTTGTATGCATCAATCCCCAACCAAATTTGATCTGTCTCCCGCTGTGTTTAGATGTTAATGCCAGAAATGAACAACTAAACGCTGCAGCCCTGAACATACATGTTAATCCCTCAGTAAGATGCTCCTGTGTGTTTTCAGTCTAATTCTTGTCTAGTGTTGTGTGTCATTCTCTAAACTCTCCATGACAGACACCAGTGAAACACACAAAATCATAATTTAAATACAGTCCCTTTCTGTTGACATGTTGTCACAATTTTTCTTAGTAGATCAACCGCAAAACGCCCACAAACGAAACACACAATTTTCAGGATTGCACATGCAACTTAAAACGTACTTGCTATTTGGGATCTTAGTAAATCAGAGCCTCAATGTCTTCAACAGGCCAGGCAAGTGTAAAAATGCTTTGTCTACCTAAAGTCAGGCTTTTATCAGGGGCTAGTTAGTGGCATTTTGAGGAGATTCCCAAGTATGTTTATATCACACGCGCACACGCGTATATTCGAACATACAGCAAAATGTCCTGGGCACAAATAGTTCCAGCTTTTGCACATTGTTAATTAAAAAATTAATTGGAATTAAAATATTAAAAATCTATAATTTTACTTTTTCAGTAAAATAAATGATTAATGGCATGTTCTCAAATGCTAGCTAGCTTATTGTCATTATTTCTAGCATATACTGTACAGTACAGTAGTATCTGCCATCTCAGGCCACAGCTTGGAAGGAGAATAAGATGATTAATGTGTGTACAGACCACCCCATTCACCTCAGAGCAGCCCTTATAGCTGCTGTATTTCTAACTCATACGTATAGCTTTTGTTCTACCTGTCATACAGAAGTCTGCTATTATACTGTAGTTGATTCTAATTGTTATAGCTACAAGGGGTCTCCCTGAGTGGGCATTAGGTAATTTGTGCAGACAAGAAATTTGTGCAGTCACATCCTTCTGTTACAAGCCATTCATTTTGGCTTCTCTTTCCCACAAATGACCATTATGTCTGAGAAGCATAAGCATGAGACTCCTTCTCACTATCCACCAATTACAAGTGAAGAAAACATCCATCCATTTTTCTATTGCATTTTCTCTGATACAGTCGGTGATCCATGTTTATTCAGCTGAACACTGATTAGGCCTTTAAAATCCCTATAATCTACACTATACTTGTGGGCTTTTGATATCAGATGAACCCTAGTTGCCATTTAGAATACAGAAGCTTACTAGCATATTAGCTCTCTAGCAGCAGCTGGAATGGGTCAGGGTTCAAGATGTTATGCTGCAATAGAGTGAAGTCCAGTGGAGACATTTTGTGCAAGGTTTTTAATCTTATTACTTTGATTTTAACTGGATCTTTTGAAATAAACGCACAAAATATAATTAAACTCAATGTATTTTTCCCTTTAGACCTTGATTACATTAATATATAT
>JAUMHL010000001.1:17038377-17050036 GCA_032362345.1 Sandelia bainsii
AAATTGCATAGTGTGGTTATAGTAAAGGAGCTCAACATCTAGACTCATAACAAAAACATTCAGCTCTGTGCCAGAATTCTCATATAACTGTGGACAAACAGTGCCTGTAGTGGTGTCCAGTGAATAGATGATGTTTATGAACCAGAATATATTTGGACATTGCTAGAAATTTTTAGTGCATTCCAAAACATGTTTATTAGATTCAATGACTCATTCAAATGGATTTTGCTAATATTTCAGCAACATTGTCATTCTCTATGCATTTTCATTTCCTAATTTTCAGCATGCACTAATTGTAGTAAGACAGACTAAAGAAATATCACATCATTAGTTTGCAGATAGCAGTAATTTTAAACTATAGGACTTAATGCACATATTTGCATAACAATGTAGAACTTAAGTCTATTGATTTATGCATTGGCCACTGCTATCGAGTATTAAATGGATGGCATTAAAGAGAAGTGGAGAGCGAGTTTGATCAGTGTCTACAATCTGTGCCACTACTCCACAGCAGGCTTTTTTGCTTAAATGGCAGAGATGTTAGAGTCAGGTCTCAGCGGGAATAAATTAAATAACACAATAATGCTTCGATTAATTTTTCATTTTATTCCATGGTGTTACTTTAGATGATAAATGATCCTCCTGTTAGGTATTGGCTGTGGTTCATATGATAGTGATACACAGTGCTGTCAGCCTAAACTTTTAAGTATGATGACAATGAATACAGTAATCATGTGGAAAAGCTGTATGAAGTGTTGATGGTGAGGCAGCCGCCTTATTGTTGTTGACCTTTAACATCACTTTATTATAATCACTATGATGCTGCTGAGAGTATCACCGGTGCAGGTAATGGATTTAGTAGGCGTATTAGAAAATAGTTACCACTCATGTTCTATGAATACTAATTATTCAAGCGCTTTGTGTTACATTGACTTCCGTATTGAGTATTAAACTGTGAGATTTAGGGAGGTGGAGGTTACAGATCACTGTCACTTTGAAAGTATACTCACATTAAAGAACTGCCATCCATCTCTGTTATTGTATTTTAGTCTTTAAGTCTTATATAACACAATAAATTATGTACATTTTTATAAAACGCATTTTAAGACTAAAGTCCTGCTTTTGTAGAATATTTCTACATTTATAGACAGTAATGTAATTCTTGTGTTTCCAACAATATATCGTATATTATGTGGTGGTGACATAGTTTAAGCTGCTACATGCTTTTATGGCAAAAACAATAAAATATGAGCTATGTTGCAGCCAATTTAGATTAATGACTTTACAAACCAGTATTCAGTAATTTCCCCAAAACCTTGGCAAATCAGTGGACCTGTTTGTTTCCTTACTCTATTCCTTTGACATATGCCACAAACGCTAACCCCCCTGTGAGAGTGCTCAATAGTGGTAAACATCTACTTGAGAGTTCAGGTTTTAAGTCAGGTTTTTTTTATTTACAGTAAGGAGGCATACTTCTCACTAAATCCCCCAGTTTTAATGTTATGTATGTTTAGGTCAGACTGAATCACACAAAGGAGCTACACAAGAACACATGGAACGTATGTGTAAGCAGTGAATATCTCTACTGAACCATTTAGTTTTTTTTTGTCAGATCTAGATTGCACCATTAAATGATTTTTCACATTCATCTTTCACGGTCATGGATTTATTGTTTAGTGAGAGTAATGACAATTGTTCAGGTATTCAAATAGAGAAAAGAACCACGATGGATAATAACAGGTTCCAAGTCTGGGAAGAGAGGCGTTTGTGAAGGCCACCAGTGGGCTGCAGGGCCTCCTGATAATTTCATCTAAAAACGTCACCCCTTTCAATACCTCTGTTTTATTGAGGTGCTTTGGAAATTAATCACATCTACATACACACAAACTCTTGAATAAAATCACAGCCTCTTTCTCATTTCCTGCCTGTATTCAAGACATAACTTGAGGAAATTGCTCCTATGAACTTGTGACCTGGAGAAGATTTGGAGGAAATTGATTTGCCAGAGTGGTAATAGAAATGAGCCTGTTATCTTTTGGAAACTAAAGTGATTTTGTTGTGTGCTGTGCTAAGAGGCAGTACGTATTGATTTGAAAACCCTCATTACAATCTCACTTGCTGTATAATTACTTTTCTCCAGAGACTAAAGAAATTCTAAGGTCAGTAGCAGACAAATATCTCCAGTTAACACCACAACTTTGCTGCTTTACTGTCTCAAAGATGACTAACGCGTTGACAGAGATTCTTCACTTTCCCAAAATCAAATTTCTTGCAGAATTCAAGATGCTTTCCTATGCTTACATGACACTGAGCCTTAATTGCTTTATGTCAATCCCTGTTTGAATCCAACGGCTCTTAGTAGAAACAGCCTGCCTCTGATATTCTCAGTGTGAGTGTTTATTTTGGAGCTTTATAAGCATTATTGCTCACTAGCTTTCCTAATGATTTGCTAGGACAAATTTGCTTGATTATTGTTCCATTGTTAAAATATATAGTACATCATCCCCTATCCTGCAGTTACAAGTGCTAACTTGGTATTTTTGCCTCCTAAAGGGGTTTGATCCTGGAAGATGCCGTTAGATGTGATGTATGCCCCAGAACAAGACCACTGGGAATACCAGTAACAGGCAGCCAAGCTTTAATTAGTACTGCAGGAGACGACAAGCTTTGACCTCTTCCATCTTCAGGACTGAGTCTACTGACCTTCTTTATGTCACTCCACCTTTGTAACTCACATTCACACCCTCTCCCTCTTTTTGTCTCTCTTTGTGTCTCACATTCTCTCAATAAGCAAAACCTGATCTCTGGGAAAATAGTTTCTGTGTTACAGAAAATAGTTCCAAGACAGAAAGCAATGATTTAGGTATTTGGATTAATCTAACCACACTCAGCAGGGAGGATGAAGAGGCAGGAATGGAAGAAACAAAACAGGAATAGACCTTGAAGCTGCAATAGAATATACAACAGCCAGTAATCTGATATGTCTGTCGGCTGAATCTGTTCAGGACAAACTTTTTTTAATTACCGTGGGATACAAATCAGAACACAGAATGACTCCTTCAGCATAGTCTTGCTTTCAACCAATGAGTTTCCTTTATATAGTGTTACCACAAATATCCAGTTCATGCAACATTTTTTGTATACGGTCTCTTGAAAACCCATTTGTAGTATAGTTTCCACAGGAGAAATCCACTGCTGTGAAGTATGTGATGCATTAAACACACTGAACAAGTCACATTTGCTTTGAAGGAACCAAATTATTTAGGTGAGATGCTACTAAATAGACAAGAAAAATAGCAACCCATACAGAACGTCAAAGTCCATCAATAGTAGAAAGACAAATATTTGATATTAGCAGTACTCACTATAACATTTTGTGTATCCCTGCAGCCTATTGACCTTCAAAATGAATAGGGGGACTCACACTGCTATAAGCTATGTAAGAGAACCTATGGAGGCACTGGATCATTGAGATTCATGAGTTGTCTGGTTTGTGGGTTGGTGGAGCTGCACACTTCTGGAAAGCATGAAGTAGAGGTAGAGTTTGAGTTGTGATAGTGTGATATGGTTGTGTGGAGGTTTTATTGACTGGACATTATTAAGGTCCATGTCATTACTAGTGTAATACTAATATGCTGGAAACCTTCACTCTATCTGATTAGAAATTATACTCTCATATTGTGTGAATAAGGTTTATTATTTTGATGCAGATGTAGGCAAAAGTATGGTGTATACATATTTATCCTTTTAATTTCAAAATATTGAATGTAACTTCATTGGTAAAGAAACTGGTTTTGACCATTTACTCTAACTGGAGTGTCTGTGTGAATATTTACAACTGTAGCCATGATGCTAGAGATAAAGAACATTCATGCTCCACAGATATTCGTTATGGGCTTTGTTGGTTCTGCCAAGTTCTTAAAATGTGTCAAATATTCAGATACATATCTTGGAAGCCTCATTTCATGATACACTCAGCTGTGATACTGTTGAGGTCGATCCTCTGATCGCCCCTCTCCTCTGTGAGAGAAGAGAAGACAAGAGAAGCTTCACCTATGGAGTGTAACTGGTATCTGGAGCAGAAATCCAAGCAATGCTGGTAATAACTCAACAACTGAATGTGACAATGCTAAACCTGGGTGTCTGCAACCTATGGGGGTTGCAAACAATTTTCTACTGAGAAAATACAATATGCACTATAAGGTAGATGTCTTCTGACATCTTAGAACACTGCCAATGTTTTTAACAAAAATGCACCATAGTAAGTAAATTATTCAGGAAAATTACTTTATGTTTTATGGTATTTTTTTCATCCCTGCTGAATGATAATGTTTCTTGCAGCTGTGGGCCAGTAAATATACATTTCTTTGTGGCTGTCTTCATTAAAATCTGATATGAGGGTGATTAGGAAGAATGCCAACAATACATTCTTTACTATGTAGCAATGTGTCTGCTTACAAACAAGCTACGCTGTGTGCATACGCCATGTTTGCAAGAAACAGAAACAGAATAGCAACTACTGTAGGTACACCAGTGATAAAAATCTTGCTGCTGGTCAGGTGCCAGAGAAAATTATAGCACTGAAGTTGTGGAAATGGGAGGAAGAACTACTGTTAAGGAAGGGTAAATATGAAAAGAACTGAAAATGTTTTGGGATCATTTGCTAATGATTTTTGCATCATTTGAGCCCGATGACAAGCGTCTATGTATATAATATAATCTGTTATTTAAAATATGCAGAAACCTTCTTGCATATGCCGAGACAGCAGCCTTTAGTAAATGGCACATGTGGTGATGATAATGCACATCTTGAAGAGGCTGAAACGATTCCTTATGTGAGTTGCAATTTATGCACAGCAGCATGTCACGTAAACCTGAATTGTGAGCCTCATTTCAGTGGAATTGAATAAAGTTTTAAATGCAAAATATCATATTTACATTATGTGCTATGCTAATGGGATGTTACAGTCATAAATATCTGATTTAAGCAGAGCTGTGGTAAAGATGACAGGACAGATGGTGGATGGATGTACAGGGTTTGACTCATGCCAAAACAACAGTGTTCAGAAGTCAAAAATAATAACCATAATCTTAAAATCAGTACTGTCATTACTCAGTTTGTATTAGACTGAATGAGGTCACATGAACTGATATTTAACAGTTAGCAACACATAATGCATGAATGGACCAGTATTTTTAGTGGTTTGGAAAATAATGGTGGAAAAACATTTTCTAATGGTGTATTATTATCTCCACTGGTCATTGCCAGTCTTTGTACATATTACCTGATTACCTGACAGTTAGTCCTTGGATTTTCTGGGTGTCTGTGAGTGGCTTTTTCCACTGTTCAACCAGTGTTTTTCAAAAGGAGAGAGGAGCAGAAGTAACACTTACCTAGACACATCTATGTTGAACAAGTGTCAGCCTGGGCACTTAAGGACAGAACCGTGAGGACGTACAGTTTTTGTTATTTATGCCAGCTTGCTCACAAGTTAGCCCCCCTCACCCTGTCTCGTCTTGGTGTCAGCCTGTTCTTGAGAGCCAGTAACAGGCACCTTCCTACACTTTGAGTTGGCTGCTTGCTTGGCTGCAGACTACCGTGCAGTCAGTGACATGGCACTTGGACCATGAGAATGACACTGTGTGCTCTGACAGTGTGTAGGCACAGATGCATTTACACGTCTAGGCCTGGGTGTGTTCTATATGGATACATGTTGAATAACTATGTCACTTGCAGATGTGTTTTTGTGCATTTGAGTGTGTGGTGTCTGCCTTAGCTCCTGTCATGCCAGTGAGGAGGTGGAACTGTACTATGCAGTAAGAGCAGTCAGCCTGCAGGCAAAACTGGCCATCTGGACACATGATAAGGAGCCTAGCCCAGACATCATCGTTGTTTTTTCAATTCCTCTTAGCATTATCAGATTTCTGTCTTTCTGCATTCTGTCCACATATCAGTCAACAACAATACACAGTATTTAACCGTGCCACTCTTTCTCTCCCTTTTGTTGTTCATCATTCCCCATCTGTCTGTGTATTTCTTACTCTCTGAACCTCTTTCTCCCTCTCTCGCTTTCCACTCCTCTCTCCTCTTGTCTCTTTTCTACCACTGCAGTTTGCTGTTTTGTGGTCCACAAGAGGTGCCATGAGTTTGTCACGTTCTCCTGCCCAGGGGCTGATAAAGGGCCCGACACAGATGTAAGTAACCAAAATCCAGCTGTTGCCTCTCACATGTTTGAGGATGTGCCTGTCGTGTAATTACACTGAAGTACATACAGTTGCATGCAGTTGTATTAAGGTCTATCTCTTTTCTGAACATACTGGCTGTCAACAGCTGAATGAAACTACACTCGAGGAAAGCTAAAACTAGCTCTTCCTCTGCAGGCATCATGTTGTACCCACTAGTGTGGGAGTTTTGTTTTTTGACAAGATACACATTATTGATCAGAATTAAATATTAATATCACAGTAAATAGAATCACATAAAATATACTTTACATTGATAATGCTACCTTAGCTTGTCCATTTCAGTCGAGCTCTGATCCTTCACTCTAGTATTCATACAAAGAAGGTAATTCAAATGTTAAATTCAGTTTGTCCATGATTGAGTCAAATTAACAGCAGGTGGCTAATTCATTTTATCCAATACCAGTGTTCCAGTTAAGTCACTGGGTGCTACCTTCAGGAAAGGTTCATTTAAATATTCCACTTGTTGAGTCACCATCCCCAACCCTCTAAGAATAACAGTCATCTTTCCTTGTAATAATACATCCTGTTATCTATACTGTGGAGTTCATAGTATAACACTAAATAAACATTGTAATTCATCCAACACAACAAAAGCTGGTTGGCTGATTTGCTGTGCCTTTAGCAATGGCCTGAGCTGGCCCGCATACAGATGGGAGTGGTGGACAAACCAACCAGACCAAAAGATGCTCACTGAAAACTTATGGACAGCAACTCTAATTAGATCATAGCAAAGTACACCCTCAGCACAACACACCCCCAGAACTACAGATTTGTGAGAGCCCACCTAGTTTGCATTCATATGTGTGATCACACCATTAGTTGCCTGTCATTGTTTGGAGTAATAGTCTCATTTAAAAGAAAAACTAGAATGGTAGAGAGGATATTAATGGTAGTCCGTGTTTACTTAACAGCATTAGTTTTCTGCTAGATAAGTTAATCAGCACGTTGAACTAGTGTAAGATTTTTTCATTAGACAATCTAAATTATTTTAATTGCTCAATAAATATCAGGTTCTGTGTGACACATTCAGCGAGGTCTCTCATTTATTGGCTGTGTCTACCTACTATGACTGTTCCATCAACCTCTGCATGTCTGCGTGGTAAGTGTGAAACTCCATTTACATACCTGCTTGCCTGGTGGGCATGCATAGCCTCTCAGCGTTACAGTGACACAGCCTGGCCTCTGTAACTGGAGATATGTCAGTGTGTCATTCAGGATCATCAACCCATCAACCCATACTCTTTAAATAGAGAGTGCCATGGATGACAGCAAACAGCAAATAGCCTGAGCCTTGATACAAGTGGGCACTGGAGTTCAGAGTAGTGAGGTAACATAGGGTACACTGTTATTTAGGACCTCTGTTTTTGCATTTTGTATTGCACGGAAAACACCTTTGTTAATAATAATAACAATAATAACAACAACAACAACAATAATAATAATAATAACAATAATAGTCATCATCATCGTCATCGTCAATATGAAATTGTTGTTGGACAGCTGTCAGACAGTACATATCGATGCTATTTCGGTTTTTCTGTGTCTTGTCCAAGGACACCTCAACATGTAGCCTGTTGGGACTGAGAATTGAACCGCTCACCCTCAGGTTTGAAGACAACTACTGTACCCACTGAGCTATCATGCTGCCAAAAATTTTTTGTTGGACAGTGCATAGGGTTTTAGCATCTTGTCCAAGACACTGAAACCACATCTCACTATATAGTCTGCTGGGTTTTGGAATGAAACTAACTCTCAGATTTGAAGACAACTGTTCTACCCACTGTGCTATCATGCTGCCCTTAAATTCTCAGTTTCTACCAGGAGTGGGGTTCGAACCCACGAGGACTATTGTCCATTGGATCTTAAGTCCAACGCCTTAACCTCTCAGCCATCCTAGTAGGTATTCAGTCCACTACAAGTCTCTCATCATCCTTGTCTGATACAATACAAACAATTGTAAATTGTTTTCGATTTAGGTTATTTTCTTTCATCTTGCCTTATCAACAACCAACAAGTATCAGTTTCCTTTACACTCGGCTCTAGTTTTCTTATACATTCTGCTATGGTCAAACAGACTTTATTTAGTCTTTTTCTTTTAGTTCTGTTTGTCATTGGCAGACAGAAAAATATGTTACATATTGTGTTCTTGTGAGAGGAACTGATGCATAGAGACCCAATCAGACTCCTTCACTTTGAGCACTGGAGTGTTAAAATATTCACAGCCTTTTGTTCACGCAGGCACTCTGCATGATTTTATTACTCTAATTCTACAATTTCTGTCACCACATGGCCACCACAAACCAAATCCCAGTCCTTTAAAAATGTATGTTATCACTTGCCATGTCAAAATATGTGATGCTTCCTTTTAATATACATTTCTGTGCACTTAGTAGTACTGTTGCCAGGGACAACCACACATACTACATGGTTTGCTGCCTCCCAGGCGTGTAATCGAGGAAGGCAATGACTCCCATGGTCAGCAAATATCCTGAAGATCTGCAGTATCTAGGCTACCTGCATTTTATGACTCATGTTTGTGTTTTGTAACTCTACTGGAAGAAACAAAGTGTGCACAAAGATGCCAAAAAGAGCCACTGGATCTTTTCAGTAGCAGTCTTGTCATGAGTGGCTAGCCTTGGTCTGACAGAACAAGATTACTATGAAAACATTCTTTCTCACAGTAAATGCCTCAGGGTGTTGTTTCAAGGGGAGGGTAGGCTGCAGATATGTAGATACTTATATGCGGGAAATGCTCTGTTTAGCTGGTTTTGCAGTTTGCCTTAGAGGATAGTCAGAGGTGCAATTTGAGATTCTATTTAAGGGTGCCATCTTCAGGGAAAGAACCAATACTTGATTCATCTGCCATATTCACAGGGATTGAAACTGATGTATGTGGGATCATAGGAAGATCTGCTCCTCAAAATATAAAAATACAGTTTCTAATGAGAATTTGTACAACATTGTTGTGATTGTCGTGTAAACTGGTAAAAAAGAGAGCAAAGAGAGTAATACAGCACATTCCATGGTTGAATGAAATAGTCTGATTAAAGCTTATTTTAAGAAAATGCTTTTGTTTGACTGCTGGCTGTGCCAATACCAGCAGCTCAAGTAAGTTCAGTACTTTACAGGACAAGCCCATCAATAATGCAAAAGCTTCCTGTTTCACTACTGGGGCTCAACAGATGAAACTGAAAGGTTTGATGTGATTGATGCTCGCTTTTGTGTGGGTGTGTGGCTGCTGAATCATTGATGTCCACTTAACCAGTGTGGCACATATGACCTGAGGCAATCTGCAAGTCTTTTTGCACTGATTTCCCCTCTGGTTAGACACACACACACACACACACACACACACACACACACACACACACACACACACACACTCTCACTTTAGTTGTGAGTACAGTCATTGACACAATGCTTTCCCCTAGGCCTTACACTAGGTTTAACAATCAAAACAATATGCCAGGTCCCAACCCTTATCCTAGCTAAATTTGATTCTTAGCTCAACCACGTCTAAACCCTCAAACAGGTCTTTGAAGCTGTGAGTACTGGCCAGAATATACTCACAAAGCAGAGATGTCCTTACACGTGCATGCACACATACACAGACAATCACCCCTAGCGCCTTGGGGCTCTTCAGTGCACATACAGCTTTGACAGGGTAACAGAGTTAAGCAGCAGCACAGTGCCCTTTCTGTCTCTTCTGCTTGGAAACAAAACTGACTTGAGGGTGACATGGCATCATGGTAGTGCTCATTCAGAAAATACACTAGCAAATTTTAAATAGCTTTGCATGGGTTTACTGTAATAGAAAATAGCATCAAAGCCTCTAAATCACCCAGTTAAAGGTGTAGGCAGGCCTTCACTTAATGAGAAATCTAATTTGTAATTTTAATGATTAGGCAGGGGTGATCCAATATTTAAAAGGGCAAATCACACAAGGGGAGATGTTTTGGCAGACTATAGCAAGTTTGGGAAAAATTGGTGGCCTGTCAAGGTTTGGGATACAAGCAGTCTTGCTGGGAATTGAAAACAACATTAAACTGTAGTGGAGCTAAATTACATCATGTGCCACTGGCAACTTAGGTTGTCACAGGCAATGGAGCCTTTTATCTATATTTTCTTATTTCATTTGCTTCTGGCGAGGGTGTTGGCCATCTGCTTTAACAAGCCTGTTCTGGCCCCAGAGTTTTTCGTAAACACTTTGTCATTGGGTTCACCATTCTGCCATCCACTGGGGCAACAAAGTGAATCCAAGGGACATTCACTTAAACACCTTTTTTTGACTGGTAGTGTTCCTATGAAGACTATACTGATAGTAGTGATGACATACAAGGAGATTGTTAGCACTACTTTGCCAGTACGAGTCACCACATAACTTTATTTTGCATTGTCAGTTCTCAACACAGTCAGCAGAGGTAAGGAAAAAAAGGTTTTTGGGCACCTGGACAAAAATGAGACCTGTGCTGAAATATTTACAAGGCCTGCTCTGACAATGCCTTGGAAATTATGAAGTTAGACTTAAAAAAATAAAATACATATGGGTGATTAGGCGTCCAAGCGAAGCAGCCGCGTTTCCATGCATCCAGCAGAGCATGGAACCCTATTGTTTCTCAATAACAATAACTTGAATATTTTTAATTTTATTCAACTTTTTCCATTTTTTGGTCAAAAAATGTCAGTTTTGGGAGTCATTTCATCAACTTTCCTCTATTCATCCTCATGGTGTATCGCCATACTTTGTTGTAGAAACGTCATTCGTACTTTAACTGAGTCCAGACACTTTCATCTTTTTCCCTGTAAAACTGCTTCTTTATATCTTTTATACTTTTTGAATTTGAGCAGTTTTGGTTTTAGGTGAGTGTTTAAAATCTTGAAATTTCTCCATTCATTTGAATGGGCGTAATGTTGGTGCAGCTAGAGTGGTGATGTCACTCCCACTCTAGGATTTTGCCCTTAGCTGTTATCAACTTCTTTTTGCGTGTTTTCTTCTCTCCTTCAGTCAACTTTTATCTTTCATAAACAAATTGTACAAAAAAACGGAGGAAAACTTGTCCTCTGTCCACACATATGCTTTTTATAGTGACAGGACTTACGGTTTTCGAACTGTGTGGCCAAATGTCGAGAGCCCGCTGCCTAAGTCTCCTATTAAATCCATTGTTTCTGAGTTTAAAAATTCTTCTCCAAATCAGAGATGACCTGTATTTGTAGATTGCCACCAAACGCTCATTTTTTTGAATTTCATTACAAAAGACATGGACACGGAGGGAAACTTGTCCTCTTTCCGCCAATGTGCTTTTCATAGTGACAGGACTTGTAATTTTTGAATGCCAAGGCCAACTGTCATCACTTCTCCTGTGTTAAAAAACATAAATGAAGTGCAGGTGTGTCTGTGTGTTTTCCTAACTGT
>JAUMHL010000001.1:17050136-17062526 GCA_032362345.1 Sandelia bainsii
TGATTTTTGATTTGTATAATTTAGGTGGTCGGGGAGCAGACACAGTCTCTATGCAGCAGACAGTCTCAGTGTTATAGCCTCCTGCTACTAAATGCACTGAGACTAGATCTGTTGAAGGATGTTTTTGTTTTGTCCCAAGGTTTCTTGTTTAATTTATAAAAACATACTTTAGGCTATGATAAATATCAGTGTTATTAGGCTACAAGACATTACAGATTGTGTCTACAATAATAAGGAAGTTACTAATTTATGAGAAATCATCTTCACAGAATGGGCTTGTTTTCCAATGTGGAGACAAAAGTGCTGTTTTAGTGGTCGTTTATGATGCACATTTCCTCATTATGTTGACAATGCATAGTTGGATGGTTGTTGCTTATGCGCTGTATTGTGCTCTACATCTGATAGGACAGAGGCTCATAAACTTTCTCATGTAAGAGCCTGAAGGAATTAGGTCTCCTGAGGGGATGCAGACTATTATAAACAAATGTGTGGGATTCTCAAAACCTATTTTATATGCACATGTGTAGCTATTATCACAAGTTCTCACAATACAGATTACTATTTCAACTTCAAGCTTTTGTCACTTAAAGCAGAGACAACCGTATATAGATGAAAATAGATGATGTTTGAGTTCCCATGCTCTGTGTTAGGCAAGATTAAAAGATAAGACCAGGTAATTATTCTGTCTGGGAAGTGTTTATAGAGTTCCACAATGGATAGTCCTCCAGAACTATTTTCCCCTAGAGATTAAAGCATCATAGACACTGCAAGACAGTTAAAACGTTGGAACAGTGATCTAATATTATGCTTTTATGTTTGCCTTTTACGGTGGATGTAAAGGGGTTTCTGGTTGCTCTTGTTATAGGTGGAATTCTCAATCTTGTTTTTGTTTGTGAATGTTTTTACATAAAGCTTCTCCCAATAATGCAGAGTTACTAGGATATTTATTCTAAGACACGATGACAACAGTTTAGTTTGGTTAGGTTAGTGAGAGCTACATTTAAATACTGTATGATAAAAGTCATATTATTATTAACATTGTCTGGGCATGCAAACACAGTTAACAGTCAAATTATATAAACCGCTGACATATAATCTAGAGCTTATTTTATTCTCATCTCACACAGTAAATGTCTTGGTAGTTACTCTGCAGGATATGATGAGAGCAATGTTGTTTTTTTTACAGAAGGAACATGTTGATTATCAAATAATTACAGAAAAGCCGAAGATCTAAGATAAAAGACAACCTTTTTAGACCCCTCTATAAAATCAAACAAAACCCTTAACTTTTCCATGGGAATGACCATAAACAAAAGTTTTTATAGTTTAATGTAATTGTAATTAAAAAGAACAAAAACAAAATCTCCTCTAAGGGAGGATGATGCACTGATTTGCAACAAAAAAAACCCTATAATGACAAGGCCAAAAGTATTAGACCTCTGAAGTCAAAAGTGTAACCTTTCTGACTCACAACTGACAAGAGCTTCTTATGGTAGTTCCTAACTAGGCTGGCACATGTCTCTTGAAAGATCTTTGTCCATTCTTCTATGGCAAATTGTTCCAGCTCATACAAATTGTGTGGTTTTTGAGCGTGGACATTAACTTTTAGCTCCTACCACAAATTCTCAATAGGACGGAGATCTTGGCTCTGAGAGGGCCACTCCACGACCTTGATTTTGGTGTTATTCAAAAAGTTATGGACCAACTTGGATGTATACTTTGGTTCATTCTCTAGCTGAAAGACTCATGGGCAACCTAAAGCTAGACTGGCAGCAGATTTCTTTACATTATCCTTTAAAATGTCAAGATAACCTTTCCTCATGATCTCATACACCTGAACAAGGTTACAAACAAGGAGCAAAAGAGGGCTAATAATTTTGTTTTTAAGTGTTATTCAAAGTAAATACAATTACAACTTTATGAAACAAGACATTTCATGTAGGTTTTCTGTAAATACCAATATGTTCCATATTTATTGTTACACTTCTTAATAAGTCAAGGACACACATACAGAGACAGCTGGGATGTGAGAAAGCCCCGAGGAGCATGAGACTCCCACAGCAGTGAAATCATGTAAAACACCACCTGATACCAAAATAAAACGTTTTCTTTAAATTGATAAAATAATGCATAGGGTTAGCTAAGGACACAGTCTGACGACTGCCATTTCATTACTCACACCAACAAAATTTACAGATGGATAATTTCTATCCAAAGAAATTGACATCTGTTGTCATTGTCATTAAAACTACTCATTGTAAGGTGCTTTTCTGAAGATGCTGAGTACTACTTTATCCAGAAAGGTTGTCACTGGACCAGATCTTCTTGTGTCTGACACTGTCACAATATGGGATAATATTGTTTTGTAAATGAAAATGAAATCTTCTAATGTATATATTTTATTTTTGAATTATGACTTACTGGAACAGGATAGGCCAGGCACTTGTCTGTGTGGAGATGCATGTACTCTCCGTGCCTGCGCCGACCTTCTCTGGTTACTCTGGTTTCCTCCCACAGTCAAGACATGTAGTTAGGTTAATTGGTGACTCTAAATTGTCCACAGGTGTGAAAGTGACTGTGACTGGTTATCTGTCTCTATATGTCAGCCCTGTGATAGACTGGAGACCTGTCCAGGGATTGACTCCAGCATCCCTTGTGACCGTTAACAGAAAAGTGGTTATAAAAATGGATGGATGGATCGGGATATTCTTTTTGGTTGATTCATTTATATTAGCGCAACCCTGGTGTTTTCCTTTGTTCTTAACACTGTATTTAACTATAAACTGTGTTAAATAAATTGGAAGGTCTACACTGTAAACATTACAATTATAAGTTACAGGAAATAGTGCAAGAAAATAAAAGATCACATTTTGTGATTATTTCTGAAATATATCATCATTTGATTATCAGTGTTGACTGATGGTTGATATGATGATGTGTGGAGACTCCCCTAGGGTGCCTGCTGATGGTATTTATATGCTCTGAGATTGTAATGAACAGATCTTCTTCTCTTCAGAGTCTAATGCTAATGGTGTGTGATGTGCCTGTCTAAAAGGAGGTTTGATTAAGGCTTTGCGTGATGCTGGGGTGGCGATGCTCTCAAGTTTGTGTGTGTTTAGTGGTGAAGGATGAAGAATGGTTGCATGCACTAGGAACAGCTGAATCACTTCCTGGGGAAATAATTCCCATTGAAGAAATATTACACTGGCTTTGTTACAGTGTAAATCTCAATGGGCTTAACTAAATGTTACTGAGAAATTCTCCTACAATGTCATCTGCTTGACCTTTCAAAAAAAAAGAGGATTTTAAAAAAAACTCTGTCAAAAAAGAGGTTTGACAGAAACCACAACAACTTTACAATTCGTGAAGGCTGTATGCACAGTTAGTATTTTTTCAGTCCTCTGTCACTTTACCTAACATCAAGGACTGCTTTGGCACAAGTCCAACAAGTCTTAAATGTGTACACATAAAACCAGTTTTTGTTCAGTCTGGATAGCAACAGGCAAAACAGAGCAGGACTTTGTGAAAGGTGAAACTTGGTCGAAAGCAAAACTGACTAAATAGTTTACCTGCAGAAAGTAGGCTACAGTAGGTAGCCTGTTTTTCTTGCAAGAATAATTACATACAGTGCATTTGTAATGAATACATTGCAGTTCTCCTTCTCATTGTGCTGCTGTGCTCTGCTACATTCTACCACACAGTGTCCAGTGCTTCAGGTACTTTTATTTTAAAATTACAACAAATAAGAACTTACTAAGCAAGCTGAAATAATTTTAATTGATTGGTTAGACTGGTGCGGCAGCCACATAAGCTTTTAAAAACAAATATTTTTGGGCTGCTGGCAGTCCTGTTCATTGAGTTTGGCTTACAGAAGGCTTTGTCAGCACCCCTCCACAGGATAGGATTTGGAACATATTTCTACTAAAAAGTATTAGAAAAAAGTTACATACTGTGTCTTAACTTTAACTGTCTCTGTGCAAACATCAAATCCAGTTAAACAAAAATCATGCTAGCAGAGATTTGGGGATTCTTGTTGACATCTCTGACCCCCTTCCTCTCCAAAGTTTTTGAAATTCTCCTTTTTTGACCACAGACAGGTTTGTTTCAGAACAGGATTTGTCTCCTTGTGCTTCTCAATGATGCAACGTACAGCTGTGAAACACTTGGCAATGGCAGTAGAGCCTTCACCACTTAAGATGAGGATCCAATATCTTCTTTCTGAGCTCCAGACTGATTTCTATACTTTTTGACATTATTGGCATATTACTTCTTACCAAGAATTTAAGAGCAGTTCCTCTCAATCAAGTGTTTAAGTGCCACTAGCTCAGTTGATTGGAGTCCCTTGAATAAAGTTCAATGCTGATTGATTGTTCAGGTGTGTTTTGAAAGCAAAATTTGCCATATTTAATGTTATACTTCTACTGGTATCATGTAAAACACCACCTACCAAAATAAAATGTTTACTTTGAATTCATAATCTGCATAAATTACTGTATTCATACAGAAAATGTATCTTAAATTTAATACTTGTGAAGTGATACAAACTTGCAATTATTTATGAAGGACATAGGTTAAGGCATCTCTAGTCTTTACCCACTTACACTCACATATAAACACCAGGCTTCAACTTAATGTGGCAAGAAGCGTATCATACGTATCATACCAAATTCTTCACTATATGCCAAGAAGTTCAAAACAGATTTGTCATGAAGTATTCATCATCCATTTTTCATTTGCACATTTTGTTAAAGACATCCAGTAGTAATCTAAATTTGGAGGCTCTGACTTTAACTGTACACTAGATTAACAGGATGCTTAGTGAAACAATCAAAGAGATAATGCCTGATCATTCACCTTTGTCAACATTTATTCTTTGGTACATTGCAGCAGTTTGGTCTATTATAGGGGATAAAACACCTCCAAGACATGTACTCAAACTAAGAATATTTTCAAAACTTAGTCTCTACTAGACCTCTTACTACAACTTAATGAAAGGAACAGTCCCTACCCAATCCCATCATGTTTGCTTAAATTGTTTGGAAAAGTGGCTTTGTGTTCTATGCACTGTGAAGAAAAGAATGGTAAAGATTTGAATATATGAACAAGATACAATCTAATTACACTGTGACTTTTGGACTGTAAATGAACTGACTGCCTGAATTATCATCATCTGGATCTGTCGCATAGAGCCCTCTGGAAAACCTCTCATCAGCAGGAATCTTTCTAGAGTTGCTATTTTACACTGACATTAAGGAAATATCAGCCAAACAAGAGCCAGAAGTCGTTTCTTATCTGAAACACATTCAAACCTAAGCTTCCACCTCCGTGGCTCAGTTTCCAGCTTGAGTACCACACACAGAGCAATTCCGAGGACAGTGGACTGGGAGTGAGATACACTCTGTTTGACAACCTAATTGCAATTTGAACATATTATAATGTCAAGGAATCGTTAACCTGCCTTAAGGAGTCAAAGCAGGTAAGTAGAATATAATAAATATACACATCACAGATTAATAACTGAGGCACCAGAGTGCACTGAGCTTCTTGAGTCATGTCCATGTTTATTCAGTATGGTGGGAACCAAACTTAACCAAAATTCCTGCTTCTTTTACTTCCATGCACACCCTCATGAAAGTGCACACACACACGCACACACACACTTAGACCGAATTGTAACATTGACCCTAAGTCCAAGGGTTAACCCTGTGCTCACAAGGATGATATCAAACAACAATTTGTCCATGTAATGTATAATTAATGAATACATGTACACACAAACACAGTGAACAAACAATATGAACATGCACATAACTTAAAATTATACAAATACACACTTGCATAAACACACAAACACATTCCAACAGCCCCTCTGAGGATGTTTACAGCACGTATCTGTTAGCCAGTCTTGCTTCCAGCCATGCTAAGTATTACTAAAGACCAGCACATGGGAGAGTTAGAACTGCTCTTGACCCTGAATCAACTCTGTGTCACTGATCCTGCAGGACAGGAGTTTTCCTCACCACTGCCCACTACCACACTACAAAACTACTACACCTCCACAACTCTTTGATATCAGTATGGAGTCTTAAAGCTTAGAGTTTTGCTTAAAGCTAACAGTCTTGAATTGTTTGCATGTTTTAGTCTTTCTGTATGTTGTAGACTGTTGAGAACTAATCATGTTTACATTTAACCCAGCTTCCTAAGGCATACTGTTAATTTCTTAGGCAGTCACTTACTCTAAAAATGTATGTATTGCATCTTTAAAAATGGCAGTGAGAAATAAAATAAGTTACGTGCATCACAGCATCTGGATAGCAGCCCCTACAGTGCAGTTACCCAGTTGCCTTTCTTGTATTTTTGACAATAAGCCACTGTTGTCTTTGTAATCGTTTTCTGAAACAAGCCCATTTTCCCTCAGTCTGACCTAAGCCTGACTTCTGTTTATAGAAGAAGGTGTGAATAGACCTACTCTATGTTCTACACATTTTTAATTTGTCACAGTAGATTTTTGAGTTGGAGAAGCAAATGTGTTTATCTACATTGGATATAAATATGAGATTTTTTTTTTTCTGAAAATTCCTCTTTCCTTCCCTCGCTCTGTGCACGTTTCTTGTCACACCAGGCAATACAGCACATTTTCTGAATCTCGGGGCTGCCTGATGTTTTGCAGTGCCAAAGAAGCCAAATGGTCTATTCCTTCTGTCCATAATTAAATCCCCAAACACACAGATACACACACACACAACTGCAGGCCATAAATTGATTGCATGCTTTTGCTAACTTTTATTGAGCTTTCTGCAATCCAGAGCAAAGACCACAGAAAGCAGTGTTGAACAGCCACTGCCCTTGTCAGTTGGCTCATTACAGTGAAAAAGGACTTTGCCAAGACTTTGGTTATTAGACAACTTTTTGGAACACATCTTGTGAAGTTCTTTTAATTATTTAGCACCTGACAGATGGCCTGCGTCTGATAAGCCAATTTATTCTGACTTTTGGCATTTGCAACGTGACCAAAGGAACCAGCAGTTTCTCTTTTTTCAGTTTTCCTCCTTGTTTTTTTCCTACCTGTTACTGTGCTGGAGGAGAGGTTGCCACAGAAGGTAGTAAAACGTACGGTCATCTTACAGCTGATGTGACAACCGTGACAGACTCCATGTCCTCTCCTGACCCTGTAGTTGTCAGTCACAGCATGTGCGCATGGGTATGCTAATGAGCTAATCAGCATCTGCAGATGAACACATCTCTGCAGCATTAATGTGTGTGACTAATGTATTAACTGGGAGCTCAGTTTTCTCCAACTGTGAAAAGGGAAGCAGGAGAGTTGGTTCAAAGCACTGTGATATTTCATAGGTGTAGATTGAGTAATGTGTGTCTCATGCTGTTTTTCTTTAAATTGTCCATTTATATTACCCAGGCTAAGGAAAATTAACCTGCTTTATATAAACCCCTTTATAAATGTTGATCACAAAATTTCTGTCAAATCAAATCAAATATTAGAAACACAATTAATGGTTGCTCTGACTGTTTTTGCACATGTGTATGTTATGTGTTACAACATCTGATTTGCAGCAGGGGGTTCATTGACAGCAGGTGTTTAGCTATTAACAGGTGGCAGCTGCATAGTGTATTTATCAGCACCTAGGCTTAAGTTCTCTTTAATCATGGTGGCACATCTACATTTTCACCAAAATGTTTTTTTGGTTTTGGGGTAGTTTGTAGTTAAATGGCTAAATATTTCTTGTTGAGTGGTAAGGGAAACATCTCAGGCCTTTTTCAGCTGCAAGAAGTTTCTTTACTTTAAATATTTATTTAACTGGATACAATGAAAAATGACTCAAGGAGATCCAAGCAAAGCAAGCAACATCTTGCTTGCTTTTTTAAAATGTACATATTGTCAAACTTCATAAAATAGCAGTAATGACAGCACCCAACAGTGCTGCCATAGATTGCATTCATTTACAGTATATAAAGCCACTATAACCCAGCCAAAAAGGAAACTCAAACCTTGCCAATGGTAAAAATGTCAGCTATTACATCTAGCTCTCCTAGCAGACAGATATGTTAACAGATAATACACAGCAAGGAAAACCCCCTGTGAGCTGTGGTGGCAACCTGCCCTCCCTCCCAGCACTCAGCAGCTTAGTGAAAGGCCAAGAGGAATCAGGCAGATGATTTATGAGCTAAAAATAGTAACCTTGCCTAACCTAACACCTTATGTGTGGCTAAATAATAGTTCCATTCTGTTGTCCTCAAACTTTCTCCCCACCTTAGTAAACACATCTTTTACTACTAAGGATACGCCAAGACAGGGATAGTCACTAGAAAGTAACTAGCAGCAAAGCGTGTCTTCAGGGGAATAAAGATAAGGCTAATTTTAATCAAACTCATAATGTTCCACGATGCTTTAAACACACCTGTGTCTCAGTCCATGTGAATAATACAGTGGGGTTTGATCAGAGTAGGAAAAGTTATTAACATGTAAAAACATAATTAAAAGTTAAGGAGCTACAATGCAGTGACACAATTCGATGACAAAGTAACACAAACAGATTTGCGTGGTCTGGTAGATTTTCAGGAAGTCATCAGTGCCATGTGGATTGAGATCTTGACAGTGATTCATTTGAACTGAGTGATGCTGGAAACAGTAGGGAAGTATTTCACACAATTAGAGTTACTGTTATTGAAATTTATGCAGACTTCCAACAAACTCACTAACAAAAATACATTATAATATTTCAATCAGTATTCAAAAATGGGTATTCATTTTTTATGATTAGACATATTTTGAATATAAATTTAAATGTAATTGTTTTTAATTGTATACTAAATGCAGTATTGTTGTGCCACAAAATAGAGCAATCAGTATTTTAGACAGCATTCTCCTGCTTTTACTATTTACATGGTAACAATCTTTATGAGAGTTAGATTACAGTGTTGTGGGTTCACCACATCACCTTGACCCACTTCCATCATCCCTGTCAGTTAGCATGTACCATAGCTATTTCTTTGGTTTACTCAGTTCAAACTGAGAAACACCAGGCGTTTGCAATTTGTGCTTGCACATAGACACTGATTAACCACAGGAGAGGGATGATGGTTTAACGAGAGTATCAGTAGAGAGAGTGAACATAGGAGGGGATAGAGAAAACTCTGAAGAAAATTTGGTCAATAATTGTCTCATTGCCACAAGTAAATTGTCGGTACTGTAGAGAACAGATGGGTCAAAGAGACGTGAATGTAAAATATGACTGAAATGAAGTGATCAGTGCGTCTCATTTCACACTTTCTCTCTCTCCCTCTCCCTCTCCCTCTGGCTGCAAATGTCACACCAGGTGGATCTCTTTTGACTCTGTGGGATGCAGGTGGACTGTATTAGCTGCCTAGCTTCTTTGATGATTTCTTCACTCGAGTCTTTCCATATTCCTGTGTGCTATAAAATCTGTGTTGTTTTGATTCATAATGGCTGATATTTGACTGCCTGAAGTAGATTCTGAGGCAATTCAGTGGTTGTCTTGTTAGTATCTGCTAGGTTGGAGAATAACATCAAATCAGTATTCAGTACACATAGTTTAGCAATATCTATGTTTCTACAGTACACACAAACATGTTTTAGCATTTTCTGTGTGACCTCAACGTGCGTGCGAAGTGCGATCTCAGTGTAACCTTGTTTCTTTCTGCCATGTAAACCTACTGACTTTCTTCTGTCATTTACATTTACTTTCAGTCACTTGGCACTTTTATCCAAAGTGACTTACAAGTAAATAGCTAAGTTGGGAGAAGGCACTGAAAGCAAAGTGCATTATGCTGTTTCAGATAGGCCTATCAACAGGATATTGCAATAATCAAGACGAGCGATGACTAGCGCCTGCTTGAGGAGTTGGGTAGCATAAACTAGGGTCTGATCTGTATGTTGTAGAGGGCAAATCAGCATGTACAGGGCAGAGCAACAAGCACTTTCCTGAGACAGCGTAGTCATCTGAATGAAAAGAACAGAAAGCGTTGGGTGTCATTGGTTGCTTTCTGCAGCACTAAAATACAGTACATATACAAATCCTAGAGCTCACCTAGTTACTTACTTATAGTACCTAGAACCAGCATTCATTGACTATTTGTTAGCATACCATGCCCCAGAGTTAACTGTGTGCGTGTCCTTGATATTTATTATGCACTGCATATAGGGTGCTCGCTTGGGTTGCTGTAATTGTATGATGGGTGGTGTGAGCGATCAAATGGAGAGAAGCAGAGAAGAGTTTGACATCGACCAGTTGGACTTTCTGGTATTTTGAAAGTATTAATATTCTATGCCCCATATTGATAGCTCTGATTCGAGGGTTATTTCAAAAGAGAGCACAGCCTCTCTGTCTGCATCTCCAAAATACCCTGTGACTGGAATTCATTATTTACCAAACAGCTAGAATATTGGCTCCGTAACACCAGGCACACCCCACTGTAAACAGATTTTGAAACTTTTAACACATTCAATCATTTGATGAGAGTTTGCTGAATGTTATTAATTAGTTTAGTTTTCAGGTTTCTTCAGCCACCAGAATGCATTATGTAAATTCAGAAATCTTTTTCAATTAATGTGTGTATTTAATTTTGTTCTGTGACTATGTTCCTCACTATGTTATACTGCACCAGTATCATATAATTTACTGCCTTCTAAGCTCATATGGCATTTTGTACCAGTTATGCATGTTAAATATGTTAACTTCTTCTCATTATGCTTAAAGGTTACATTATACTGAATCTTTGCACACATATTAAAAGTGTTTTTATGGAAAACAATTTTGGAAATCAATCCAAAATAACTTAAAATGAATCTATTTGTTGAGGTTGTTTGCTTGTGTCCAGTTTCAATGCGTGCTGAGAATCTATGCATTCATTTTAGTCTCAACGTGTTTAAACCGTCCAGCCTGCTACTCTAATGTATGGATATGTTTACATGCATAATACAAACCAAACATCCTCCCTGCTCCTGCAGCTGTCTGTTCATGTAGGTAGAGACTGACCAGATGCAAGATAACTGATAATGTAATCCGACTTACAAGAAAAACTGTGTTAAGCATATAGAGCGGCAGCATCAAACAATAATATTATTGATTTATTTATTTTCAATTATAATGGTAAGTGAAAGTATTAATATGCTATGTTTGGGGAGGCGGGAAATCATGTTGCTGTTGCTTGCATGTAATTTAATCACTGTGGTCAAAAGGTTTGCTTTGAACATTAAGGATGTTGTTGCGGTACTGGAAAGTTGCAGATTTTGTTGAGATATTTAAAATCAAATTCTGTCACCACTAAACACGTAGAAATATTGTAAGAGTTTAACTTTATTTATATTCAATTAGTAAACAATGTTGTCGTTTGTCATTTTGTAGTGTGTGCAGGATGAAGGATGACCCTAGTCTTTAGTTTCACCCTACCAAGCTGTTCATTAGGAGGGGCTGGTTGGCGTCCTGCTTGCTAATTAAACTGGATTGGAGAGGCTGGCTAATTAGCCAACATCACGTTGTTGACCCCCTGTGCTTCTGTTTTCGTCACTATCTCCTGGTTGCCTCCCGTCCTTTGATCAGCCCTCTACCCTGTGTCTGTTTTTGATGTATAACTTCACATGCAGATCTACCTGGGATTACTACAGGGTAAAAGCCAAAATATGTTTATGGATTATTTAAAGGAAAATCTACTTGTGGCTACTGAAAAATATTACAGAGTCATACTTTAAAAGAAAAAAAAGCATGTAAAAAACCAAGCATTTTTCATCCGTTGTGTGGCTAACATTAGAATTGTAACTTGTTAACTTAGGAATCATAAGACAAAAGCGTATCTACTAAACACAAGTAAAAATTCAAGCACCCTTTAATTTTAGCAAAAAAAAAGAAAGAAAAAAAGAGAGAGATGATAGCATTTAAAATAAAATTTGGCAAATAGAACAAGTGACTTAGGTGACCTCGTTTGTCTGAAACCAAGACTCTGTGGTGGAGGGATTTTTGAATTTGAATTTGAATTTCTGCCATAAATTGAAGAGAATAATCTGAGATTAGTTCAGTTCAATTCTATTCAATTTAACTTTATTTATATAGCGCCAAATCACAACACAAGTCATCTCAAGGCACTTTACAGTGTGAGGTTTAAGACCTTACACATTATGTAAATATATACAGAATATTGTAGAAAACCCAACAGTCCTACTTGAGCAAGCACTAGGCAAGAGTGGAGAGGAAAAACTCCCTTTAACGGAAGAAACCAGGCTCAAGGTGGGCGGCCATCTGCCTCGACTGGTTGGGGTGAGTGGACAGGGGAGAGAGAAAAGAACAGCAGGTAACAGAGATCAAAACAACAACAAGAAGCAGCAGACGAGGCACTGGGCAGGTTGGTAGGACCAGTAAC
>JAUMHL010000001.1:17062626-17127303 GCA_032362345.1 Sandelia bainsii
CACCACTGTTGTTGGCTTTTGTTTCAATAAATTGTTTGAGATGAGGAAATCGCCATTGCATGCTTCTACTTAAATGCCCTACTTTCATGATATAATATCACTGTAGTGTGAACTCTTTATGTTTTCCATAAATTTCACCCGAAAGCCAAATATCCCTAACTTTTTGTGAGTAGTGTAAGTATGACATTCTTGCTCCATCATTCAGTCAGCCTGTAATTCTCATTATGACCTTTTTGTGTTGAGCCTCGTTATTGAGTTCATCATTGCTGACATTCTGCTTCCCTTGCTTTTCTGGCAAGACAGAGCCACCCAGTCTGTCTCAAATTTTCCATTAAGACCCAATTAGGCTGTAACAGAGGATAGAAGCCACAGGGGTAAACCCCTCCATTCCACAGCTCACTGAAAGGATGTGTTAATGGGCAACCCAGTGTACCTAGTAATGTGTAGAGTGGTGTTTTCTGCATATTACTGCTCGCCTTAGTGAATCTTTAAATGGCACCTTCCAAATCAGTCAGTGCAGACATTAAAGTTGACAAATCATTTTCAATCAAATTCATTAGGTACATACAAGTGGTTGAGCGTACGAAAATTATTTTATTACTATTATGGTTCATGCTTCATGATTTACTGAAGTAACTGATCAGGTAAAATAATTGTAAATTAAATATTGGACCATAGTAGCCTGGCTATAGAGATAGTATCAGACTGTTGGTTGTCCACCACTTTCTCAGAGGCAGCAGTGCTAATAATTGTCTTTGTAAGCATGTTAGCATGCAGACATTGAAATTAGCTTGAAGCACTGCAAAACCTAATTAGAGTTTCACAGAGATGCTACCATGTGTTGTTAGTTTGTGTCATTTTACAAACAGAAGAATAACTTCTTATTGTAAAAACAATATATACATGAACAAAGCTTAGTGCATTCACAATTTCACTCTTGCACATGCACAATCATTTAAACCGTTCAGTTCAAAAGGGCAAGTTTTCATGATCTGTAGCAGTGGTTGACCACATTTAAACTATATTTCAACCATCAAAAGCTGATGTTACAGTTGATAAAAATACATGATTCATCTGCAGCTGAATGTGGCTCTTAGTCGCCATCACTCATTCATGCAGTAGATGGAGGGAACAAAGCAGGGGATGGGGGAGTTGAAGGGGTGAAAGGATAATCCTTCAGGATCAGCTGTGTGTGGGTGGACATGAGTAAGTGCCGCTGCTAACTCTCTCTCTCCCTTTCTCTCTCTCTCTCTGCCTCTCTCTTTTTCATGCCTGACCTTAACTAACACACTGACTGCTGGCCTGTACAAAGTGGTCAGGCCACTAATTGGACAATATGCACAGTATGTGACTGTGCAGTTTGCCCTGTCTCTGCATGAAAACAACAACTTGACAAAAGATCAGAGTTTGAATATTTAGACCATTAAATTAAAAAGTTAAATCTATCTTGTATCAGGTTGCCTATTAGTAAGAATACCTAATAGGTAACTATTTTGTACATTGATCATTTTGTTGCTGTAGCTGTGATGGGATATTGATGTATCTGTTGTGTGTTTGCATAAAATGTAATGTTAGACGTCCCTCAAAATGATGGACATCTCAGATAGGCTGACCACAAGCCTCTAGCAGTGCAGGTCAGCAGCTTGGCAGCTTGAGATGTGCTGAAAAACTTACTGTGAGCTTCACAGGAACCACAGATCCATCCAGAAAAGGAGAGCAGAAATATCTTCTGAGTTTGTGAAATACTTATTTATGATACTTTAAACATTTTAAATAGGTAAGAGACCTGCCTTTTTTGTCTTTTAACACAAAAATGCCATAATTTATTTTGAAGGTTTAGGTTGTGATTGATTGTGATGATTCAGTTTTTACTTGATCATAGCTTGATTATTTACATTTAAAATGTACCCCTTTGCTAATTACATGACATGTATAGAAGTGGATGGTTAAAAGACAGACAAAGCAAGCAGTTCTCTTTGTGGTAAGAAGGTGTTAAGCTTTTTACAACAAACCTACTAATGGGCAAAGAAATGGCAGGTTGGAAGCATGATCGCAGAAACCTGAATAATTCTCTGTTGCATTAGTCCAGAGGCCAGTGTCAGACTGACTGAAATTGAAAACAGCAGCATTGATCACTGTGGCGCCTTACTGTGTAATACTGTCATCTCTCACTGAGATCAATGACATGCTGCTCTCCTTACTGATGATTAATTTCTTCTGGGTCAATCTCTTTTCATTTATTTCGCAAGATACTGAAAAATATGAGCAATATGCTTAGCACTGATGCATTACCCCAGCCAGAATAATTCTCTCTCTTTTTTTCTGGGAAAGTGAACCTCATCTGTTTGCAGAGAATAGACAGGTGTTCTTTCAAATACATGCAGTGAAAACAGAAGGAAAACAGACTAGCCTGGATAATGTTCGAATACAAATCCTCTGAACGGGATTCTAGAGATGTATAGTACAGCACAATTTGAGAATGAGCAGGAAAGCACTTCAAATCAGTACTTGGAAACATGGCAGTCGCTCAGTTCTCACTGGAGGACTGCTGAATACTGTCAGAGAGTGCCTTACAAACCTCAGGCTGGACACATGAAATGAATGAATGAACGACTGAATGTGTTACCCACCACCTCACAAGGAAAGTGCTGCAGTAGCATTATTATTGATTAACTATACTATACAACTTAGCTTCAAGTTCTACGCAAATATTACAGCAGTAACATATTCACACTTTATGCATCATTCTTTATATTTGCACTGCAGTCATCTGTATTTTTATATGTACTGCTTAGTACACAAAAGGATAAATGAAGGTGGGAACTGGTTCGTCAGATGACATAAATAAACTTCAGGCTTTACTTAACACCTACAGGTATTTACCTTAGGCAGAGTTGGTATTAACTTGCCATTTGTTTAGTTGAAAACAACATTTAATTGAATTGTAAATGAGCATTGGTGCTGAATTTAAGTACTGTATCTACTGACATGCAGGATAACAGAAATGTCAACTGGCACGATTTTACCTCCACTTGAATCCACACAGTTGATTCTGCTCAGTCCAATTAATCATCACCTGATGTGTTAACAGGTGTCAATGTATCTGTGAAGCACTTCAGCTAAGTGTAATATTTGACCTGCTGTATATTTCTACATCTCTGCCTCTTTTGAAAGTATATAAATGTCACTCTTTATGCTACATAGTCTCTCATTTGAGTATCCAAATGACAGTATCCAAATTTACAATGGATGCTGATCCAGTGAGTGGTGATGGGCAGCTTATAAAGAGATGGGTGCTGTATTTAGCCGAAAAGGGGGAAGGAAGCTGCCGATGCAAATACTGGGCCTCTGTTCAGGAATGACAAATGCAAACGAATCACAATAGATTGGTTGTTCTACCAGTGCTGTCTTACTATCCTTGTCTGCATTACAGTGAGTAATTTCCCCAAATATTGGGCTGTACCACAGTACTCAGTGTGGTTCCGAGCTGAAATCCAGAAACGTCAACCAGAATTCCTTGCACCTAAAAATTCAGAGATATTCCACAAGACACAAGCTGGTCTAGTTTGGCAACGCTAAACTAGCACAGTCTTTTTTTGCTATGTTTTTCATTGGCAAGAATCTCCTATAAATGTCATGCAGAGCTGCCATATTGCGTATTTCTTTCCCGATGTGGTTGCTATAGGAATAATCCATTAACAGTATTTAATTTGTACAGTACCACCTGCAGTATCTGCCTAGTAGGTTAATCTGTTTCTCTGATATTTGGAAATCCTCTCTTGTGTTTTTTTCACAATATTATTTACAGGGGTAGGTCCTCAGTTGTATTATGTGTACTGTAATGTACTGATTTGTAATGTAAATGTAAAAATCTACTGTAAAGAGTAAATTGGACTGCGTTGGTGCTCTTGAATTTAATGTCAAGTCCACTGAGTACAAAACAGCTGAGAAACAATGGTTTAATAAAAGGTGTTTTAGCTGTAGCTACCACTTCAAATTGTGTAAGAAATAGTAATAATAAATAAGTAAGTAACTGGTGATTGCAGTCAGTTGGCAGTACTTTTCATTTTTGTGACACAGTAAAACCTCTAGAAAACACTGGATTTAAAATAACAAATTTATTTTTTCCAACCTTTACAGAGGATCACATGTCCAGGGGTTAAGTAAACATGACTTTTTTGTTATTATTTGTTTTATTTTTATTTATTATTATGACTAGTGTTGAGAAACACTCTGTAGTTTTCCAGCTGTGAATTCACATATTTTTTATAAATGTTGTTCCTTCTGTTCTGTGTTTAAGTGGCTTAAAGAGTATGTGTTCTTGTAGTAACAAACTGACAGTTGGCAGTGGTATGCCTTTTCAGCCATGTCAGTGTTTCTCATTTGAATCTTTTGGTAATATTATTTTGCTTTCTTGATTCTTTGATCCTCCAGGATCCCAGAACAAAGCACAAGTTTAAGATCCACACCTATGGGAGTCCCACCTTCTGTGATCACTGTGGCTCTCTGCTCTATGGACTCATCCACCAGGGCATGAAATGCGACTGTAAGTTACTAAATTTAATTTTGGTCAGTGTATGATAAGCATTTTGTAATATACCTCTAAACTATTGTAAGCATTGTTTTTAAGCTGTTGTGCTTCATCATGTTTAAATTGTTAATCACTATTATTAAATTAATATTAATCCTGCACTATCCTCTTATACAGGTGAATCAGTCATAGGTCTGGCATGTATATTAAAATAATGTTTTTTTGTACAGAACACACTGGACTCTATTTTCCTGAAGGCACAATGCCAGCGTTAGTCCAAATGCAGTTTTTATGCGATTGTCCCCAGTGCTAGTGCTAGAAGAAGCACGTCTTGGGCTGGGTTTATGCAGATTAGATGGGTCAGTGCAGTTTTGGTGCTCGTTTTGGACCAAAATAGCATTGGCGATAAAACCCACTCAGTTAGTTACGGGAAAAGATTTTACTCACAGACTTTACTCAGTGTCCTCACCATGAGTCTTGAGCTTCATCAGATCTTTAAGAATATTTTTATTAAAAGCAATTCCTTGTGCCTTGTGAAAAAGATTATGAAGGTCAGTATTTTGGTTTGGCCCTTTCAGTGATGTTTAAAAATACTTTCAGTTGTGGTCAGAGAAAATATTTTCAAAAAGAAGGCCAGAGCAGAATACTGCATGGATCCAGTCTGCAGATCTGTCTATGAGCAGACCCACAAAGCTCGACAAGAACCAACCTGCCACCTACAAATATGTCCAAAATGCTGAAACAAATCCAAAATGTCAGTGGGTAACGTTCCTTCCAGTCAGAATCAACGCATGGTATCTCTCCACCATCCTGCTGACCTTTTGTGCTGCTGGTACATCTGTTAAATATATGAAAACTACATTACATGTTTAATATTCAATATGTTAATAATAATAATAATAATATTTTGCATTTACACTCATCTATTTTATTGCCATTTAATGACACAAATGGCTGTTTTCACATATACGGAGGAGAAGATGCGAGTAAATTGATTGCACAGTATGACCATCCCACAGATGTCCAGCAGCTACTGCATCAATATAGGTCAGGTGCCTGTTTAAATTATGGCAATTTATACTAAAAATTATAGTGCTGTGTATTTTTAACTTTTGATCTTCCTGTCCTTCATAGAGATTAAATTTCTTTGTCTCCAAGACCTCAGTCTCTTTCCTTCACTTGCTGCTTTTAAAGGGATGGGAGAAACTAATGTGATTTCCCGTTACTGAGTGCTCCCCCGACTCCACCTGCTCACCCATAACACCTTTACCCAGAGAGATTAAACTTGCGTTTGGACTGTGCCTGGTTTCAGGAAAATAGGGTCCATTATGTTTTGTTATCTTGTTTTCTGACTGACGACGTTACCATCAGTAGTGTCAATGTTTGTCTTCACTGAATATCACAGGCTCATATAGTCCTATTCTTCCTTGAATTCCACTCATAAAAGTCACATGTTGGCTATTTTCAGGCTGGAGCTATGTTCCATGCAAATTGAATAAGCCTGCTATCAAAGCTTTACAATGTCTTCTTTAATGTATTTCCCCCACTCCTTTTCTTTTTTGTATTGTGTTGGTGGATTAAAGTCTGAATGCCTTAATGAGCTTGTAAATATATTATCCACCACCTACTACTGACCGCCAGTTATGCCTAATAGTTGGCAACAAATTATTTTAGCAGATCAATTGCATTTGTAATCAAACCACAATGAGATTGAACTGTAATATTTTTAAGCACTAGTCAACTACAGGATTGTCGCAGTGAGGCATAAAAAATGAATATTCACATATTGGAGAGTAACATAGCCACATAGCAATTTTTTATTATCTTTCACATACTGACCTGGTGGCATGATGATGTAACCAATGGAAAATGTTCCTAATCCATGACAGCGTGTCTCTGCTGCCTGACACACATATACATATACAAATTATCACAGAGCTAAATTTTTCATATACCTTTGTTATCTTTTCTCTCACAAAGATTTCAGAAAAAAACAGTTATTTAATATTGTATCAAAAATACAATGATTGAATGAATTAACTGAAATGAGTGGCATTGCTATATGTCCTTAAATACTGTAAGTAGAGGACAGTAATGCAGTTGGCTGTATTGGAGCATTAGGCCTTGAAAGGCTGTGTTCATACAAACACAGCTTTTATAAGATGGTGTTTTATCAAACAGATTTTTTTAGCATTAAGGCTTATTGTCATAATGATAGCTCATTGTTACTATAAATGTAAAAATATGCAAAGCTGAAGTCACAAACCCCATACAATCAATATCATCAAAATAAATCAGCTGAGGAGTGTTCGTTAAGAAATTTACAGCATCAGTCAATTTGATGAAATTCCTGAGTCATTCATTTTGGTTTGATTTGGGACAAATGCATGAAGCTTATTGTAATAATTTCTCTTCCCTGATTTCTGCCTCTGTGTTCCCTCTTTGTCCTTCCAGCCTGCGATATGAACGTCCACAAGCAGTGTGTTATGAATGTGCCCAGCCTGTGTGGAACTGATTACACTGAAAGGAGGGGGCGACTTTACCTCAAGTGTGAGGTCAGCGGGGATAAGCTGCAGGTCACAGGTACTGTAGGCCCCACAACCCTCCCTCAATTGTATGTATGTGTGTGTGTGTCATTCAAGGTGAGCTGGTATCAGGGTGTAGGTGGTTGTAGATTGATGCTTTTGTTCTTGTTCGATTTTGTGATTTTAGATCAATTTCAACACTTTACCCTTTTGTTGATAAACCTCGACTGTCTAATTTTACACAGACAGTCAATCTCCTGCTGCCATTAACCTGAATTAAACCTCACTCATCATTAACCCTGCCTGCTTGTGATGCAGTGAAATCAGCTGATAGCTGCATACCTGGCCTTGTGATTATCAGTTATCAGTATGCTGCAAAGGCTATTTCCTCTTGGTGCACAGATCAATACAGCCTCTTCTGCTAAACATTCTCCTGTAAGAAACAATTCACAGTTACGACACACTTGGAAGGCAATCCCAATCCAAATATGTAGTCCTGCAGTGGTGTGTGGTCTGCTGCGTGGGCCTCGTGTTGTTACTCTTTTTAAACAGTCACGACTTGCTCCATGTTAGCTAGAATTTCTCATGTAACTCAATTGTCTCTGTAAGGCAAATTAAAAGCTTGAAATATTAATTTCTATCTTATCAGAATTACATAGACAGGATCTGAGCGCTTTGCTTGTGAGCAGGGTCACACCTTTATAATGATCTGTGTGACTATTATTCATTAGAAGGCTATTCTACACAATCATGTCACTAGCTGTTCCAACCATTTTAATTACTGATGTCTTCACTTTCAAAGTGAAACTGTTAGCTGTTAGCCAACTGAGCTCAAGAATGGATGTAATGAGATACTAATAATAGCATTTGTCTAATGTAATATAATGCATAGTGATGACTTTTCAGATCAATTAAAAATCTTCTTGCAGCCATGTGTTAATAGTGTCAGAACAGCCAAAATATCCCCCTAAAAAGATGCACATCAGGTCATGAGTAATATACACATTAATGTTTCTGCAATGCAAACAACTCTTTTTGTCTGTCCACAAATTCCATAATATCCATGAAATTATTTTTAACAACTGCTCCCATTATTTATTTTTAATTTTTTTTGGTTCTCATGATTATTTATCTTTTGCATGTCTTTGTTGTTTTTCAATTTTGCAGACAGTGTTGAATAATCCTCTAGCAAATAATGGATGCAAATAATGGCCTAGCTGTTGTAGTTAAGCGGAGATAATTTCATGCATAATCTCTTAAATGTATCTATTGTGATGAGTCCACAGCTCAATGTAGAAGAAAATGAAACGATGTTTGTTGATGCTGTCAGTTCAGAGTCAGTGCAGTTTTGGATATGCAGTTCGTGGCTGTAACCTGGCTGCGGTAGGTTGCTGCATCACTGAACTAAACCCTGTTATGAATAGTAACACGTTGCTCTAGCTTGTGGTGCAGTGAAAGCAGTTATAGTGCAGAAATGTTGCTGTTCATGTTAAAGTACATATCTTTCTATCTCTGTGTGCAGAAACATAACTAAATAAAGCATTATTACTTTCTCTTTAACCTTTATAAACAATATGAATTAAAAATAGTAGACATTGCACTCTGCAGGCTGTATCTGTATTTTATGTTGCATGATTTTATTATGGACCACTGCAGTACATCAGTTTATTTTTATGCAGGAGCCAGTTTTGCCTTGTATTTCAAGGCAAGCTGTAAATCCCTCGGCTGTAATGATAGTACATTAGCACATCTGCTAGAACAGTAGTAACGGCAGAGAACTGACACCAGGCGCACGTAATCATTCAATTACCTGGCTAACTGGGGTCAGTGCATCACAAGACCCTGGATTGAACTTCACTGACTTATTCACTTATCAAATTATCACTGGAGGGAAGTGGGGCAGTATGTTCATGGGTACCACAAACACTTAGAAATATTTTAAAATAATCACCATTAGACTTGTGCATGTTTTTCTCATTCATCGCAGTTATTTCATTATCTGAGCACTAAAATTATTATTATTATATATATTTTTTTCATTTTTTGTACACAGTTAAGCACATTATGATGTATAATTCATTATTATCACAACTGTCCCTCGCATTAATTAAATATGTAAAAACATTTCACAAGTGGTAAAATAGGAACACTGATAAAGTACTGATGCACTGATGTTGATTGACTTTAGATTTTGCCATATGTCTGACTCTCTACATTGTGTCTATCCTGTCTTAAGATGTAGTAGTTTATAAAAATATAACATCTAAATCTGGGAGCAACACTGACATTAATAACTAAAGACCAATAACAGACAGACTGAAGACGCTTCTTAGATGAGTATTGAAACTTTTCAACCTAACAAGAAAGAAGTCCAGTCGCAAATAATGAAACTTCAAGCTTCCAGATAACTTCATCTGGATGACTGAGAATCATTGCTATTGTGTCTAAGGTGGCAGGCAAATTGGCCATTCACAAGAGAGTGGGGTGCAAGGAGGGACTGAAAGACACCTGAGCCTTCTTAGTCTCCAGGCCAGAGGAGCTGTTGCATAAAGAGGCATGATAACATGGATTTGCACTTTTTTAACTTGAAAATCATATAATTTTACATCAGTGGAGCCCAAAAATAAAACCCTATATTAAGCATAATATGGCCACTGTAGTGGTCTTGCTCCCCCAGTGTTGTTTGAGTTTGTGAAGAAAGCTAACAGTAGAAACACTACAGGGCTTTTGACACATCTGACTGCATTTCTTCATGCAGGAAAAGCACATTGGAACAGTCATCGCTTTCTTATCAGGCATTACACAGCTGGAATTTACTTCTGGCTGATTTGAGAAGACAAACAACATACAGTATTTTGTTGTTATTTTTTGCAAAGGAAAATTAAAGACCTGGTTGCTTGAAAAACAAGAGTGCCAACACAAAACTTGATCACCTTTTGGTTAGTCCTGGTGCTTATTCTCAGCCCTTTGTCCCGTATAGGTTGTTGTTTGCAATTTGGTTGATCTCTGTCACATTTATAAACATTTCATGTTTATTAATATGTGATGTGCCTTTGATGTGCCTTAACACAGTTAAGATGTACTACAGAACATTAGCTGGTCCAATAATGTAGTAATATGTAGTAAGAATTTCTGGCAAAGACCTTGCATTTACCTTTATCCATCCTCTGTTACCTCATCATATGTATTCATCGCTTTTTCTTCCATTTTTGCTGAACTGAGCATTATCACAGAATGCTGGCAACTCATGTTAATAATGTGTTTTCACAGTAAGTGTGAAAAAGTATGCATATTTCACACTTGTGTATCTTAAGTACAATGTGTAAGTAATGTCCATGTGTGACTATGTGGGGATGGAAAACCACCATTATCACTCACAATAGTGTTTGATTTGAAAAAACCTGCAGACTCTTGGCCCTTTGTCATACATAGCAGCTAATTCCGTATGTGAACTCAACATATATGTTATTATTTGCACATGTTCTTTGTGTGTGTGTGTGTGTGGGTGGGTGTACATATAGAACTGCTGTACTAGCCTAAAGCCCACACAAGCCAGATTACATTAGCTGCTGTAGACACCTTGCAGACAGCCTGCCAAACAGAACTGTGTTACGTGGTGAAGAGTTTTGCAAGAAGCTGCAATGGCTGGGAGAAGGACAGTTGACATCATTTTCAAACGTATCGTTCTGAAAACACAGGAGTGACCCTTGTATTGCTGTTGAGTATCTATTTGTGCATGCATTTTTCTACAGTACCTCCAAACTATAGACAGGCTGATATTAAACCACAATGTTGTCGATGTATGCGCGTCAAACACACTGTAAAGAAGAATGTAGCTAATTACTTTTGCCACTGAATAACTTAAATGCAAGTTGTGATTCCAGTTCTGACACAAGGATGAGTTCCTGTGACTGTGTTTCACAGGTTTACTAGTGCCATGTAAGCAAACTGAAAAATATCTGCTAGATTTTACAATACCTTGTGAGTACTTTTTTCTACCTTCTGCAAGACAATTAAATAGGTTAAATTAGTGTTTAAGAGCAAAGTGAGATTTGTACTTATTTCTGGAAAGTGTTCTCAGAAGTTGTTATTGTCTGCTGTTCCTCAGCTCAAATGTCTTGACTAAAATGAGTTTCACTAAAATACAAAAAGTCTCTTAGTGAGACTTTGACCTCAAAAATCAGACCACATATATTGTACAAAACATATGAATAGACATTGAGTGTCCAGAATAAATATGGCGCCTTTATGTTGAGAGGTAAGGCTTAAATGAGTGAATGCAAAATGCTGAGTGCAGAATCCCCCAACTTAATCTGCTTAAATTTCAGTGACTCCAAATTTATTTTGTCATTCACTAGTTGGCCAGAGCCAGCGTGTTTGAAAAGGAAGTGACATGGTTGCCAAAGAAGACAAATGTACTTTAAACCCATACATGAACACACACACACATGAACCTCAATTGGCCCGTTAGAGACAAACAGACATGCTGGCAAGAGTCACTGAAATAGGAAAAATCAAATGAGTCAACCAAAAAGACTTAGTGCTGTTGAACTTTTGTGCAGTTTCCAGAAACATAACTCGTGAGAATGTGTGTTTTCGCCAGTTAGGGGGAAATGGACATAGAAGGGGAGGTGCTGAAGGAGACAAAACAAGTTCTGTTTCTCTTGTGAAGAACAGACATAGCCCACTAACCTTGCCCTCCGCCTCTTATTCCTGCTCACACACAGCTCTCTTCTGTCTGTTGGGGCTGAGAAAGCCACCCTGTTTGTTTCAGTAACTCTATTGTTCATTGACTCTGTGCAAACATCTACCATACAAATAGTCACTTGGGAGAGGGCATCTCTGTAATTTCTGTCCATATTCTTCTATTTATACTTATCCTCATCACTGCGTATGAGTGCGTGTGGGGACATGTGCGTGCACATTTGCTGCCTGTAGGTCCTCGGGGAGTGTGTGACAGACAGTGGTAATAATTACATTTCCATTTTGTTCCCTTGTTGACTCACCCAGTTCTGGAGAAAAGCCTCATTTAACAAGGCCTTTGCTCTAACTCTCCCTCCCTCCCTTTATCTCCATTTTAACCTTTTCATGAAATTTTGACTCTTAACTCAATGTCCAAATATGTCTCTGCTATTTATTACATTCATGCAGCTGTAGGAGTCAACGTGTTTTATATGCAGTACAGGTATGTGTTGGTGTTCAGAGTGGATATAGATGTAGGTGGATCAGAGAAAGCAGATTTACTGTTGAACCTTCTGGAGGTGTAGTGACACTTAACAGTAAAAGACAAAATCCACCCTAAACACTGTTAATACCCTCTGGGGGGTGGAGCTGGCAACAATCTACCCGCATTTCTGACTCTGTTTTACTGATTTTGATGTAATGTTTTTGTTTTAGATAACTGGCCAAATTTTGAAAAAAAAAGAAAAGGGCATAAGTCCTGCTGGAAGAAAACATGGAAAATTGTGATGTATATGAAAGAGAACAGAATGCAATAAGACTATAACCACAGCTTTCATCTATGTGTACTGGTCTGGAGTTGCATGCAAACACATTCACTTTTCATAAACTTACCTCATCAATATTCCTTCCCACAGAAAAAAAACTGTTTTACTTTAAATTCGCATTCTAGGAACTGTACATGCACTAAGTCGCCTCTTAATACAAAAAGAGCCTTATATGAATTCTCTTTTCTGAATATACTGTGTGTATATAACAAACACGTAAAGCTTGGACAATCCCGCTTCCTACCCCTTTTTCCTTTTGTGCTAACGATGTTGATCAGGGTTATTACTGATATGTCAAAATCCTTTTATGTTCTTTCATTATTTAAATATCATATTCAATATTTTCAAAATCGTGATTGATATGCAGTGTTTTGGAGCAGCAGCAAATCTCCACATTCAGTCCACACTTTAACATGATAAAAACGGGACAGTGAATTTGTCATGTAATCATTCAAACAAGAAACATTTCCTGCCTTTTACTTTTAATGTCCTGAAAGGAAGACTTGCTGGAAGGCAGAGTTGGGGTTGGATCATGGCTCCGTTTGAGGACTGAATGCAGCCTGTGGGTTGTCCCACTGCCTGATCGATGCCCAGTGATCTCGATGCCGCTGACTTACTGCCATTGCTTCCACTCAGCAGCCTTTCCTTTCAGTAATTTCCATTTCTTTGTAGTGTCTGAGTCATTGTGAAGAAAAGCCAACATTTTCTTGCCAAAGGAAAATTTCCTTAAAAATCCTGCTATTACATTTTCCCAGTGAATCAGAGCTTAAATGGAGCAGCTGACAGCACTTGTGTTGGTACAGTATCAATGCCAACACTTTTCCACTGCAAAGGGTTGGCTGCAGAGACGGCAGTGTCTCCTGACTTAATGTCCTGTTTGTAGCTGTGCAACAGTGTTCTTAACATCCATTTAATACTGTATGATGTACAAAGAGGACATTATGACTTAAAACATCTGTAATACACTTAATATCAATCCTATTACAGTTCTTATTAAGGGAACTTTATGCTGGTCACTTCACTTTCTCTTAGCCGATGTAATATTACATTACTAAGCAAACAGTCTGTTTTTAAGGAGTGGGCTTTCAAAGGAGAATAGTTATGCTGAGAGGGTGGAGAGCGAAACTGATGGTTTAAGGTTTATAGACTGTGTTTACACAGGGAGGTGAAGACCAAACATAGCTGAGCTAATTTTTAAGGTAGGTTCATTTAGTCTCAGCTGATGACAAGGCTTTTTGTGTTTGTGTGTTTTTACCAATTAAGTTGAAATGTATGGAATGTCGACATTTATGGATTTTACTGGATTGCTTTTAATATAACTGTGCACTCTCAAAAAAAACTTTTGGATGTGGTCATGTCCACACACAGCCCCACTGTGTGAAGAGAGTAGCAATATACAGTCGATGCAAAAGAAGAAAGAAAATCAGCTGAAAGTATGAAATAAAAAAATCTGTCAATCTTATTTTTTTTAGATTCAAAACCTGCATATCTTGTGTTTTCACAAGCAAACCTAAGTCAGCTCCTACATTCCCACAAAATGAAGTCAAAACAATTCACTAATTACCATCCAGATTCTATTTGTACTTTTATCAGTTCTCTCTGGCAGTTTTTTAAAGAAAAGCTGTGTGATAGTTATCATTCTTACCATACCATCTTGGTGTGGACCAGCTTTTGTAAAAATTTTTTATCATATTAACACTCAAACACACATATAGATTTTTTTTCCTTCTTTCAGTCTCTCTGGAGCTCATAGAACAGCTGAACTTTCTTGCTGTGTGATTTCGGCTGCCAGACTCCCATAAGTCAGTTTAATGGTATTCCCAGTCTGTCGCCGCTGCCGTGCCTTGACTCCCTCTTCTCAGCATGTCGCTATCTTCATTTTAACACATGCCTCTCTGCTTTTCATTTCCTCAGTTTTTCTTTATTGCTTTGCTCACTTTTTTTGTCTTTATTTTTTATTGTCTATCATTTTGCAAAACAGAAATTGACAGAATGCATCTTTATCACCTGACTTTTTGAAAACAGAAACCAGCAACAGGCGCTCAGTTTGCACCCAAAGATGCTAACTGTGGTTGTGCAACACTTAATGTCTTAGCCCAACTAGATTCAGTCTGCAAAGTAATGAGCCTTCTAAATAGAAACAGCACAATTGTTGACTTGTTGCTTGTGTAAACAGAAGGCCAAGATAATTGTGAAGACTTGTATCTAAGCAACTATGTCAAAGACCCTACACACACCCCTTTGTCCAAGTGTTTGATGTCTATTTGCATAACTATATGTTTCGAAACCCATGGACATTTACTTATATTGTTCCAACAGATAACATGCCAGCTTTACTATGTGCAGTACATTTGAAAAAAGCCAGCCAGGCTAAAATAGATAGTCTAGAATTCCCCCTGCTGGTCATAACTGGTGGTACGGTTTGCAGTGACCCTATGGGATACAAATTTTATGATCAGAGCACACACACACATTCTAGTTTAGTTTATAGCCTATTTTTATTTTCTACCACCATTCCTGGTTCCTCCTGGCCACACGTTGGGGTGTCCTTAAACAAGACACTCAAACTAGTAGCTGTCCAACAACAATTTCCCCATGGGAATGAGTAAAGCATAGCGTCATCGTTATTATTACTGCATAACTGTACTGACTCTGTATTGTTTAACATTACTGAGACACAGTAATGCCTTGTGAAATGTGTTGTGCAATAATCACACAAGAATCCACTTTTCCTAGGCAGAAGCTAGTGAACAATGTCCCTTTTTAGGTCAGTTTAGGGCTGTTTTATAATTGTCATTTGTGTGCTGGGACTTTGCATAAATGTGGCCAACATATGAAATATTCAAAAAATTACCTTTACTGTGCAGAAGTGACAATTGAAGAAGGACCATTTGCTGCATGTTAAAAATGCATCAATTCACAAGTCAAAGTAGAATTAAACTTCCCACTGGACAGTTTGTTGAGATTATTACACACGTAAGAGCAGATTTAATGAATTCTCATGAATGTACAGTACCATGCCATGTGATTGTTCACTACTTCTTGTAGGTGTCTAGTACAAATACAAGTACTCATTGTGTATCATGTCAGTCTATTGAAAACTGGTACTAAAAATAATTCTTCTAATTTACAGCCTGGTGTATGAGCAACCACCTGGTTTTTCAAAAATAAAGAAGAAATCAACATTTATCCCACTTTAACAACTACTACTCCAGTGAAGCAGTCTATTAGGGACCATCTGCTCTTCCATCAAGCAGATGAAACAGACAAATGTGTGATCCCTTATTGAGCTCACATATTAAATTCAGTTCTATTCCATTTTGCCTATTTTGGTGAATTGGGAATGAAGAAGAGGCAGCATGGTTCATTTTTTTTATCTGAAGATCTAAGAAATCAATAAGATCAGTCCATCTGTGTTTCAGTCTCCCATTTTCTGTTGTAGAGTGCATCCTTAGTAGAGTGCACACAACTGCAAGTACATTATACAGGAACTTGTTCCTTGTTAGTGCCAGTAGTAGCTTTAACACTTTTCCATCAGATTTCTGAGAAAGCAGGGTGTTGCCAGCCCAGGATCGCTCAATACCTTCCCACACCTTGATGTGTCTCTCCTCTCAAGGATTCTTTCTCTCTCTTTACCTCTCTCCCTTTCTCTCAGCGTGTGTGTTTGTGTTCTACAGCAACTCACTCCATCACTCATCTGACTTCACACATCACTAACATCACTCATCACCCAAATCCTCCAGCACAGGTGCTGAAAATAAAAGTAAACAATGGGAAGTTATTAATTCTTGGCTTATCAAATAGTTTCTATTGGTGCAACTGCACAGTGAATAAAGTGAAGCTACTTTGTCATTGAATCAGTGGTTCAAATAATGAAATTGTGTTATTATAAAAACTACCATTAGTGTGATTATTTCTCTTCTGCCATATTTGATAAGTTTTATATCATTTTACATATTTAATAAGTTTTATATAATTTTATTAAAAATAACACTGAGTTATAATTGCCATATTAACTCAGTGGTGACAATCTCTTAATGGCTTTGTTCATTTAACCTCTTAATCTTAATACTGCATTTCACTCCAGCCAAGACAGAGGCCTTAGCAGTTATCACATGCAGTCTTAACATATAAGCTTAGCACCTTCCTCTCCAGGTCAAAGATCAGTTAGTGTCTTAACAGCTTAGGCTGCTATTGTCGTGTGACAGAGCCACATGGAGTAGATACTGGGTTCTCCGGGGGGTGAGAATTAGCTAAGCAAGGTAGGCATTCACCTAGGCATTCTCTGTGGGGACGAAGGGTGCATTGTGTGTAGATAAACACAGTGAGTGTGAGCAGGTGTATTGCATGTCTAAATGTGTGTGTGTGGCTCAGGACTGGCAGTGCTCCAATGCTCAGAGCTAATGGAGTGCTAATGTACCCAATGTGCCCTTGTTTACTGAACAGCTAAATACAGGAGGACAAGGAAAAAGCCTTTGCCTCCTTAAACATGACAGAGTCTGCAATTTTTAATCATTGTTCTTATAACACTTACTGCATTTACTCCTTAAATGGCTCAGTGCCATTAAGAACACTCATTGGCTGTGGCTTGCTGTTTGATCTTGAGCACCTGTAGGTTAAAAGAAAGCATCCTTTTTTTTTTAACAAAGAGTGGTGATAGTAGGAGTATAGATCTGTAAATATGTACAGTAAAATAAATAATATATATTTATATTAATATTTTCTTTCAATTGGTTTTTATCAGTGAGTGAGGGGAAAAACATGATTCCCATGGATCCCAACGGCCTGTCTGATCCATATGTCAAACTGAAGCTCGTACCAGACCCCAAAAATGAGACCAAGCAGAAGACCAAAACCATCCGCTCCAGCCTCAACCCAAAATGGAATGAAACCTTTACCTTGTGAGTAAAGTAGCTGTTGTTACTTACAGTCTCTTTCCCACAGTAGGCTATGCAACATTCTTTTTAACATTACATACCTTTAACATAACGAATGTAACATAATTTAATTTAATGTCAGAAGTATAGACTAGCTATAGTGGCTACATATTCCAATGTGGAATCAAATAATACTAATGATACTTTTACCATTACTGATATGGTGCTGGTGTTGTTAAAACCTAATAATTTAATGTTGATTGTAGAATGATAATAACATTTTGTATTGTATGCAGTGGTTACAACCAGCTCAGGTAATAATTCTCTTTTGACTAATAATCATAATTCACTTTATGTTCTGCAGCAAACTGAAACCTACAGATAAGGACCGCAGGCTGTCAGTGGAGGTGTGGGACTGGGACCGGACCACCAGGAATGACTTCATGGGGGCCCTTTCTTTTGGCGTGTCAGAGCTCATGAAGTCTCCAGTCTGTGGCTGGTAACAGTAACACTTCCTTAAGAATCAATTATTTTTATGGATCTTAATATACTGTTTTGAGTCTGTGGTGACCTAGAGCTGTAGCACCAGTATGCTTTTCCTAGAGGAGCAGGATATTTCTTTGTTTTTTCACCTGCTTAATTGACAGTTGCACTTGTATATTCTTTGAGGAGTGTGTTATGAACTGTGCCAACATTACACCAGAGAATAAAACTCAGTTTACTATGAACTGTGTCTTGGCTCCGTAGTTTAAGATCAGTTGATAACTAGAATGAGTAGAGGAATAACAAACCATCCAGTTTATTATCTCCCAAAATTTCTTTTTGTGCTTATCTGTATTTGTACCTCCTCATTCTCCCTGACTTTCTCCCTGTCTCTCCCATCTCTTCTCGCGTCCAGGTATAAGTTATTGTGCCAAGAGGAGGGAGAGTACTACAATGTTCCTATCTCAGAGGAGGATGATGGTAACGAGGAACTGAGGCAGAAATTTGAGGTGAGGGTTGTGCTAAAAGAACCAGCACTTTGTAATAATGTGTTCTGTTTGTTTGTCAGACTGTCCCTTAATGTGAATTATTGATTTAATGTCTTGTGTGCACACTTCAAAGACCCCCTTAGCTCTGTAACCAGCAACGGCCGAGTCAACGAGCCCGAAAATCTCCTACAGCATCAAAGTAGGCTAAGCTACCTTACCTTCTACCCTATGAAAAGCTGATGTCCATGTAAATTATGATACCACTAGACTTGCAGATTCCTATCTTTCCAATTTTTTACTCCATAGTCCCACAGCTCCCATTTTAACCTACGCAATATAGTTTCATTTAACTTGTTGTATGCTGATTGTTTGTCTGTTATCACTCATATTTTACACCTCACTGTAGTTAATTGTAGTTGATATCTAAATAAACTTCTCTCAATTAGACCCATTGATATGCCGTTGTTTCTTTTGGTGTAGAAGACAGTGATCAATTATCTCAGAAAAGCCTCTTCAGAAAGAGACCCCTCCAGACATCACATTATCGATCATATTATTGGTGCCCTGTGTGAGGTGAAATTAAATCACTGTCTCTATAGCAAAAGAATCATAGCAGGCTAAGTCATTGTTTCTAAGATTTTTCCGCCTGCTCGTCTTACTGTACGGGACACTGTTACCGCGGTCGATCGTGAGTCCATAATTAAGTAACTTTGATTCGTATACACAGAGGTATACTTGAGCTTTCGTCCAGCGGAAGAGTAGAGGACTAAGGTCCACTAGCTTTGTGCTAAAAAGGTTGAATTTGCATGCATTAAGTGTCACCGTACACCTGTTCATACACGTGTTGTTGCAGTAGTGAAGGTTAAAGGGTAAACCCAAGCATTGATGCTTGGTACCGGTTTAACATCCCAGAGAGGGTTTTGTTTGAACTTTGTGTGTGTGTGCGTGTGTGTGTGTGTGTGTGTGTGTGTGTGATTGTGTGAGCCGCCAAGCTCCCATATAAATTCTGGTAACTTTTCCTTTGTGGGAAGTTTGCTCCTCAGTGACCTGAGTGAGTGTCCTGCAAAGTGTTGACTAAGAGTGTCCTTCAAAGTCAGTACAGACAATGGTTAATTAAGAATTTGATGGTGCAGCCTGCACATTTCGAGAGGACCTAGGTAAACTAGGAAATGCATTTACTGAAGAAAATGCACTGTAAATATCTGAAATATCTGAAACAATAAATAGCTGCATGAAACAACCTGGAAATTATAATGCCATTCTGTACAATCACTTCCCATAGACAAACTTCAAGAAGAAATTTGAATATTTTAAAATGTAAGTAAATTTTAAAAAGCACTGAAGTGAGGAACAAATAAACTAAGACATCTGATTTTTTTCTCCTCAAACAGCTAAAACTTTAAGTAAAAAATGTAGAGAGAATTGTGTTTTAGTTGACTGTAGTGATAAACATATGATTTTTAAAATTAATAAACTAGTAGTAATATAAACTATTAATATAAACTTAAAATACTATTCAAAGCTCGAATGGTGATATTAGCTGAAATAATTAAAAAGTGGTAACAATAATTAGCCTAATCATTATAAAATTTTGCTGAAAAAAAGCCTTTTAAAAACTGAACAATTGGATCCTTTAATGGTTTCTGTAGCTAAAAGTATGCAGAAGTAGTTAGACACCGAGAATATCGGAAGAACTCATAATAATAAAAAAATAAAAATGAAAACATAACACGTGAGAAAACTAGTGCTGGTCATTTGTAAAGTAGAGATTGACTAAACTCAAGCATCACTATTTTACAAATATACCTCTCCTTTATCTACCTGCTACACCTGTGAGTTACCTAATCCTGGTGATCTATGTATAACATTGAGATTTGTTCACTTTGTTCACCTGTAATTGTAATTATTACTAATATTAGTATTTTATTTACTTCCTTTGTATTTAGCTCATGAACTTTTGATTCTCAATTTATTTACATTGAGTGGTACCTCCACTCATTGTAACTTACACTAAGGAATAAGCCAGTGTAAGGTGAGCATGCACAACACCTATTGGAGCAAAACTGGGGTTCAGTTAAATTATAACAATGAAGATTTGACCAACATCACATCGAAATGTATCTTCTCCTGCATGACGAGACCTAATATCCACCTTAGATAATTAAGTAGAATAGTGGGACATAGTTGTAATGCCTCACATATTCAGATAAATAGTTTTCCTGTCTTCCTTCTTCTTTCTTTGCCTTTTTGATATCAGCTTTGCATAGCAGTAGTTGTGTTTGGTGTTTGCCTGCCTCCACTGTCTTGTGCCATTCCAGCGAACCGACCGCTCCACAGAAAGGACTTCTCACTTCAAAGGGGAGATATGTAGCACTGGGTGATTCTGGACAAGATAGAAGAGGGGGTACTGAACATCGCCATGATACCCTGTTTAATTTGTTTAAACAAAGAAGGCCTCGTTTGTCCAGGTCAGCTGTGAACTCTCATCCCACACGAATTTCAGGATTAGAGAGAAATAAAACTCACCCTTTGACCTCCATGTTACTGAAGCTCTGAACATGGTAGAACATGAGCTCCACTAAAAGGACGAAGTCTGAAAGGTTACCGGGCCAAATTTCTAAATGAATAATTTTGGCTCTTTCACAAGTTTCAACTGAACCCTAAGTAAGCTACATGTGCTTAGGACAATATTATTAATCAGTTAGAAATCATGTAATCATTGTTATGTATTTTATAATTGTGCATCTTTAAGTTTATGTCATCTGGAGAAGTCCTTTGTATTCTGACTGAGTCTTCATGTTTGTTAACCATTCACAAGTCAACTACATGTATACATCTACATAGAAATTCATCTGTTCCACCTTTGGAATTGTACTTTAGCTTCAGAACACTGGTTCTTAAATTTATATTGATGTGAGATGTGGGCTATGATAATAGGAAGTCCCCAGAATTAATATTCATCCCCGCCAGTTTAATTATTTGCCTGGACATCCAGTCCGCTACAGAAGTGAGACCATCCGACCCTTGACCTGCCAGTGGATACAACAAAACGCTGCATCTAGAGAAAGAGGGAGACTCCCCACTCCACCTCGCGTTGCCTGGTGATGAAGGATGCTTTTCAGTGTGAAGACACTGCTTGGGTTCGGGAACACAATTGAACGGCCGAGTCAACGATCCCGAAAATCTCCTGCAGCATCAAAGTAGGCTAAGCTACCTTTCCTCCTCATCTACCCTATGAAAAGCTGATGTCCATGTAAATTACGATACCACTAGACTTGCAGATTCCTATCTTTCCAAATTTTGGCCATTACTCCATAGTCCCACAGCTCCCATCTTAACCTACGCAATATAGTTTCATTTAACTTGTGTGCTGATTGTTTGTCTGTTATCACTCATATGTAACATCTCACCATAGTTAATTGTAGTTGTAATCTAAATAAACTTCACTCAATTAGACCCATCAACGTGTCGTTTTTTTTGGTGTAGAAGACAGTAATCAGATATTTCAGAATAAGCCCCTCCAGAAAGAGACGGATCAATTTGCTTTGGGGTTTTATAAAATATTATCAAAGAGTGGTTATCTCTTACAAACTAACCTAATGCCCCTTTCTAAACAAGTGAAATCTCGAAGTAACGCTGCAGCTCATAGTCATTTAGAATTGGAGAATTCACTTCTACAATGAACCTGTGTGTTATGTGTGCATTGTCAGTTGTTAGTATTATTTTCATGCAACAGATGGATTCCACCATGGACTTAAATGAAAGCAGCTTACCGCCTTGTGTATGTCTTTCTTGCCCTGACAGCTGTCTTTTGAACTACACAGACAATTTCATTGACTAAGACTCTGTGTGACTATCGGATGCAAGTCCCGAGTTTTTATGAGTTTGTATCATATTTTTGTAATCAGGATAATTGTATCAGCCAGGTGTTTTAAAATTGATTATGATTCAGCCAGTTTTCCATTAAATAAATGGCTTGTAATTATGTTGAACACCAACATGATGAATCAGAATTTTTATGATTTTACCTGTATACAGTACCACAGTGTATTTGAAACAAAACAGTCAAGATGTGATCAAAGTGTAGACTTTTAGCTTTATTTTAAGAGATTTCACAAAAATATGGCATGTACCATTTAGGAATTACAGCCATTTTATGAGTACCTTAATTTTTAGTATTTGGATAATTCCAAAAAATGTTGTTCAGTGGCAATTGGACTGTGTGGCCACAGTGACACACATGAAAGCCTGGTGGAACAACAACCCACAGGTGACCATCATGTGCGAAGGACTCGATGACTCCACAGGGTTTATAGGCCTGCTACTCCAGCCAGTCAGAATTGATGAAGCCTGTTTGACAGGAGCTACCAAAGTAAATTCCAAGGAGATCTGAGTGCAAGTGAAGCAGTCATTAGGCTTAAAAACAACAGAAATTGTTAAGAGAGACAGCAAAAACCTTAGGTGTGGCCAAATCAACAGTTTGGTACATTCTTAAAAAGAAAGAAAACAGTGTTGAGCTCAACAACATCAAAAGGCCTGGAAGACCAAGACAACTAAGGTGGATGATCGCAAAATATTTTCCTTGGTGAACAAAAATACCTTCACAACATCATCAGAAGTCAAGAATATGGGAGAAAGTAGGTGTATCGTTGTCAAAATCTGTGATCAAAAGATGTCTTCATGAATGTAAATACAGAGGGTTTACAACAAGGTGCAAACCACTGGGAACATTCAAGAACAGGAAAGCCAGATTAGACTTTGCCAGAAAACGACCAAAACAGCCTCCCATGTTCTGGGAGTAATTTAATTAATTTGTACCTGAATGACAGGAAGGGAAACGTAATGTGAAGGAAAGGAACAGCTCATGATCCAAAGCATACTACATCATGTGTCAATAATGGCAGTGTTGTGGCATGGGAATGTGTGGCTGCGGGAGAAGAGGCTCACTGGTGTTTATTGATGATCTGACTGCTGACAGAAGTAGTAAGATTAATTCTGAGGAGTATAGGGCTATACTCTCTACTCCCATTCAGCAAAATGCTACAAAACTGATAGGAGAGCACTTCACAGTGCAGCTGGATAAACATACTGTAAAAAGCAACTCAAAACTGATAGCACAAAGACCCACAAACAAGTATTAACTAGAGGTGGCTGCAGTAAAGGCCTGGCAAAGCATCTTCAGGGAGGACTTGAGGCAGTCATTGACTACAGAGGTTTTTCATCCAAGTATTAAAAAATAATGGTTATATTTACAATTATGTCACTTTGTCCAAATACTTTTGAAAATAGAGGTACTTTGCGTAAAATGTCTGTAATTACTAAATGGTAAATGCCATATTTTTCTAAATACTTCTGGACCTACCTATGTATTTTTATTTTATTGAAAATTATTTTCTCAATAACATGATGATGGGCATATGTATTGGTCATAAGTACATAAGTCTCTCAAATTGTAAGTAAATCACAAACTTTTTTAAATGCCACCCAAACACACATTCACACATCTCAGACCCTTTTTAGGACAGGTCACTGATGAAATGCGACTGCGTGCTCTTTTCCTCCGTCCAATTTGCTGCATCAGTGTTTCTGTCCTGCTGAGAGTGGAGCAGCTCTCTCTGTGGTTCCTCTGATTATCTGTCATATTGTTCAGTCTCTCAGTGGGAGCACAGGTCCCTGGAGGAGCCTTTTATAAAAAGTTATTTTCCATGACATTTCTGCTACACATTGTGGAGCGTTGTGGATAGAATGAGACGGGAAATGGAAAGGTGGGATGCTGGAAAGGTCATGATTGGGTTGAAAGCCTAAACTAATTTGTACAATATGAATTATTTTGATGTGTCAAGTGTCCAGCACTTTTAAGATCCAGTTTGGCACCACTGACACCAAGAGAGTTAGATTTGAGGGTCAAAATTGTTTCAGTGATGGAGAAGATATTCATATAATGATGATGGAAGAGAGAGAAAAGAGGTGAATAGAAATGTTGATAAAGATTCAAGGTCAGTGTTCATTAAGTTGTAATTGTAGCTTGTCCACAAGACCTTTATATACTCACCAAAACGAGATGGATGAGATATTATGTTCAAGACTTTGATGCTTTGTGTTGGGTTCAACAGTTGGTCCTTCATCCCACTCACACACACAAGCTTGTATTTACTCCGCAGAAACACTACATTGACAGACCACAAAATATCTTTTATCTAGTTTGTTCTGTACAGAAACATATTTAGCATTGACATCAGCATCTTCAGTCAGTAAGAGCAGCCCAGTGAGGTCATGCTGTCTAACACATAATTACACCTGCAATTCAGAAGCAACCATAACAGCACTGTTTGGTACATTATATATAAATGTATTTCCCTTGATTTCTAAAGTTTTTTCTAAAGTAAAGATTCAGGTCTCAGGTTATCCACTTGACTTTATTGTATTTTTTGGGCTTGTTACAGCCTGGATGTCTCTCTTCTTTCTCCTTTTCCTTTTCATAAACCCCTCTGTGGTTTTCTCCCTTTTTTCCCTTAGCTTCCTGCTCCCTCCTGTGTGCTTGGTGAGACTAATACTGTACAAATGCTTCTTCATCCTGTGTCACATTGTCATATATAACGCAAGAGTTTCTCTCTTCCTCTCTCCCCTTCTTGCCCCTGCTCTCAGGACTGCCACATTAACTTTAATCTAAAGGTAGCCCTCTCCTCTCCTCTCCTCTCCTCTCCTCTCCTCTCCTCTCCTCTCTTTTGTCTTGTCTTGTTCTGGTGACATGTTTCTTTACTCTTCATCATGTCGGATTATTTGTATGTGGTTTCAAGCTGCTGCAAACAGATCCAATTTACTAACAATTTGTTCTGGGAGAATTGTGACATTTAATTGAAGCCTTGAGTAAAGGTGGATTGTTTATATTTTTTGAGTAAAGTGAGTCCACATTAGGTTTTCTTTGTCTTGCTGCTTCCTGTTTCTCAGAGTTTGTTAGAGGATTGTTAGTAAATCCTGACACTGTACTGTTCACAGTTCATAGCTTTACATTTGCCTTCATTTGCCTTTGTGTCTGTCTCGTCTGTGAATTATCTGGCCTGTCTACATCTTGTGTGCTTGAATCATGGTAGCCATGGATGTCTCTCATCTTAGAACTTAATTAAGCTATATATCTGTCAAGTTTTACTTTTTCTACCTACAACACTCTCACTGTAACCTTATATCAAATGTCACTTATAGTGGTAGACTACAGAAATATTCCAAACTTGAGCTAAAGAAACAGCTATGAAACATAACTAACTGCGGCCACTAGATGTCAGTGGTGTTTGAAATACACTGGCAGAATCATGTGCGTCTGTGTGTGTGTGTGTGTGTGTGTGTGTCCTCATGAGTGTGCTTGTGAGGTAACAGTTTCCCCCCCCCCCCACAAATTGTCACCTTGCATCTTCCACACCACCATTATATTATTAGGATTTTCATAGGCATTTACAGAATAGTTTTTACCACCACTTTCTTTACTTCATGGTGATACCTATGTTTCTTTTAACACATGAATGGTGAAGTCACTTTTCATCATTAGCAAAACAATAAGATTTATGTAACTTTTATTTAGTTACTTTATCTTTATACATTAACAAAATGCAGTAAAAATACTATGTCTTCTACGTGCAATGTATTTGACACACTGCAAACTTGTACATGGACCGTATCATCTGTATATCATTGCAGTTGGTATAATGGCAGCACTGTAAACAGTGCTGTTTGCAGATATAATTTCTTATTTGTCGTTGTGTATGAGTGACACTCCTGTTACTCCTCAAATATTTGCTTCTAAAATTTGGCTGCTATTGTTCACACTATAAATAAGTGAACGAAGTGAGCCAGCAGTTTTGGCTCACGTCTCTTTGTGGTTTCAGGACCAAGCAGTTGTGGAAGACTCTAATAAGGTGCGTCTGAGAGGACAAAAGTAAGGCTGCTGCTGCATGCTTGGCTCTGCCAGGCTCCTCTCATTGGCTAAAGCTTACAGGTGTGCTGTGGTCTGGTGCTATTTTCTCTGCTTTGCGTTTCTGTGCTGCTCTCCCAGATTATGAGCAGACTTTTAGATGCTATTAATCAAACTAAAGCATTTCAGCATTGGTCATCATAAGTTAAATGCCTCAATTTACTCAGAAAGGTGAAAAATGGTCTGTATTGGGTGCAAAATGCATGATAAAGAGATTCTGAATGTGAAACATTTTAAGTCAGGGAATTAGAATTTTGAGTTAGATAACACATTTTGTTCTGTTTTCCTGTTTCTTGCAGATTACTTTATTTGGTCAGCAGATATTAATAGAGTCTGAAAGGTTTGAGAGTGCTCAAAGAGGGTGTGACTTCCTTGCTAGATGCGCAGATATAGTTTATGAACTTCTACAGCCCAGAGCAGTAAGAAAAATGGACAATTTAATTGCAGTTTCTTATATTCGTTGCTTATGCTAAACAGTGGATCTTCTTTTAGCAAGCAAATGTACTGTACATATGAAGTCAGAGTAAAGCATGATTTTGGATCTGTGTTTTGCCTTGGCTGAGTGTGAAAGCTGGACATGGCAATGTGGGGGGTGTTATGTGCAGGAAGTAACAAGAGTGATTTCTATTTAGTTTTCTGACTGTTACAAAGATATTCTGCCTTTTTTGAATATTCTTGAAACATCTTGCATTGCTGGGACATTGAGCATGACTTTGGCATCAAGGAGGTGCATAATGTAGAAAAGATTGTATTGTTTTGTTTTGTTTGCATTTTTGTAAATACAGGTCAACATTACAGATACTTGCCTGCAGCACACATGCATGTGCCTGGCAAAACCACAGTGTGGCACCCTGTCCTCTATTCTAGCAGCCATGCAGCCATGCAAATCTCTGTGAATAATCATCAGTGCAGATTTAAGGTTTGATTACATCAGTAGTAATTGCTTTTTATACTTTATCTCTGTAGTCTTTACTACAGAGATGTAAATGTATATTAATGGGATGCTACCTCTGTGCAATTCCATCACTATGCCACTTTATTCTTTTAATACTTTTATACACTTAGTAATTTTAACTATTTTTAAGCCATACCAGCACTTCATATCTAAATATTGTATTCTGCAAATATTGAATATTTAGATAATTCTGCGAATATTGAATTATGTAGATAATTCATGTGCCTGACTTCTTTGTGAGCCAAGCAACGACATTTCGTTTGATATGTGCACCGATGGTGTGTTTGTTGAATGACAATAAAGCAAGTCTAAGTCTAAGTCTAAATAATTTCATTGATGTAATGTCTAAAATTATGTGTTAGTTTATATATTATACTAGTGCATCCTCAAAATATGCAAGATAAGAGTGTCCCCTAATCATACATGTATTAATATTCGGTGTTTATAGCATTCTAGCATTCATTGTCTAATTTAACATATAAAAATTTCCCTATGAATTATGATATTGATGACTAACTAATACAAATCTTTTATAACATAAAAAAGTCAGTGTTACGTAATACACCAATTCTGAGTTCATATCATGTTTTTTTATTGTGTTTTTCTTGCAAACATGTATTTGTTTTTTACTTTACTTTATTTATTTAGTCTTTTTTTCCTCTTTCTTCAACATAAACAGCAAATAGGTTTTTGGTGCTTTTATTTAATGTAATAGTTACATTACATTCTCACATTACATTCTGAGGATTGAATGTGTTTGAATGAACATTGCTTCACAACTTCAGCTATTTATTGGACAGTAATGTCACAAGATGACATTTGTAAATAAATGTCATTGTAGGCTCTTGTTTGACATGATTCAGTACACTATCAATTTATATCTCTTCGTATGGAGCAATTTTCAGTTTCACAGTGGCACCGCAGTCTCATCACTCTATAATTTTGAATTCTGCATATCAATCAGTGTATTGTGGCTGTGAGTGAGAAAATGTGCAGTGTGAGTATGTGAGCACATGTAGAGGACAATCACCCGTAACTGTTACTTTTCAGTAATAAAATTCAAACATAAAATATTTATGTGTATAAAAATGGCTGGATTTGTAAAAATATTTTAAAAATCAAACAAAGAAATTGAAGGTGTTGGTCTGGTAAGTGTTTCTCACGTCACGATGAGGGGAAACCACAAAGACAGTTCTGCTAAGTTTACCATTGGTTCACTATGTAATTTAAATTCATGTTAAAAATGTAGTAATTCTTTAGAAAAGTTAGGCGTTTAGAAATTAGGAACTAGATATCATGCCTGAACTATACAGTGCAGCTTTATGTCATGTGTGTGTCACTCAGTGTGTTTTAAGATGCGTATCTCTTACACACCACGTCTTCTGTGCCCTGAGTGCAGAAAGCCAAGCTAGGCCCGGGTAAGAAGGTGATTGATGAGGTGGACTCCCATTCCAGCCAGCTGCCATCCAGCAACTTGGACCGGGTTAAGCTCAACGACTTCAGCTTCCTGGCTGTGCTCGGAAAAGGCAGTTTTGGCAAGGTGAGCTAGCTGTGATCAATTCAGAAATTAATTGCAGCTCTTAGAGTCACTGGTGCCAAAGTGAGCAAGAGATCTAAAATATATGTTTCCTTAATAGTCTCTCCTTCTCTGCCTGTCTGTCTCTCTAAAGGTCATGCTGGCAGAATTGAAGTCAGCTGAAGAGCTGTATGCAATAAAGATCCTGAAGAAGGACGTAGTGATCCAGGATGATGACGTGGAATGTACCATGGTGGAGAAGAGAGTCCTGGCCCTACTGGACAAGCCGCCCTTCCTCACACAGCTCCACTCGTGCTTCCAGACTGTGGTAGGTAAATTGCTCCTGGACATACATCAGGACAAATCACTGCAGGTCAGATCAAATTAAATATGAGGTGGCTTTTAGCTAAACAGCGTAGTCATGAAATGCTGTGGAGGATGTGTATGAGTACAATATACAAGAGAAGGGGAAATAAACAAACAAACCTTAATTAGGCTAAGCTTTGCATGTGTATGTGTATTGACCTTGAACTCGTGCCCAAACCAGACCACACAACCTGAGAGCGCCTACTATATGAGTGAACAGACATATACTTATGAATATATTGATTTCCTGTACACAGGCACATTATCAATCATACCATGTAATCAACAAGCACACACATACACACTCTCACCTGTTCATAGACTAGTACTGGACTTGGTCATATAACAACAGACAAATGTAAACATGTGCACTGATACGCATGCACACATATAAAGATATGACCAATTTTGTGTTATGCGTTACATGTTGTGCTCTTTACAGACTGTTCTCTTTCTGGTCTCACACTGTTAAGCTTTAGATGCCTGTGATTTAAATGGCTGGCCAGTTTGCACTAAGCAGTCACACACAGACACACATATATAATTACTTGCATTCAGTCTTCCCTGTTTTATGTGTGTCTGAAAACTGCTTTGCTTGAATTGAAATGGGACTAAACCCTTCATTCACAGTGCCTTCATTCAGCTTGGGGCTAAATCACTCAGACTGTAACAGACAATAACTCCTCCAAGAATGGATATACACAATGGCAGCCATGTGATTTTTCAAACCCCACTGCATATAAATATATTATAGTCTACAGTTACACAATGTGAAAGAAATCAATGGTTGCCTTAGTCAGAATTTCTTCTGGTAAATGGACCCAGTCATTGGTTAGACAATAGGAACTGAATGTCTATCAGCAGTTAGATCTCACAGAGAGACCAAGCTGAACTATAGCAGCTGATTAGAGCTATAGCACCAGCAGGAAGACAGAGGAAATAGGAAGCGACACAGCTTGACATCACTCATAGCATATTCATGAATACGCAAACACACAGATACACACACATTCACTCTTCTACAAAACAGACTAACTTACTCTCACACTTTCACAGTCACACTCCAATATTTCTGCAATGTATTTGCTAATTTCTTATATAGAACAATCTATATTCTAGCATTTTTGTGTTGTCTGTGTGCATATAATCAACCAGTGTGCTATGCATGAAACCTGTCAGACAAACAATAAACTATTACAAACAACAAACAAGATGTGTATATTGGAGATTAGCGATGGCGGTTTCAGGTTGCGGTTTGGTGTGTCATAATGTAGTTGTTGAGCTTTATTCTTCTTTAATGAACTATTGCTGTTTCATAAAAGTCAATTTTTGTGTCAGTAAAGAGACACAAGAGAAAAGCCCAGCCCACAGGCAATTTTCAGTAGTGACTGAAAGAGGCACTTTGATCCAGTTTTTCAAAATGCATGAGACATCAAGACACTTTAAGACATGCTTGTTTTTCCACACGTATTCAGCAAACTCTTGTACTATGTTAGATACTGTAATTAAAGATTTAAGTTCTAAGTAGCGTAAGCACCAATAGAAAAGGAGTGTGCAGGATGGATGTTGGACGAATTTGATTTAATTTAGTTTCTCTGTTTTTATGTCTTGTGTTTTCGTTTACAAAGTTGAATTGATTTGCAAAGACAGCATGTTGTCAACATTCATTATAATGAAATCCAGCTAAAGCATTTGTTCTGAGCCATTAGAAGTTTAATGTTAGTAGTATGGAGATATAGAGACGGTGTAGTTTACATGGGAATGCAGTAAATTCACACAAATCTAGGGCCAGGTCTGCGTTGTTGTGGGGTAGTGACTTTGTGAGTCAGTAGAGACCTGTTGCTGTGTGAAATGGTTTTTGTTTTGCTAGAAAGTGACTGTCCATCACAGCTGAAATAGGGTCAGACCAAACAAGTCATGGACTATAAGGGCCCCGCATTGTTAGACAAAGAATATTTCCTGGCAGATGTCTGTGTTGAGTGTTTTCATTTTCGATGAAATGCTTTGTTGTGGTCATTTTTAGGTCACCTTGTCATGGTAAGTGTAACAGGAATAATAGAATGACTCAGACAGCAAGGTTGGGGGAATCTGCAACACTGCACTGTATCTTTCAGTTTAGAGTTTGTCAGTGAATAGACATGTAGAAATGTTGTGTAATTTTACAGCTTTTGTGGAATTGCAATACTTTGTGCAAAATAATGATATTTTGCATATCTGATCCCTCTTCTCTCCCCTTTTCCTATCTGTCCCGAACTCTTCTTTGTTTCTTTCTGTAACACCACAGGATCGACTCTACTTTGTCATGGAGTATGTGAATGGGGGAGACCTCATGTACCATATCCAACAAGTGGGCAAATTCAAGGAACCTCAGGCCGTGTAAGACATGGCATGCATTCAAGATAATTGTTATTTTAGTTTTGACCTGAGCCTCATGAAAACAGTTGTATGACCATTGTTTCAGGTTCTATGCAGCAGAGATTGCTGTTGGTCTCTTCTTCCTGCACAGTAAAGGAATCATCTACAGGTGAGTATGAACCAGTTTACATAATTACACCGCACATATGTGTTCTTCAAATTTAGTGGCTACATTTGAAGTATTAATCAGAAATCAGAAACGAACAATGAGGTTAGCGTTAGCTGTGAAAGCCAACTGAAACTAATTCTAAAAGAAAAGTCAAGATCTTCAAGGAGGACATGTCTGTCTACATCCTCAGAGATCTGAAGTTGGACAATGTGATGCTTGATGCTGAGGGACACATTAAGATTGCTGACTTTGGCATGTGTAAAGAGCACATGTTGGAAGGAGTGAGCACACGGACCTTCTGCGGGACTCCAGACTACATAGCCCCAGAGGTAAGTGAAGCTCACCAAGGAGAGATGTGTGTACGCGTGCATGTTTTGATGCATGAGGTTATCTCCGTCACTGTCTGGTCTGAGCCTGTGTCACCCTTGTGGTTTCAGATTAAGGTCACTGCCTCAGGGTAGATAAACACTCAAGCACACACACATGCACACAAACACTCCCTAATGACGTAAGCGCCCCATCAGACAAACCCAGTATGGCCACTGGCAAACTTAACCCAAACACACAAGCTGGGCTTTCTGTTTTCTCATGATCTAGTTGTTTTAAGCGTTGTCTGTGATAACTATAAGATAAATCAGGGTACTCCGGCTTCCCCCACAATCCAAAGACATGCAGTTAGGTTAATTGTTGAATGTTCGTCTGTCTCTGTATGTTCGGACTGTACCCTGCCTCTCTCCCAATGACAGCTGGAATAAGCTCCAGCACCCCGCAACCCCTGAGAGGACAAGCAGTTAGGATGATGGATGACTGATAATAATGTTTTGCTTGTTGTCCTTGTTGGTAGCATCCATACAATGTAATGGACATGGAAAGTAGTGCACACACATCTTAAGATTTTGCTTTTGAAAGTCACCTCACAATGATAAGAATCCTTTCCAATCTGCATTTTTTATGTTAAAAGTGTCCATCCATAGCAGTAGTTAAAAATGTCTGGTTCAGAAAAAGTGAATGTGGACTGACCACAGCAGGAGGAAAATACAGGATAAGTCGAAAATTAAAAATTAAATTGACAATCCTGCTGTGGACCGCAGTTATATATCGTTTGAATTATTTCAGTATGATATGGAATGGGATATGTATGATATCTTTCAATATCATTGGCAAAATGAGACCCACCTTACTTGCTGGGTATCATCATCACATTGTTCTACAAAATATCTTATAAATAAAATACTGTAAAAAAAAGAAGAAGTTTTTTGTAAATATCTGATGAAAGCATAAAAAAATAAGATCAACCTAGCATTTGGTGCTTGTGTAGCTATAAAGATAGTGCAGTTAAGATAAGCATCTATTAATTCCTACTGGCAACTTCAACGCACATGAAGAATTGGCAACAAATGGTTGCATCCCCTTGTTAACAAAATCAATGTCTCTTCAATTCATGTAATCTGGAAACCAGGTCAAGTATCCATAATTCAGTAAGATTTGTGTGCCTGTTAATCTATTTATCAGTCTCTCTTAATTTCAAACAGGAAATGTTTGATGCTTTAGTACTTAGTTTGTCCAACTCTCTGGCAGTTTTAGTTAGTTGGTTTCTATTTGATGGTGGGTTGCATTATTGATTCTTTCTAAAACCCCCTCTGACAGACCGGGAGGTTAATTCCACCCCACAGACTCAGGGTGAACATGCTGTGACTGTTAAGAGCCAGACTGACATTAATGCGCCAGCCAGGGAGGATGTTTCCAGTACACACATTAAATGTCCCGCACTTTATGCTAAGTTACACATATGATGTCACACAGTCACATGCATGACAGAATGCCATACACACAATTCTGTATACATTGATTATTATCTGTATTTATATATATATATCTTCCTTCGGTTGGTCACACAAACACAGCACATATTAGGTAACACTACTGCTGTAAGTTGAGGCTGACCTTATAAGTCGGCCCACAGTGGTGACATTTTCAGAGATAATCAAGGGAAAGTGCTTCTCAAATTGTGTGTGACAAAAGGATTAACTATTAATTATTTTACGAGCTGAATTTTGCTTCACGGATTGGACACATGCTTCATACACTTATCGTTTATTGGTCCCTTTGTATTGTTCATAAACTGTGTGCTTTTATTAAGATGTCACGTGCAGCTAAAGGACATTCTTCCGCTGTGATTTCAAAATCTTGTTTCTTTTTATCCTGAAGCTGCATAAAGTGATTGGTTGAACTTGATTTGAGATGTGAGTGAGCTCATTATAGTTCTACATTGGGTAGTGTTTGATAGATGCGTTCATCATGAAGTTGTGCATCTGTGAGTGGTGTCATTCTGAGCTTGAAAGAGATTTTATATCAGTTGTGAACATTTACCGTTTGAGTGTTTTCATTTGCAATTGGTTCGTTTTGACCAGTTCAATTTAACAAAACTACCAAAAGCTACATTTTGGTACATTTGTCAAAACTTTGGAGGGATTAATTTAAGTCCCCTTACCTTTATGATTGGCCATTTGGCCTTAATAATGTAGATTATGGGATAATGGTAAAGTGGAAAATGGATTTTCCAGATCCAACTATAGTTTGAAAAGAGTTGAAAAACACCAATATGGACACCACAGGGTCTGTTCACAGAGGCAGAGTGGGGAGAACCGTGCATACGGAAACCTCCAAAGTATAGTGTGTGTTTGTATGAGCTGCTCTAGTGAGGTCACTTCTGTGTTGTTGGGTTTGTGCTCTTTTGTTTCTCATGTGTGATATATCTGTGAGATGCGAAACATTTTCGCACTTCTCTTTTTCACACACACCTGCCCACATGCTCACAACTCTATCAGTGAGGGAGTAGGTTTCTTTGTAACAGTGGGTCCCCTGGTTGTCAGCACACATTGGACAGAATGCTGTAGTGTTCCTGCTGCTAGTAGCCACACACAAACTTTTCACTGTGTTTACTCTGACCTATATAGCCAGTCATTCAGCCAGCTTCTGTCTGGGAGGAATGCTCACACTAATGTGAATTTGCACCTCAGTGACTTTGACACAGAGAGAAAAAGATAGCGAGGAACAGAGGGAGAGAGAGAGTAGGGAGAGACAGGGAGGAGAAAACAGAGGAGACATATGTACTGTACTAAGGATACTGAGCTGTCTGGCATGGGCCACTTCCCTCTACGCCCTAGTTGGTCCCCAGTGCTGTGTGGCATTAGGAGGGATGGGTGTGCATTTCTCTGCTCTCTTCTCTCTTTGGACCAAAGCAGCATCTGGGGTGTTTGTAGTGTTAGGATGATAAAGTACAAATTTAGCGACTGCTATCTACTGTCATCTGTTCCTCTAGAAAGTGTTAATGTGTTATAATACCAAAGTCAGACAGAAGTTATAAGTCTAACATATTGTACTTTCATAACCAGCATTGAGATGTGCAAAAATGGTTAGCCTGTGGCATTAATTTACTGAAATTTTATTTTTCTTTAATTAAGGACATTTGTTTATTTAAAACCAAAAGTTTTCACATAGGCTCATAACTTCGAAATGTACTTAGCTAATTTATCAGACATAATTGTTTTGCTTCAGGTGACTTAACCATGCATAGTTCAGAGTTGCAGAGATGTAGTTCTATTTTTGTTATTGAATAATGACAGTTGCTGTTCCATATTTCTCAGAAATGTTCCAAGGACTACAAATAATAACACTGAGTCATCATGGACTTGCCATCTGGCCACATGCTTTTGCAGTGGCAGCTCCATTTTCAACCTCTTCATCAATTACTAAGCATTCAGAGTGGTGTTTTCAGATCACGCCTATTAGGTGCCTTACAGAATAATTTCAGCTGCAGATGGATAAGTGAGTGAGAAGTAAGAAAAGGCTGGGGTGTGGGTGGACAGGGAGAAGGAAGTGAAAGAAATGTGAAAAAGCAAGCAGCAAACATGGCATAGGAGAAGAATACAGAGAGCAAGAGGCCTGCAAACTTTCTGAAGCAGTTTATTGCTCTGCTAGATTATTTGAAAACCCACCATTTTTAGAGACATTATATCTATGTTTTTTATACTTTTACTTACACTTCTGCTCAGCTCTCTCTGGGGCTTAAAATGCATATTTTTATTTTTACAACAATATTATATTGCATGTGAATGGCACTAAAATGTGTTTATCTTTAATGTGTTTAGGTTTATTATTAATTAACCATAATAAGCTTATGTTAACTTATTAACTTTTATTAGCATGCTGTAGGTAAGGGACAGTGCATGCAAAGTGATATTTTTCAGTAATAATACATTGATAATACATCATATGCTGTGGTTGCATTTAACCCAGTGTGTGTCTCATTATTTATATTTTGGCCAATATAGAAAAAATGTATAAGATTATATTATAAAACACTTGTTTAATTTACCTTGTGGAGTTTGTTGTGTTCAGATCTGTGTAGATATGAAGACTCTTACCCACATGTCTACAATCTATCGGGTCACACAGGACAGAAATTTATAAGTGACAGTGGGTACACAAAGAATACTTTCTTAACTCAGATAAATGTACTTTCAATGTTTTAGTGTCTCATCCAAACCAGACAGTGTAAAACTTTCAGAGTACAATCACCTGAGCATTGTTAAAGCTGAACTGTCAGGTTTGTAATCTTGATAACACCTCATTGTCATTTCATTTTTTGACAGAACGTTATTTGATGCTGTGCAACTGCATGAAGAATTATTTCCCAGAACAACTTTATTACAACAGTAAAGTCACTGGAACTTTATTTAATAATCTTTATTGTTGCTTTTCTGCTTTAAAGCTCTATTGATTTTACACATGAAGTTCAGTTTACCTCTCTTGATGAGTATTTTATAGCTTGTGAATACAGTTGTTGTGGCTTTGAACTGATCTTTAGTGTCAGATTCTGTTTGCGGCTTATATTAAAATACATTGCCTGGCCAAAAGAAGTCACCCACACTAATATTTTTAGCTGAAATTTTAGCTGAAACGTATTAATCACTGCAATAATTATCCAGTGGAAGGGTCTTACTTACTTACTTACTTAGTGAAAAACAGCTGGTGAATTTTTTTTTGGCCAGGCAGTATATCTAACAAAACTAACAAAAGTTGTTTATCAGGTAGGACATGAACGATGTTTCAAAAGATGTTAATAAATGTTAATATATTAACATTTATGGGAAGTGTCGGGTTCACAGTTCACAGTAGATGTGATCCAGGTGTACGCGATATAGATTGGCATATCTTTGTCTCTGCTGAGGTCATAAAGCCTTCAGCTTAAATTCTCATTAAACTCATCAAAATCACCAGCGTATGAAACCAATCACCGCAGAGTGCTTTCAAAAACAGACCACTAAAGACTGACCTAATGCACACTGTATCTGCTCATGCAACAACAACAACGCAGCAATGCAGATGTTCAAATAGCACACAGTGTTTTTCATAAGGGCTGTGTTGTGTGCTGTGGCGTTCAACCATACTTTAAAAAAAATCTGTTTCCATATGGAGGAGAAAGGTTCTAGGAGCACAGGTTGGAGCTTGTGTGTGTTTGCATCTGTGTGTGTGTGTGTGAGTGTGTACTGTACTATACTGTAATGTGTAGAGGAGAGTAGCCTTGAATAGCTAGCAGTCTGATCCATAACTGTCATGTAGCATTATCCCTAATGGGAGAGAGATGTCTGCAACGCTGCAACTATCATGCCTGTGCACACACACAACCACACAGATATACACAGACTGTTCAAGCCACAAGAACAGGTGCACAAATAAACACACAGATACCTCTGCAGGTACATAAAACATATTTAAATGCAACAAAGATATTATGGATCAAAGATTTTCAGAATTATATGTATATATAGCTGTACATGAACAAAGAAAATCACTTCTTCTACTCTCTTACTCTCTGTGTGTGTACCTCAGTGAATCAACAGAGCTCTACTGGCCAGAGGCTTTCATACAATAAAGTAAAAATAAAACAGGATGAGAGCAGGGAATGTCAGGCACAGGTCACACTTGTCTATTTCTATCACTGACAACCTGGTAGAAGGAAAGAGCACTTCATATATTTATCAGCCTTACAAAAAAAGCAACAAACATCACTGAACATAGTAAAAAGTAGAAAGCATAAGATTAAGACTCAATATGCTGGTTCAGAGCGCGAAGGTCACTGTGCCTGAAACCGTAAATGTCTGCTGGTGCGAACAAGCAATGGGTGGCAAGGGCAGTAAGTCACAGGAGCGTCGCGTTCTTGCAGCTCTTTGCAGGATGGCCCGAAACTGATCCAAACATTTGCTTCTTGCTGAGCTGTAATTGTCCTCTCTCTCTTTTCCGCTTTCTTTTTTTCTCACGCACACTCTGAATCTAAATCTTCTATCCACCTCTCTGTCTCTGTTCTCTAATTTCTCAACAGCATGTAGTTGTGACAAACTAGGACTAGTTAGTGTTAGTGTCTTAGTTAGGCTGCACTTGCACAGGTAAATGTCAACATGTTTACAGTGCAATGAAAATGTTAACATACTAATGTTTAGCAGGTACAATGTTTGCTATTGTTTGTTGACATCTACATTAAGCCTTACATACTGTAAATAATACTGTTACTGTAAATACTTGTATCCATGTTGTAACACCATATGCGGCGGTTCTCCTACTTAGCACTTGTGTAGGACAGACAAGATAACCAGCCAGAGAAAACAAGTGAATAAGAAATGTCGGCATGGGCACTCTGATAGATCTGCAGCTACACAGCCCCATAGTTAGCAGCTGTTATGTGCTGTGTGTTGTTTCGACATCTGTCAATTATAGCACAATTAAAATTAAACCACAAGATCAAACCACTTTGTGTTACTGTTTTGGCTGATGGGTGTAATCACTCACTTTGAAACTCACCCAGGCTGTAGCTTTTTATACTGTAAGTAGGACTCTGCAGAATGAGTTGTCTGACCATACTGTCCCAGTCAGATGTGCAAAACACTAGCGCAGACAGCTCCAGTTGCATATGTAATGCAAACAGTTATGATACGTCTCACATTGTATACTGTATATATGTCTTCAGATTCAGCTGTGATAATATTTACAACTAATTGTCATCAGAAAATGTGTAACAGCTTTGAATGAATGAATATATGTAATTATGGAACATGGATTGAATGTGAACTGTGATTCCTCAGTCCCAATCTGCTTCTCAGTGGTAAAAGTGACCATAACTGAACAAGCTACTGTAATAGTGAGATTATATTAGATAAAGATGATGCTTTTTTTTATTATTTAGAGCTGAGAAAATAAATATGCGTCATGTTCTATTCATAGAAAATCATGAGGTGAAATTAGACAAGCTGAGTTGAGAGGAAATCTTTAAGTCAGGCATTCAGCTTCTCCCCTGTGACAAAATGATGGAAATAAGCTAGTTTTCTTAAAAAACAGTACATTATCCTTTTAATAGCCTATTGGCTTCCAGTTGGTCACTTACAATGTATATTCACAATGGAATCACACCATTATTCTGCACACTTTTAATTTCCACCTGTAATTGTTCCATCAATGTCCTGTGTCTGTGCTTGGACAACGGTGGTGTTCAGTTTGGCCTCTAGTTCCTTACATGGAGGGCTAAAACATGAAATATTTAATCACACAGATGAATGCACCAAAAAGCCATCTCAAATTCCTTTTCAAAAAATAAAGAGAAAGCATTGTTTTTCTACTTGTCTTTCGGAATGTATTGCACTTATGCTGAGGTATGTAATCATGTTGTACAAATGTTCTTCATCTGCATTGATGAGCAGCTTACAGTGCCTTCACTTCTGCATCCATATCTCCAGATTTATTTTCCACCTCTGTCAGTCTGGCATGCAACCATATTTGTTAGAAATGAGGGAATGAATACTGCATGACTTCAAGCATTCATTCAAATAGAAATCACGAGGTGAGGTTATATGAACTGAGATGAGAGGGGAATCTACTTTACTGGTCATTAATTATTGACTTGTTTTTGTACTACCTTTACTTTCCATCTGGTGTTCCACTCTTTTGCTTTGGCCCTTCAAATCACTGGCATTTGGTCTGGCCTTTCTCTGATCAATGATGAAGCCCCGAAAATAATAATGAACAAAGGAAAACCAAAGTAAACCATAAAAACAAAAAACGTGTAACCACACATCCTTTGATATTTCAATGTGTGCTATAGAAATGCTTTCAGGTTCTATAATTGTCGAATTATAGTGACATTCAAAGACATATTAGTGTATGGTCATGCAAGTTGGCACACGTGCTTGTCTTTGTGTATGAGGGTAAACACGTGGATGCACTGTGTGTCCAGCCAGATCTCATCAACCCTCAGGACATCATCATGACTGTACAATGCAGAGCTGGAGGTGTATTTGTTTGCCAGTGTGTGTAGTTGTGTGTACATGGCTTCCCATGGGCAAGGTAGAAGTCAGGTGTTAAGCAGTGAAGGTTATACAGGTTGTGTTCTGCCACACAACCTGCTACACCTGCTTCCTTTGCTCCACTTGTATGTCACTGAGTCTGCCTGGCCAAGGATAGATCTGCATTATACTGTATGTTCCATTGTACATATGTACTTTATATGTGTATCTACATGAGTTTTTGTTTTGTCATGTACAATATAGCACCCATGTGTGTGTATGTGTATGTTAAGCTGAAGGAGTGTCTCTGGGCTGCGTGTGACCACAGAGGTCAAGTGTTACTAGTAAAGGTTATAGAGCAGCGCACCTTATGATTGAACTGCTACTTCCAACTGCTGTTATATGTGTTGGTCACCACGTTGTCCTCTGTGTCTCATATGTGTGTGTGTGTGCACATGAATGCGAGGTCTTAACTATTGTGCGTATGTGCTTGGATTGTACATGTGTACATGCACATAGCTGCATCAGCTGCTGCTACAGTATGTACCAGAAGAGGCTCCAGAGAAATGGCTGGATGTGTAAGTGGGTGTGAAGTATAAATATGTGTTTTCAGCATGGTGTGAGCTGGAGGAGTTAAAGCACTGATATAGGCCACTGCCAGAGTAACCCACAGGAAATCCTTCTGAAGCTTTATACAGCTTCATTTTGTTGAAATCTTTCACTTCTCATGTCTTTGCCTGTTTTTTCTTTATCCCTGTGTCACTGCATTTAGACAGAAATTGTGTGCCTGCTATAAATGTGTCACTAATCACAAATACTGACGACTATATTATGAGTAATGCCACAAAGGAGGTTTGGATGTGTTTTATCTCATGAACATCAAGATAACCTTCCAAATGTGCAAACAATAGCCAGTAAATGTTTTATTCACCATGGTTTTTACTTCTCCCCTGAACTTGTTTTTGTGTGAAAATGTGTGAAGTGTGTTTTTCAGCTTCAGCTGTAGCCACATCATTCTATGAGAACTGTTTTTGGTAGCTCTAAGGTGTTCGTGTCTTGTAAAATTATAGATGGTGACTCTTCTTTGTGTTGTGTTATCTACTTTCTACCCACACACCAAATGCTCAGTTCGTGTCAGGAATTTTTGAGCTTCACAGCTCCTTTGTATAATCGTGGCAAATCGTTGTTGTTGCAGGTGATTTAAAGTATACTGTGGGTAATAATTCACGGGTCATTCTGCCTGTATGCTCATTTACAGCTGCAGTCACACATTTGCTTTATATCTTTTCTTTGTTTGAGTTTAGGCTCTGTATGAAGAGGGAAGCGAGTTGCCCATGACTATTTACTGCGTGAAAGAGGATTGACACATTGAAATATTTAGAGAGAATTAAATAGCTGCCTATCTAAGTGATCACATGTGCAATGATCTAGTTTGCATTGATGACAAATGTCTGTTTTTGAGTCAGTTTATCTTGAAGATGTGCTTTACATTGCCCTACTTGTCAGCTAGCGGATGCCAGATGATCCTGTGTACCACTATACTGTATTGGTACAGATAGTACCAATATGAAAAAATTAACTGTGTTATTTAAAGATACTGCAAAAGCTTTGTCAAATTTACAGTCGCTTTCAAAATCTGGTCACTGGGATTGCAGATCAGCTGGCCATAAATCCCTCTACTTTGTCTTACTTACTTATTTTCACATTAAGAATCTATTATTTGAGTTTGAGTTTCACCTTCTGAACCTTTGTCTTCCTTCCTCCGCAGATCATTGCATATCAGCCATATGGAGGCTCTGTGGACTGGTGGGCATATGGAGTGCTGCTCTATGAAATGCTGGCAGGACAGGTGACTGTTACACACACAGACATACACTAACACATACACAATGGTACTTCTTGTGTAACTGCCTGCTGTATATAGTAGTATGTTAACAACTTTATACACAAGTTAGTTCAGACTCACATTATTCACACAAATTCAAAGCTTTATTTACACATAAACAACTTTTTTCACCTCTTCTCTCTCCTCTTCCACTGTCTTTTAATGTTGTCGTCTGAGTTTATGTTTTTATTTCTATGGTGAACACTTTTACAGGACTGTATTATATTTTCAATGTTTTACCATTGGACAGTAACAGCTAATTAAACAAACACAAAAGAGTTGTGTGTTGCCTGGATTTGTGCACAATTTGAGCTAATTAATTTTTTTTTTTATTTCATGCATCAAACAACTCAGTCTTTTTGTGTTACTACCAAAAAACCTAGTTTTTCCACAGCTTCTTTGTTTATTCCTGGATGCAGCATAGTGTGCTGCCAGTTGACACGAGTCAATATTGTAGACAGTGTTCTTAGATATTAAAGAGAACATATCAGTAATCTGTTGGCTGGTGAAGAGATGTTTCTCGTGGAATCGATTGTACCAAGTCAGGAGAAGGAGGACATGCAGTAACTCTATGCGAACACTGTCAAGGATGCTTCCTGTGGAGGAGTACTGAGCTTGGTACTGAGTTTCTAGTGGACTTACTGCAAGTCCAAATCTCTTGATGTTCTCTATGTGCTTTAATTCTCCCATTTTTGTTATTTTATTTTTATATATACATTATTTTTATGTTATCTTCTACATTGAATTACCTCCATTTTTGTTATGTAGTATGTATGTATTCTGTGTACAATATATTATTTCTTTGAGGTTTATTTATCCATTACAGCATTAGTCTGGTGGATGTACTAGAATTGCTTTAAGATAATTCTTTAAATGGGTTCTTATTTAATAATGTTGAGAAAGAAAAAAAAAATCTAATTTCATCAGAATGTTTTCTTCCACAGGTTTTAAAAAAACATGTTTGTAGACACACTATTTGATCACAGTACAGGACAGTAAGATATATTTGAGGTAAACCCCAGTCCAAAGACCAAAAGCAAAGTGCAAGTATAAGCTCACACCCCCAAAGCAAAACATGAATATAAGTATGTTTTCCTTCCCTATATGAATTCAGAGTAAATGTCAGCTTAACAAAACAAATGTTTTACCTATTCAGATGTTCCCTTCATCTCTCTGCCATGCCTTGTGTAAAACCAGGTAATGGGGGCACGACACAGACAGGTTATCTCTAGCTGAAGGGGCCGGTGGAGAAGAAATGACGAATAATTCATTTTATGGACTGTCAAAACACCCACATTATGGTTACTGATGATAACCACCCAGTGAGGAGGGAAAAAAGCTGGCTTCATTTGCCCTGCAAAGTCTACCTGAGAAACCCATTTGCACAAATTTTCCATCTTTCCTTGTTGTTTTCTCTCTTTTTCATGCATTTGTTGTTCTCAGTGTTCTCTCTCTGTCTTTTGCCCACATAATGTTTCTTCTTCTTGGGCACCCTGTTCAGTCCTTCTTCACTTTAATTGATCAGGGGGGTTACTAAGGGAAATGTTACTAAATTCACCAGTAGAGTAGGGAAGGTACAACACATGCTCTAAACAAAAGTGGTTTCATCCACTTATTTATCCACAAAATGATACTGGATGAAACACCAGCAACACTCTCAATATTATGTTCTTCCACTCGCAGCCTCCTTTTGATGGAGAGGATGAAGATGAGTTGTTTCAGTCCATTATGGAGCACAATGTGTCCTACCCCAAGTCCCTGTCCAAAGAAGCTGTCTCCATCTGCAAGGGGGTGAGTGGACGTTCTTCATCATCAATGAAAACTTTCTTAACCAAACATAAAGACAGGTAAATTAATTTGGTCATTAGAAATAGGTAACATTGTACCTGCTGATGTTACAGAAGTTTCTTTTATTTTGTATACTAAATGAGCCCATAAATCTGGTTTGAAATCGTCCTCTTGTCCTGTTTAACTGGGACTGTTTTTTCCCAGAAGCTCACTGAAAATCCTGTTAATCTCTTTTTTTTAAGCACTGTGTCTTTCAAGCTCTTAATTGAAGCCAAAAAAATTGAACTTCTTGTAAAAAGGCTACTTCCTTCCTGCTAGGGCTGGCAGGCTGTGTCACACTGCATGCTGTAAGGCTTTTCTTAGCTTTCTAGGGTTAGATGTCACAAATGAGAGAGTGTAGCTCAATTTGCTGTAAGAACCAAGTGTAGGCTTTTTTAAATAGTATCTGGGAATGCAGCTGGAAGTCCCCTCTTTTCTTGTAAATCATGTAAAGTGATATGAGCTACATCATGAAGTGATCATGGTGTAGCTGGGGGATGGGGACACTTTAGTGCTGAGGAATTTCTAAGGACACTTATGTAATAGATTCACTAATCTCAGTGACATTGTGGGTCTTTGTTGTTTTACAGAACAAACAATGATGAAACCATGTACAGAAATTGTGCATACACTAGTTTACTTGCACTTTAACCTCTGCCTTTTATGGCCTTGACAACATGTAAACATTTCATCCATATCACTACATTTATCCTCAGGGGAGCTGATGTACATAAAAAATGGATCAATTCTGTTGTCGACAGAGTCACAGTCACTGATAACATGAGGCATACCTGATGACTGCTTGGTTGATTAAAATGGATAATTATTTTTGAAATATTTATTACGTGTCATGTATTTCACGTTGGTAGCATCAGAATGCAAGTTTCAATTTCCCAACTATTAAAGTTTTGTCTTGGCCCCTTGAAGACAAGAATGCAGGTAACTAAGGCAATCATATACTGTATGTAGAGTATAAATAAACTATAGTTACTTGGTGTACCCAGATTGTCCACATTAGTGTATGTTTGTAAAGAGCTGACACTGTCCACAGTGCAAATTCAATTAACTGTGCACTTTGATCAGATGTCTAGACTTTAGCAAACAGTTTTTTTTTTAAGGATGATAATAATGGTGTGTGCATTTTTAAATTCTTCATGTACTAAATTGCATAATTGGACCCTGGCCACACTCCCCGCTGACTTAGAGACCCCATCTGCTTTTCTTTTACTCAAATTCATTTTTTCTCTCTGCCTCCTGGATCCCCGTTCCCCCCTCCCTCCCTTCCCTCTAAGTGTGACAATTTGATGTTCTAAGCAGAAACAGCAGGGTAGCTTCAGAGTTATGTAGCTAACGTGTGCATCTAAACCTTTTGTTGACAGTTCATGACGTGGTGGAGCCACTGAAATTTGAGTGCTTACAGTTTGGAGAAAGAACGTTCTCCGTGAAATGACAACACCTCATTTTCTTTCTTTTTTCTGAATCTTGTCTTATCTTATCCATCACACTGATGCAACATAATTTAAACTAAGAGAGTTTAAAAAAGAGTGTTTGACTGATATGGTGACAGGCCAGCAGTCAGTCACTTTAAAGGACATTTCAAGGTGTGAGATGAATTATTTTAATGGTGACAGCTCTGTGTTTGCAGCAGGATGTTTTCTCACCGTCACTGATAGCCCTATGAGCAGACAGAAAGCTGCAAATGACTTTTGCTTCCTTGTCAACAGCTGTCTTTACTCTGCCAGCTTGATGCACTCTGCTAGTTCTGATGTGACCCACCCCACAGCCTGTATGTTGAGGGGCTTGCAGCAAAGAAACTGGCACGCTGAAATTCTACATGTCAAAGTTCAACATTCATAAAAGTTAGCCATTTTAGCATATTATTTAATATTATTGTATTTCCTAAATTACTCATAAGTGTGTCAAAATGTGTGTTTGTGTGGCTCTGACCACAAGCATTAATGACTGACAGTTGTTTTTGTCTTTTGTGTGTTGTGTGTGAGGTAGCTGTGTTACAGTAGAGAACTGGCTGTTGTGAATCATGAGGTCTTTTTATATTACCCAGCATGCTTTCAAGTCTGGCAGTTAAGTGCCGGTGATGTGGAAGGTGTGTATTGATGATGGTGTGTATACCAGGCATGTGTTTTGAGTTTGCTTTGTCTCATTCGGTCAGTTATTTTTTCCATGTGCAAACTAAACAGTCCTTGGACTTTCTTAGCAGTTCAATCATGACAAATCACTGATCTGAGGCAGGAGAGATTATGCTAAATATGTATGTATGTAACTATAACTGAAAATTTAAAAAAACTGAAAGTGGTTTTCCATTCTATACTGTTTCTTTCTTGTTTTCTAGTTTGTAGCCTTCATACAACATACACCAATAAGTATATGATCTGGGTATAGTTCTGGGTAGATTCAGATTGGTGGAACCATCTTTTGGTCTAACCCCAGGTCCTACTTTTTTTTTCTGACAATGAACAGCTGATGACCAAACATCCGTCCAAGCGTCTTGGCTGTGGCCCTGAGGGAGAGCGAGACATCAGAGAACATGCCTTCTTCAGACGTATTGATTGGGAACGCCTTGAGAACCGGGAGATACAGCCACCCTTCAAGCCAAAAGTGGTAAGCCCTGTGAGCACACACATTTAGAGAAAAAAAAGTGCTTAGGTTTAATTTGTATTTTACAGTCTAATGAAGTGTCACCACTTGGTATAGTCACTGTAACCAAGGTTAAGGTGATTGCTTGCCTATAGAAATTCTACTGCTGAATCCAATTAATGGCAATAATAACTGTTAACAAACTGCTACTGTGCACATTTCCAGCTCTCAGGGCACAGTATATCACACATGCATGGACTATACACAGACAAGACAAACAAATACAACATTCTAACTTTCTGCATATATCTAAGGAAACAAGAACAGATGTGTTCATCACTACAAGGCAAATCTGGTGTGGCAAGACATTTCATGCCCCTATGCTGTGTTCTCTGCTCCCTTGGGGACTATTTGCTCTTGACTGTTTTTTTTTTACCAACTTGTACTTCAGCCTTCAGTCAGATTTGTCAGAATACACACACAAGCAAGGAAAGTCACTAGATAACACTTTGCAAGTTACTTAAGTAAAGTAAAACATTGTCAACAAGTCATTTGAATGTATTTTACTTGATTAACTTTGAACACACACTCTACATTTTGAATATGTATTAATTTATATTGACAGATGATGAAAGTTTTAACAAAGTGTGCACAGTACACAGGTATTTCGTGTCTGATGTATTAAGTAAACATTGTTCAAATGAAATGAAACAGGTGGTGCATAATGTAGTAATCCACGCAAAGTTAGTTATGAGGTATATAATGTATTCAAAAGCAGCCATTTAGAATATCAATCAGATACTTAAAATGAGATTTTCTATGTTTACCACTCTGTAAAACTGATTCTCTTGGTTTGTTTGTTACTGCTCATCTGCTCAGATGATTACAGATAATCCTTATCTTTGCATGCCACAGTTTTTGATGGGGTCACTTTCCTCAGGGTTTTTAATAACATCCAATCTCATTTAATGCACTTAAAATTCACCTAATCTCTCCAGGAAATCCTTCTTGCTAATATAATAAAACTTATCAGTAAAATAGTCACGTGTCCACAGCATAAATAAGCTGTATCATGAAAGGAATTTATGTATATTATAAAATATTATGATGTTTGACATTGCCGCAAAACTGAATTTACACACACAAACACTTAATACTGAAGCAGTGTGTTGCTGTCAGGACTGTGTTCTGAAATATCATTTGTAGCAACCAGCTATGTAAAACTTGAGCAAAATTATACCTGAAAAAACGAGTTGTTAAAACTGGATTTCAAATACATAAATGTCACTTTGGCAAACTCTTCTAATTTACCAGCATGGTTTCTCCAACATAACATCATACACTGCCATTTTGAATGTCAGCCATATATGGTATATTGTACAATTTAACCCCAGTGAACTAAACAGAAAGGCAACCCCAACTTTTTTGTGATATAGTTGATGATAAAAAGTAATTTATCAGAATTTTATCAGAGCTTAGTCACTCAGCACCATGACATCCTTCACTGGGTTAGATAGAATAAAGACAAAGACAGCTGTCAGCGGTGTTGTGACACAGACTTGATTTCATGGGAAATTATCCTTGCTGTTTCTTATGAAAAGTAATTGCTTTCATTGTGATTTTACCATGATGATACATTTGTTTTTGCTGTATGAGAACCATGCATCCATCTATTTCATGAATGGGCCAAACGGCCTATCCCCACACATGGAACAGCCCTCTATCCCAATTCATGTCTAAAATAATTTCACTGTCATTGCAGAAGCATCACACAAGTAATTTTTAAGATAAATACACAAGATTTTTTGTGAAATAATGTATGTTGGGTCTTGTTATATGAAGATGAAAGCATTACATAGGATTTATTCGGATTTATTGGACTTTACGTCATATGGGATGTTTTATATGGGCCATATGTAATTTCAAAGTCTCTCATCTTAATGCATAATTAATGTTACAGCCATTTATTATGAATGCATGTCTCATGTAGCTCATTTTGCTGCACAGCAAAGGGCAGTTTTGAAATCTCTCAAGTTTACACATGATCATGTAGAGCACACAAATTTTCTCCCTATGTCTTTCCGTCATTCTCCATTCTCCATTCTCCATGCACATACACACACACTGACATGAAGTAGGTCACTCAGTTTCTTGTGCATATATGTGTTACTTATATATTTATTTTAACTGTTGTAGTTCTCTTCTGTTTCAAACCCCAAGGGCTCCAGTTCCTCTAATAAGGTGAATCCTGGCCTCTTCGTCCCTGTAGTCACCTGCCGAGTCGTTGTGCTGAGTGTCCTGGAAATGATGTGTGTGCATTGTGAGTGTGTGTATGTGTGAAAAAATGTATGTGTGTGTGGGAAGAAAAGCGAGGGAGAAAGATTTCTTGCATGTACTTTGTGTCTGTTTGCTGCATAAGAGTGCAGGTTTGTTGGTGTGTAGGGGGGGTAATCAATTTTAACAGGAGAAAAGAAAGCTTCTATGCTTGTTTATTTGTCCAAACTAAAGTTGCAGGGAGATGGTTGCATGCAAACGTGCATGTCCTCTATGCACTTGCATGTGCTGTAGATGCAGATAAGGGTGAAAGATGAGAGAAGTGGAAAGGCAGTAATGAAACATTGTTGAACAGGCCCAATATAACCTACTCTATATTGATTCATATCCATCTCAATATGCCATGTAATACAGTATTTTTTCAGAGTTCCTCACCAGATAACCCTATATCTCTCATCCACTCTTCCTCTTTCCTCTCTTCTTGTGCATTTATCCCTGCTCTGTCTCACTTCATTCGCCTGTGACAGCTGTGGAATTGCAATCAATACACCGACTGCATCCAGCTGAGAGTTTCAAATCATCTGTATCTATTGGACCGGGGCTTCAAACAACATGGAAGACGCCGTCTGTGTGGTAGAATGAGTGTCAGGCCAAGCTCATTTAATGTTGACAGTAGTTAGTGTTGCATATTTGTAGTGCTGGATGCTGTCACTGTGCAGCTGTCTACTGCATGTAACAAAAGAAGCGTGTAATTAAATGCCAGCCACATCCAGCAAACAGTGTAGGTATGAAATCAGTCTAATTCTTGAGTGTACAACACAACATACATACATACACATAGTTGATACCCACATGTTTTGCACCCACTTGTGGATGGCCAAGCAGAGCAGGATGGAAAAAGTAGGTCAAATAGGTATAAAGTGGTGATTGATAGTAAATGAAGGGAGGAAAGCAGGGCAAGAAAGAGTAGGAGGACTTAGTCATTGCACAGAAGTCTTGGAACATTGTCCCCAACACGTGAAACATTTTGCTTCCATGCTCCCAATATAAGATATATATATATATATACATATAAGCTAAGTACAAAAGACGTATGCTCTTCTTTAAGCTGTTCACTGCAAGTGACAAGCTAACAATTCAGCAAAACAAAGCATAATGTTTGGGAGATGATGACAAGAATGGAGTGCTTCCTGTGCCAGTGGCATCAGGGAGAGGGAGGCATAGTGAGCGAGAGAGTCTTGGCACAACTCTTAATGGAGGCTGGCACTCATTTATCATCCTAAGTAGCTGAGTGTTCTTTTAATATGCTTGAGTGCAGAGGCATGCATGTCTGTATGTGTGCAGAGAGATTAAAGATGAGGGAAAGTAGGTCAAAATCCATGTAGGACACAGTGTCACCATGTATGGGAGGATGTATTAACAGCATAATAGTTCTGGTCAGCCCATAAGGGTTGGCTGAATCACACAATGAGAAATAGAAGATGTAAGACCGGCACTGTGCTTTTCCAGAAGGGCACATTTATGTCCCTAAATATGCAGACAGGTGGTGAAGCAGGTTTTTTAAGACCATAGTTCACAACCTAATTTTCTCCTTTTGTTCTTATTGAGCCAACCTTTTGCGGTTCATTTGTCTTACAGCTCATAAAATCAAATTTACTGACCTTTTGAAGGTCCTTTATTTGTAGTGTGACACTTTTTTTTTTTTACATAAAACACAAATAATTTAAACTTTGAGCACGTAATGCCATGAGTAGTGAACATATCATGGTTACCACTGTTACAAGTCTAAAGTCCCACATCCTTTTGGTTAATTACTTTCACAGACTCAGCACTGTCAGCTGAGGCTTCCACCCACATACAGTATGCTTTGGGTACACACTTTCAGGAGTATTGCTTGAGAATGGAGGCCTGTTGTCACAAGGAGTAACTGTTGTGTGATTTACAAAGGGACATCTTGGAGCTGGAGATTGTCTGTGGAGTGAAATATTTGCTGCTCCACTTGAGCGACAGATGGTCAGTGATGGATCGAAGAAGACAAGTACACATAAGGACATAGTAGTTGAAGGATGCTGCCGATTACCCAACAGGTATATTCTGTGTGGGAAAGAGAGGCAGTACACTGTGAGACAACATGCACACAAACAGCCACATTTAATCCCCATCTTGAACTGTGTGTCCTGACTGGTTGTGGCTTGGAGCAAACCTCACCGGTCAGTTACAACAGTCACGAGAGGACACATTAGAAACATCTGTTTAACATCTGTGCCTCTTAAATCACCTGAAATGTTCTGTCTGTCCGCACCAACAAAAACAATAAGAAAGAAAACAAAATGTAAATGTTTGTGCCTTTACACCACAATGTTTTATTCTTGGCAAACGCAGACAGATATGCCTAAACACACAGTTGGTTGATAGTACATATACACACACACACAATGTTATGTAGGCCAGCAGTTTATAAGGGCAGTTAATGATGACCTAAGTTTAGTTAAGAGATCACAGTTAGTTGTGAGCTCAAGCTGCCCGCTTACCAACAATTACATTTATTTGTAAGGGACTGAAAACAAAGAGGAAAGAAGAAGAAATGATTAAATGTCTCTTTTATTTGTTGAGCAATGTGTCAGCAGATGTTTCTTAGGAATAGTGGATCCCATCCTCATTACAAATCAGTCAGTGACAGCGTTGTATAAAAGGAGTATACAGAGTATCACTGGTGTTCAGTCATCATAGAACTTACAGTCCAGACAAAGGACAAATGCTTTGATGGAAGAGATTTCTGTCTGCTGCATAAATGTGACGGGTGAAGCGGTCGCCCTTACTTAGTCACTAGATCAGGACATGCCAAAAGGAATTAGCTTACAGCAGTGGCACTTAAAAATAAGACAAATCAAAGTTAAAATGCTTCCATTTGTCCTGAAAAAGCTTATCATGTTCTGTCATCCGTCCTATGTTAACAAACCACTTTCAGCTACAATTAAAAACTGATTAAAAATTACACAGACAGACTTCGTAATTTAGTGAGACACCACCTATATGATAATCTAACTTAAGTTTTTCTTTTATTTTTTAAAACATTTTTTGAAGTGTATCCAGACTTACCAAAACTATTAACCTTCCAAAGCTTATCTATATTTCTTGAGTATGCATTAGGCCATATTTACTGTACCTGAGAGTCTGATGTAATATTTGGTGAAATATTGCCTTTTAGTCAACAACAACCCAATGACTTTAATGCATCAGTGTTTATTTCTATGACAGCAGTGACAAACGTGTTGCTTGCTCACCCTTTCCTTCTGTTCAGATCCTGCGTCTGAGCCCCATGATGTTTGACTTCACAGACTCAGTTTTATTCACAGCCAGCTGCAGAACAGTACCTCCCTAGGGGAAATGAATTTCAAGTGGTGCACTAGGTTTCAGAGTACAGCGTACTGTATGTGTGTATTTGGGTGTATGATTGAATGTGTTTGCGAACGCATGCATCCGTGTAGGTGTGTGGGTGGATTGGCTGATGAGGATGGAGAAGGATGATGTACAGTATGCAGACCTCTCTCTGTCTCTCTCACTTGCTCTTTCTCAAAAGACAGAAGAATAATTCCTGTAAAAACAATTCTACAGTCTAACTTGATTGAATAGAAAGACATATTCCAGCCATCTACAGGTAAACGAAGAACCAATTCACACAGAGAGTCATTATTTTGACACACCATAACTGGAAGATAAACCACTGTGCAGGGACTTAGTGTTGCATGCAACGTGATTGTCAGAACATTAATTACTGATACACAGAGCTTTTGATCCTCGTGAATGAGTGCAGACACAGGCTTGTTTATTTTTCGTAAATATGTGGCAAAGTATTTGAATACAGTGTTGCACCCACTATCACTGGGTGTTGCTGAGGGTGGACTAATTTGTCCCGACTGATCTTAAGGGTACCACACTGGTAATTTTGTGTTAGAGAAGACATTCCTGACAGGTATTTCGACAAAAGTTAATCCTAAGAGGATGTCAATAAAATATACAGCACCATGAATTGATTAACTTGGAAAGAGGCTAAACAGCTGGTCGCCATGTTTTGTAGTCCTACTAGCACTGTGGTGTTGGAAATGGTTGTTGGACAAAAAACCTAGCTCACTTAGATTTTTAACTGAATCTGTTAATGTGTGCTTCTCTTGGAAAACAGATGAAATAACATGTGAGAAGACTGAACCTTGCACTACAGCCTTTTTTTTTTTTGCTACGGGCTGAAGAAATAACAATTGCAAATGCAAATCTCAGCAGTCTGACATTGACATTGCACTGAATGACTTGATTGTCAGAGAGTCTGTACCACACATATGCTTTCAGGGAAAGTTACCAAATGGACCCAAGAATGAAAAGAGGTCTGTGCAGTATGAAACAATACCCACTTCACTACAGCACAAATCCATAATAATATGCAGTAACATTTTACTTTACCAAATATTGCAGAACCTGCAATAACGAGGATGTTTATTACACTTTAATCATGTGTTTTACGTTGAAAGCTAGTGTGGTAATACATGTCAAGTATGCTTTTTCCATTCAAGGGGAATAAAAATAAAAATGAGATGCACACCCACATCCCCAAACATGCACATGACCTTTCTTTGCTGAGGAATTCTCTGAAGTGTTAATTTATCTGCCGTGTGACACGATTCACCTCCTTTTAACTTAGTTTGATTATCCTCTCATCACAGAAAAATGGAAACACTTTTGATACTTTTAAATACTGACAGATCGGCCTCTTATGAACACTAATTAACCATTTTGTCACCTTGTTGCATGTTGATGCTGTTGCTATTTTTACACAACGAATCATTTCATTTTTCTATAATTAGCTTTGACAGTCGGCTTGAGTGCACAAAAGCACCTACATATCACATCTGACCAAAATAAAGGAAGTGCATCACAGTAGGGTATGATGAGGTCAGAGCAAACGCAGTGTGCCTTATTGCTGAGGTCCTGACACCATTTCCTCTTACAGAATTAATTATAGGTCTCTTCGCTGGAAACAGCATTGCTGTTTCACAGCTGTGGCAGTGTTGACTTGGAATTTAGAAGGGGTGCATTGTGATTCAGGTGAATGAGATGTAGAGCATGTAATCTGCTTTTAACTTCAAACTGCATATAGCAGTGGGAAAAGTGGGGGATCAGGTGTGAAATATTGTCAGTTTTTATGTAGGCCAGGGAACAGGATGAAGGTGCATTTTAATTATTTGACAGGTTTAAGTGGGAGCGTTGCGAATGTTGCTTTTTGTACTGTCCATGCACATTGTCAAGTTGCCCAGCCCAGTGTGACTGATTTCATGTAGTAATAAGAAAGGTGATGAACAATGCTCCTGACTGATTATGTTTGATGATGACTCTGTCATATTAATGTGTGCTCTGTGCTTTTGGCTCATTTGAAAAGTTCCAAGAAGTTAGAAACTAATTCTGCTGAATGTAATGACTGCTGCCTTCTCAGAACTGCCTTGTATTGTATTTACCTTCTCAGAATTGCAGTGCGCACACATTCCTGTCTGTTCGGTCTATTCCGTCCACTTGCACTGTTCAGAGTATTTTACATATCTTATATCTAAACGTCTCCTTCTTCTCTTTTTCCTCTTTCTACAGTGTGGCAAAGCAGCAGAGAACTTTGACAAGTTCTTCACTCGCACCCAGCCCCAGCTCACACCACCAGATGAGCTGGTTATTGCCAACATCGACCAGGCAGAGTTTGCAGGCTTCTCTTTCATCAACCTGCAGTTTGTACATCCATCGCTTAACAACAGCTTATGAGCAGGATGAGGAAACCTTCCCGAAGATCACTGTACACTGCCACCTACTTAAATCAACCAAAAACATCTGACAACAACTTGATCAAGCCCCACTATAAATGTTTATGTATTGGTTTTATTAATACGCAGGAATTTAGGACATACGTATTTGTTCTGTATAACATCTTTGCCAGTATGAAATATGTACATTAGATTGCTGCCTGGCCACCACAAGAAATAATTTCCTTTACAATAACAATGAACATGTATTGTAGTCTAGGATTTCTGTCTTTATCCCTGCAAATTATATTGAATGTTTACCATAACTGGATGCACTGAGACAGAAGGGTGTCAGGTTTATTTATCTATGCCAGTATATGATGAAATTAACTCAGTAAATGAGCCTGTATGTGAAATAAACAAGACAAGTATAAAGGAGCATTCAGCTGAGATGGCATTTAAGACATGGATTAACTAATTCTGGGAAAGATGTCTGTTCATGCTTATAAATCTCAATGGACAGACATCATAGTTTGCAGATTTAGTTGACAGGTCATAGTTTGTTTCTGTATGGATAATCATCACAATATAGATATAACAGTATGTGATGACTTGAAGAATGTTAAAAAGACAGCGTAGATGCTACATTTACTACAAAGAAGGGGGGGTTGCAGTTGTAGAAACAGCATCTTACGATTCACTGTTTCCCCTCTTGATTTCAGTGGTGGTGGTGTAAAATTGATTCTAACCATTCTCAACTTCCAGAGTGTTTAACAAATCAGCTGAAGAGTGAGCAATTATCTAATTAAATAATATAAAAGTCTGTAAAATTGCCAAACTGTGAGACATAGGTTTGAAAGTGTCCGGGTTGGTTCCAGTTTGTCAAAACTTAACTTAGCTTAACAGCTATCACACTGTTTTACAAGGTTATTAAAATAATAATTAACATTTCCAAGCCCTTTATCAAGCTGCATTTTACTTAGATTAGTAATCAGTTTAGAAGTTTACAGTTTGACATGTTTAAGACTAGTCAGTGTTAACTATTGTTTCTGTCCCACTCTGTGCCCATAATTACAAAGTCTCCCCTTAGTCATAAATGTCTTCACAAAAACAGTACGAGACATTTTAATAAACTCTTATTATTTTTTTAAAATACATTACTGATGTCATTCTGTATTAAACATGCAGTTTTTTATTGCATACAGTATCATGCCCTCAAGAGCAGATAACACATTTGTCAGGTTACTTGGATACAGAAATGAAATGTTGCAAATGAAAAATACTTCTGACATTGTTTTGTTCTCCTGACAGCAGCCTCGTCCTTCATTAGGAGAATGTCAACACAGTCTTTGTTAGTTAAAGTTGAACCTTTTTTTTGCTTTAGTTTTTGTTTCCTTAATGTCATTTAACTAGATTTGTTTTACTCTCCTGTTTTTTGTGATTTCATACATATTTTTCCATTAGATCAGATTAATATTTTACTGTATCATTGTGTATAACTCCTTTGTAAATGATCATGATTTATTTAAAAAAAAATAGTATAGCAAGTTACAGTTTTTATACCAACACCTGAATGTGCTTTTATTACAGTAATTAGATAAAACAATATTTGTATGTGTAAACAATTTAAACTAGGAACATAACCCAGTATAGATCAACTTTTTAACAGCTGGTCGTCTTAAATAGAATCCAGATTTAGCAAACTGTAAAAAAAATATCTGTTCTGCTTGTGTTGGCAGATTTATCATAAAAATCTTTTCTTTTTTTCCTTTTTTCTTAATCATGTTCATTTTTATTGTAAAACGTGTGACGATTGGATGTGTGTCTGGCTGTTGATTGTCACTCTCTATCTGCATGCTGTTGGAATGCGTCATTAATGCATGGGATCATGCAACAAAGTATGAAATCCGAAGCAGTTACAACCTTAAAGGGATGCTCCACTCAAAATCTAACTTCAGGGGTGAGCATCACCCTTCTATTGTTGTTCTAGCTTAAATTCACATTGTCTAATATTAACAGCTTTTCTCCGTGGAAACAATCATCTGAATGTCCACTTTTTTTTTAACCACCCCCTGCATCATGATCTGCTTCTTTGCTGTTGACTTAGATGCTCAGTTTTTTCAAACTTACATGTTTTTGCTAAAATACACCTATTCCATTTTAATTCTTGCTAATCTTTAAAAAGCCACCTGCAACTTGTTTGTAGGTCTGATCAACTCCACAGCAAGGGAGTGTTAAACTCTCCAAAAGATTTAGGTTGGAATATCACTGTAAGCATGGATCTACATGCAGACTGACAAAATTTTAAGTGAACTATGATACATCACAGTCAGTTACCACAAGAGTACTGTAATCAACAGTACTCCACAGTTATCAAATAAAATCTAGTTCTATTTGATAGAGCATTATTAGAAATCAGAAATTTCCCTGAAGGGGCTTTACAGACTGTACAGCATATGACATTCTCTGTCTTTCATCCCTCAAATTTAGAAAAAGCAAGAGCAACACATGAGGGTTTCCTCTTCCATGATTGACAGACATGCAATAGATCTGTGCAGAATAGATAGCTGTAGATTTAGTAGTAATAAAACATGAAACAACAGTGGTTCCAGGGGCTGAATAACAGACAATAGACTTTTATTACAGATTATACATTTAAATAGATAATAATACTACTTTTCCTTGGTTGTAGATCAGTGCTCTTTTCTTTAGAAGCTCGGGATACATGCACGTTATGGCCCCTAGCTCAATTTGCCTGTACCTACATGTATTTAGGGAAATGTGGAATGCTGAATCCAGATCTATGGTTAGTTTTGATGCAGAAGAACTGATCGTTTCTTGGCAAGTCTTTAGTGTCTCATGAATGGAGTTTATGTTATGATGTTAATGTTGTGTTGTTGTCAATTTGTAGTTGTCTTTGCTGTTTATTTTTTTGGTGTTGTCAGTTTTATTTCTCTAGCTTCTGCTCAAGAAATTCAGGAATGTTTCAAATGATAAATCACATTAGAAATATCTAACTGCCATATATGGGAACTATTGATACATTTGTAATATTTTCTCAATGTTTTTCTAAGACTCGTGCTCTCCTAGAGTGTATCCTATCGTATGTAACCTTTTGCATGTGCCAAACTTGGATAACACCAGAACCCGACAATAGCAGTGTTGCACTAGCTGTAGTCAGATGGATGACTCTCTGTGGCAGCTTCTCCCGGTACAGGATGAGACCTGCCTAAAGCCACCTGCTGTACACTCTGTTTACCACACAACATATACTAGCATGCTGCCATGATGATACCAGTGCACATTGTGTCAGTACACTTCATACAATGCCAGTCAGTTTGACAGTCCCCTCACTATACATGGTAGTAGATTTCCTTGTCTGTCTAGCCTTGGGCAAAATTGTGTCTGAAAAACATTTCAACTTGTGCAGCATTCGATTTAACAACCACAGTCAACTTCACAAATGTGACAGAAAATATTCCTTGTACATATCCAGAGTTTACTCAGCCCGTCTTGCCCTTGTCTCAACCTAACGTGCACCTCTGTATGCGCTGCTTTAATGACCCATCCCTTTAATAGAAACTGATGACTTACTTCACAGTCTTCTTCCGTCTTAGAAATGTTTTCAGAATATCAAGTCACAGTCAGTGTAGGCATGAAGAATATACTCTCTCCTTGTGTGCCTTTCCCAACTTCAACAGATTTATTTAACATCTTCTCAATCTCTTCCTTCTTTGTTCTAGTCTAAACTCTCCATAATCCATTGTTTTCTCCACATCATTACTTCACTTAATGTATTTTTAATCCATTGTCAAACTAACTACTTAAGTCAGCTTTTACTTCTAGTGTTTCAGCACATCTCGCAGTTCTTAATGAATGTAAATATGATTTCCTTTGCACGCTTTATTCACATAATTGATCCAGTATTTTGTCTGTAAATCAAATCTTAAGGATATTGACACCAGTAATGCAGTCTGAAAAACAACTTAACTCATCCTTATGTATCTGCTTGCTTTACCTTTACCTCCCTGTGCCTATTAATGACCGAGTGGTGCAGTGAGTGATTAATACATTTATCAGCAATATCAAAGGTGATAATCGGGGAATGACAAAGTGATGGATGGGGTTCAGTTAAATGAATGAAAGGAGGGATGATGATGGCTTGTTTGAAGGCCAACCCCTGTGCCTCGTCACAACCATCCTTCCCTCCTGATGTCTCGTGTTTGCCCTCTTTTGCTTTACCTTTTCTTCCTTCCTCAGTGCCTGCACCAAGCCTATCCATCAACTTATCAACAGTGTCCTCCTCCTTTCACCCTTTAAATCCCATCAGGTCAGGAAAGCAGTTAATGTTTCTTGTACTGTTCACTCAGTACAGTTGTCATCAGTTCTTCCTCGCTACAGACTTTCCCTAATGCACCATGGGAAAAGAGTTAGCCAATTGTATTTGGTGTTTTACTTCTGTTTACATTCTATTGATATCCTCACATTTTTGTTTTTAATTTATGATTCATGATTAGGATGGCCTGTAAAGAAAAAAACTACTTTCTGTGTTAAAGATATTATCTTAAACGTGACATTTTCAGAGAGAAAGGTTATGTTTTTTTGTTGGTTTCTCTTTTTGGCACTTGCATTTCTTAAAATACTCCTTTTAGGTACAGTTTTGTTTTAGATCAATCATGTTTATTCTTTGTAGTAAGTCATTACCTTCCGTGTCCCGTTCGCTGTGAAATAAGAGAGCTGAAGTGAACTGCCGTCCTTTCGGCTGTACAGGGCACAGGATCAATGATCTGCAGGAATGCCTTATCACTTCACCAATATGGTAATATGGTTTTTAATTTCCTATCTGTGTCATTCATAACCGCAGCATCCCTGTTGTTGTACATAAATGACTTACAGTTGAGATCTGCATAGACTGTAAAAGAAAATATATTGTATTTTGCAAATGGCGTATATTTGTTTTCTTCCCTTGTCAACCTGAAACCTTTAAAATGAGTCTGAGCTACTTACCTTGTAATTGATTGTGTCATTTGTACCTAATGTATGATAACACAAATTAAAGAAGGAAAATCAGGTCCATACTTTTCTGAGTGTTTTTGTCATTTATCAAACATATATTGTAGCTATCCTATGCTACCATTTGGTGCAGATTTGGAGTTAGAGTTTTGGGTTGAGCGCCGTGTCAGTGGTGTGAGTTACATTAGCAAAGGTCATTGGAAAAATTCTAATCCTGCGTATGAACTAAAAATACTCGACCAAAAAAATTTAAGACAGCAACTCCTGAGACTCATTGTAAAGATTGGTGAGAGTTTGATCTCCTTAACTTCTGTAATAACAAGGCAGTGGGGGATAATGTATAATTTAAGAACAACATAACAAGAGTAGGAGGGTTAACAAACACTATAGCAATGCAATAGCAGAGCAAATTTCTGCAACAGACTAATAAGGGGCCAAAACCACAATAATATGGGAACCAAAATTCTACAGTAATTAATTATTAGTACAGCTGCAATAATTACTCAGAAATGCACACAGTGTTTTTTGTGTTATAATCATGAAACAGAACTAGAAAATGTAAAACTACCTCCTTCTGTTTTATTTCATGGTCATATGTCATTAAACAAAATAACAAGCACTACCCAACTAATTACCCCCAAACACTCATGGTCATTTTTGTGTAACTACCACATGTGTTTCTGGGTAGTTAGTGATTCATGATTGGTGTTTGCACATCATTACCCATATGTTTTCAGCCATTGCTTTGACCAAGCTATTATTTAGTTTACTTTTTCTTTTGATTCTTAGTCTTTTATTATTTTATGAACGTAATATCATTTCACTGCAACAAACATATTGAAATAGCCTGACTGACTGACACAATTGTGAATGCACCTAGGGCTAAAATAGCCCTTACAATATTTTTTAATTCTATACTGATTTTTTGGAAACTCAACCTTGTTGTCATATTTTCAACTTCTTATACAGTGTTTAAGCTCAAACAGAGTTTTGTTTTAATTTGCCTTGAGAGGCCAGTACTACAAAAAAAGCTATGTAGCAGGGCTCAAAAGTTGCTTAATGCTTTTCTGCTGTCTAGATTATTATTTAGAGTTTTACAAGTAGCATATACACTAACTTCAGGAAGAGATCAAGTGCAATGCTGAAAGAACAAAGTCAGAACATGTGAGATGTTAACTCAATCCCATAAAGACACGTAAAACATTTTGCAGTTTTTGCCACCTGGCTCCTTTATTGTATTGATCACTGAGAAGTTTTAATTTCTTCCAACCTTGACCTCTTTTTGGACTCTTTCTCATTAGTCTTAGCCTCTGTACAGTGCATAGCTGCAGACTCTTCACAACTCAGTTGGTAGCTTTCATCTATCTTATTGACGTTTTGTTTGAGGGCCTATAATTACTGAATTTCTGAGCTGGCAGGCAGCCAGTATGTTAAAGCACTAGGAGGAGGTTTGTAAGATTTAACAACACATTGTGGTGTTTGAGGGTATTTAACAATGTTTTGCTTCCTCACTCAAATGGTCATCATATGTACTTGACCTTAATATGACATTATGCATTATTCCTGTTGCATTTAATGAATATAATTTAATTACAAAACTCTATTGTTTCTCTCTTGGCTTGTAATATTGTTGTAATGTATCAACATTTGTAGTTGTGTAATGTAGACTCACACTGTACAATATGTTCCTGATGGGTGCCAGTAAAGTGTGTTCAGGCTGGAGGAACATGAACTTTGTTGGCTTTGATGTTTTACCGTCAAAGCAGTGAAGAAGGTGAGTTTGCTTCAAGAGCACAATGATGAAACATGTCAGAAATTAACTTCTGAGAGAAGTGACACAAAATGGGATGAGAAAGATCTTGATTGCCTTTCTGTCAAGGTTGTATCTGAGGTCAAGTGAAAGCAAAGCTGATGACAGCTCCACTCCTGGCTGTAAGATCAGAATGTGCTGGTTAGTCATACATATGCATGAGATCTGCAAGATGCTCCTAAATAACTGAATGAATGTTCATATGTTCACAGACATTTTGTGCTGAATTCAGCCTGACAGCATGTCTAATGAACCTATGCCTTCTTGACCATATGGTAATATTTAACATGCATTTATGTGAATTTGCTGAAATTGACCATGAGCTTAATTTGTCCAGTTCCAACTACAGAAATTGTCTGTCCTCGTGTGAAAACCACAGTTTATGTCTCAGTGGAAGAGCCACTTCACAAGGGCAGAGCGATGTGAGGAAGTATTATACAAAAATCGAAGACTTCTCTTAAGAAAATTTAGATTTTTCTTTTTACAGAAAAGTGATTTTGTGTTAAAGATTTCCTTTTTGGCTTCTATCATTTTGGCTGGCTAGTAATCAAGTATATTTGGAGAGTTTTTCATATCACAGTCAAACTCCTTTTTTGTCAAAAAGGGGAGAAAATTAATACAAAAATAATTATAATTTAAAGACGGTACAATTCCTTTATTAATTAATAATGACATAGTGAGCATTTTATGTGCAAAATGCAGCCTTGATGTGTAAATATGCTTATATTATATATTATACAAATAGAATATGCTTTTTAAGGCACTATACAGTATAAACTACACATGTGCAGGAAATGTTCAAAGTTAAACCTTTTAAGTACCTAAAACGGTTCAGTATTTGATTTGCTGCGATGGATCTTAGTAAATCATCAGAAAACAATCAATGTTGCCTAAACATATCCACATCACGTGAACGCAGCATCTCACCCAGAGAGAGGTGGAGAGCGGAGTTGTGTGCCACGTGCGTACTGGCTTGGATAGTAGTTGAGCGCGAGCTCCGCAGCCGCGATTGCCGTCCTGCAGACAGGCTTACTGCGCGCCAAAGCCAAGACAACACTGATCGACTGGACGGGGAGGAAAAAGAACAAAAAACAGAGGAAAAGGAAGAACTGCGTTTACCTCGACGCGTCTTCATCGTGAAGGTAATAAATAATTGTGTCTTTGTAAAGATGAATGTCAGAGGATGTTCTGTGCAGAGAAAGGCAGATACCAAGGAATGTTTGCTGCCTGTTGTCTGGATGTTTTGTTTTGTGCTTATTTTTGTAGTTGAATTCAAAATAGAAAATATCATTGAACGCATACTCAGTGTGGAATCTGCTGCTATTCTAATCAACAATCACAATCACATTTCTACCTGAAGAGAGCAGCTTGATCTGACACAATGCAGGCAAAAAAAAACAAAAAAAAAACACGCTTTATGAGCTGCAGTTCATTTAATCCAAATCAGAGAAAGAGAAAGTCGAGGGACACAGATTCAAACTTTAGAAACATGCAAAGCTTCATCACATCCCTTTATTAAACCTACTTCCCTGAGGTACATGAGGTAGACAGTAATTTTATGAAAGAAAAGTGGTGTGACACAACTACTCGTTTCTAGGATGACAGAAGATGCAAGAGAGGGAAGGAAAGGGAAAACTGTCCTTGTGCTCTGTGCAATAAATAACTTATGCGAAACCCTTACGGAAAAATAGACTCCGATGAAAAGAATTTGCTACACTTTTATTATCTCAGAGGTAAACTGATTCGCAGAAGACTCTCAAACACACACACAGAGAATCCAGCAGACAGTCCGAGACGATCCATACAAATTAAGTCAAAATACAAAACAAAACGACGTCGATTCTGCGTTTGCTCCAGATATCCAGTGCCGACAAAGACGTAGACAAACGAAGTTTGGATGAAGGAGCCTTCCACTACATTTCTATTTAACAACACGCTCAGTGAAGTTAGTTTATTACTGAGTGACTGTTCAGCACCGCGGACAGCGCTGAACTCGAGCCGAGGATTAAACAGCAGCAGCAGCAGCAGCAAACAGCTGGTTCTCACTACACCTGTCCCCTGACCAAGATTCACAATGATTTATTTGTTTTAAATCATCTAGTGACAAAATAACGTTAATTATTCTTTTGTTAATTTTTGGATGTTTGCACACTTATAATCTGATCAGTATCTGAAAGTCAAATCACATTTTCATGTCATTTACTGCAATAGTATGGTAATTGCAAAAAGTTATCTGAGAGTAAACAAACTGGAGATTCAATTGCCGTTTCAGCTTGGAAAATGTGCAGTAATGGGCAGCCCACAGGCCTACTTGGCTGACATCCACTTCTCAGTGTGCCAGCCAGACAAATGTTGTTATAGCACAAATTCAGACAGAGATGTTGTGGGCTGCAGGGGATTATTTTTCTGCAATTGCAGAAGAGAAATGGTTTTCAGCCACTGTCCGATACAGGCTGAATTCTGGCTACTCCCATCCTCTCGAGATGAGAAACTACTCATTACAGTGATGCAGACATTAATAGGTTCTATAATAGGTTGTGTGTAAAAGTGTAAATAGTGTAAAAGTTCAGACTGTGACTCAGCGATGGAGAAATGCCACTTGCATAAGATGTCTGGCATTTGTTCAGTTTCACTTGAATCTTTCAAAAGTTACATTTGTGTCCACAGTTTTATAGAGCTTTCATTTTTCCAGTTCATCAATATAGTTTTCTGAGAAACACAAATGGGTTTAAAGACGTGTACTGTGTGTAGACTCTGTAACCTGCTGCTTTGTTAGATGTGTCATTTAACTTATCCTGTTTTTTAAAATGCAGCAGTCATTGCTGTCGACTTTATGCTGGATCTTTTCCATGTTGTTAAATGCTAAAATACTTTCTAGAACCACATAGTTAATACCTGACTGTCACCCAGGGATGTTTGGCTATTTTTTAATCTCTGATATGTGAATGTTGGGGCGGAAGGTCGCTCAGTTGGTAAAGCAGTCATGTAGGAACCGCAGGGTGAGTGGTTCAACTCCCGGTTCCTCCAGGCTACATGTTGAGGTGTCCTTGGACAAGACAGCAAAACCCCACAGTTGTGCTGTCATCACCGTACTGCAGCTGTATAAAGAAGGAGATCAATAAAGTATGTCATAATTATCATTCTTATTATTCATGCAGTGTTACAGGCCAGTCATAACTGGCATTAACTGACACCTGTCACATCCTGTCAAATCGGCTACAATACTATTCACACTTTAACAATTTGTCACTCAGGAAAACACAGCTGTAGGTCACCATCAATAGAAATATGTGACACAAAGTCCATACTGAAAACATGGACATACACTACCAGTCAAAAGTTTGGACACATATAGGAATGACCATGTTTTTCATGAAAAGATACATGTCTTCAGTTGTGTTACTATCATTGCACATGGTTTTCTAATG
>JAUMHL010000001.1:17127403-17141173 GCA_032362345.1 Sandelia bainsii
TGTTATGAAATCTGCTTTTCTTTCACAAACATGGTCATTTCTATGTGTGTCCAAACTTTTGACTGGTAGTGTACTCAGTGTCCTCAGTGTGTACAGTAGTTGTGTTATTATACACAATGCGTCTATTGCTGTACTAACTATAGGTGAGTTGGCTATAAAAAGTTATGACAAAAGCTTAAAATTAATTATTGTAAGATTTATGTCATGGTAAGAGGAGACTATTTATTCATTAAAAAGACAAAAACAACTGTGTTTATTCAGGAGAATACACATTTATGAGAGTGGCATAGCAATATTATTACTGGATGCTGGTTCTGTTTTATTTCTCAACCCTTCATTAACTTCACCTGCTATTCTTAGTGTGTATTCTGAAGCGTGGTACACAAAATACACATTTGTTAAACACAGTAAACAAGCATCGACCTGCTGTCTTGGCTGCACCTCATGGGTTTCAGTGATCACTCACCCCCTAAGTATCATCCTGAAGGGAATCTCCTCAAAAAGCCTGGTAGTCATAGTCCAACAGGAATTTCTGTCCGTTCTTTCCATATATGTAGGAATGATATGACTGTTGAGCCGCATGCTTGTATATATGCATATATGAGTTAATATTTAAAATTGATTTGGAAACATGTTTAAATGACTGAACAATATCTGTCGTGAATCCTGGTCTTTGTGTTTGGGTACCTACTGTACATAACAGCATGTCTATAATCATCTATGATGTATTTGTGTCTCTGTGTCTTTCTCCTGTTTTCTTCTGTTTCCGAAGATGTAAAATCTACTACCAAATAGGAAGCCTTGTTTTGGGACTCACTCTTCAGTCCATTCATGCTTGTCTAATTTGGAGGCCTCTCTGTATAGTGTTGCCAGGCGACGGGGCCAAGTCAAGCACTTACAAATCGTAGACTTGTTCTCTTCAAACTCTGCAAAAGGGATGCTCATTCTATGGGTCACTGTTTTCGTGCTAGAGTCAATGGATTGCCAACCCTTTTAGAGATTGCTATTATTAAATTTACTTGTATTCTAAATAGACCTGTCTGTCGTCTTTGTTACAAACACTGTAGGTCTACATAGAATGAAGACGGTCAGGATGTGCCCCGTAAGCACATGTTTTGGTAAAGCAAACAAATCCTTGAAAGGTCTTTTGCAGTGAAGATTCAAAGTCAATGAAAGTCTTTGTTCAACCATTCAGAGTTAATTTTCACTATTACTTACTGTTTTTTATTATTATGACAAGATTTTAAATGTAGAGACTTACAAGCTGTCTGTACACGTTCTGGTCTTGATACTGAATGAAGGAACGGGAATGACAGCTCCAAGCCAAAAAACGTTTGCTAAAAGACATAAGGGAACTACTTTTGGAACGCCATGAAAGGCTTGGGCTATGTCCAGAGCTGCCCCATCCAATTAAGATGATCTGATGTTACAGGAGAGAGATGCACTGCATTTTGCTGACTTACTGAGGGTGATGGATGAGAACACCTACATTAGGTCAGCTGGTTCAACAGTTTATTTGCCAGTTGGCTGATTTTGTAACCTGAATCCAGTGATTTTTTTATATGGAACAGAGGTGAGAATATGACACAAAATTTCCACTTCATTCCCTGTCTTGACAGCTTGTTCCACCAGGGGGCTGAGGCACCTCTTAAATTAGACCACACCACACACAAATCATTGTAGCTTGTTAGTTCAACACTGGAAGCCAACACAGATAAATATAATGGCTGATATATGAGAGCATATGGAAAACCAGTTCTGTAATCTATAACATTACTGTTAGCATTACACAGTCAGAGTATCAGAAAAAATAAATAAAACAATGGATATTCTGTATAGTTTGAAAAGTAATTTAAAAAAAGGAACACAGTTAATAGGTTTGACATATTTTTCCCAACTACTCAAAATAGCACATTTTTAAGTTGCGTGTGTATTTTAATAGAATTTACTATATTTGCATATGTGACACAACACAAAAAATACACAAATAAACCTGATCCAGTGTTAACCTAATCAGTTAAAATATTTACCACATAGGGCCTAGATACGAGTAGAGAATGACATGGGTTTAACTATATTAATGATTATTTGAGAATCTGAAGCTTTTGCAGGTTTATTTCTATATAGTGAGCTGCAATATTCACTATTTACTAGGTGGAGAAACTTTCCTTGTAGTTATTATTTTCCATAGAGTAAGTAAATGTATTATATGTAGACAATCACAGTTTTGTAAAGAAGTTGTTTAAAATATAAATATAAGACACTTTAGATTCCTGATGCATTTTTGATGATAACTATTGAAATAACAGTTGTAAAATCACCTGTCTCTGTTATTTATTTTGTTCTAGTTTTTGTTTTTAGACTGAAGGACATTTTAGACTATTGAAATATAGAAAAATCCTTTTAATACCGTTATAACATGTGACACACTCCGTCTGTCAGTACAACAGAGAATCACAGTTTGTGGGTCAGTAAAATGTGCTCTTATGTAGGATGATGTGTTCATGCACAAGAGTGATTTGTGCAATATTCTGTATGGTGAGAGAACATCTCTATCTGGACATTAAGAGCGTACACATGATGTGTGCATGAATGTGTGCATGTAAAGTGTAGGCCTGCATAGTGTAGTATGCACTGGAGTAGATTCTCAGCAGGCCAACATTGGGGGCTGCCAGCTTTATCCAGCTGCGTCTGTGGCTTGATGACATATCTCCTCTCGTACATTGGACTGCTGTTGTCCTCAGGCTCCTCCAGCCAGCCCCAGCAACTAACTCCCACAGTGTTAGTTGCCTGTCCACATCAAAGGCATCAGAGGGATTGTAGTCACCGACACAGAAACTGGGTCAATAAGCATGTCTGTTTTTACAAATTTTAAAGCATCAGTTAAGATGGACACTAATTTTGAATGTTATGTTCTGTGGCATTACTGAGACATACAGTATTAAATTACGTTTTGTATGCCCCAATTATTTCATAATTAATTTCTGCCAGAAAAATGTTCTAAAATGTAATATTACATTACGGGTCACCCACCTTCTGCTAATAAGTCATAAATATAGTTCTGTGTTTCAGCAGTGTTTTACACTATTGAAAAGGCTTCTAACATCTGTGTTACTCTTTGCTTTGTCATTGCCTTACCAATTGTTCATGGAAACCTTGGTATTTTTTGCAGTGAGCCATTCAAATTAAGGCTGACAGGAGCTTAGGTGCATGTTAACAAAGTAGACAAAAGAGGAATGCCCTACTTTTGGTGATGACATGCCCTTAACTCTCACAGTGGTGTGCATCTGCCTTACTTGATGCCAACATGGCCTCCTAGACCTAGTGGACTCTTAGTGGCAATGTTCAGTATCACATTAATGGTTGAAAATTATTTATTACTTCAAATGTGTTTAAATTATGGATGATATACAGTAGATTTTCTGTGAACTAATGTAACACCCCTAAAATATGATATATCTGTAATTTTAACTTGAATTGATTTAAAAAATGCAGTCTCTGTTGTTGCTCAAGAAAAATACCTTTTAGTGTGAAAGTAATGATTGAAAAGCTTCTGCTGAATTTATCACCATGTTTACAAGGGAACAAACTCTGGTCTCAAATTCAAATAGGTCTTAAAAGAAACATTGATGTTTATGCAAGAGAGAGGGTGTTTTGTGTATCCCTTTGTAGGCAGTGACGGACTATGAGGCTTTTTGTTGGTCCCAGTGGCTTTGAACATTTAATGCAAAATAATTCTCAATAAAAATAAAAGCCTTTTTTCAACTGAGATCAGTCATCATTTATAATCCTATAGAGACCAGAACAATGAGTATAATTATTACTATTCATGAAGAACTGAACATGGGAACATGTTTTTGTGTGTGTGTGGTGTGTACTTGAGAATAGCTGTCTTTCTGGGGACCAGTTTACCTCTGGTGTGAGGACATTTTAGTCTGTCCTCACTTTCTGACTCACCTCTTTAGGGTTATAGTTAAAATTCTCTTCTTAAAAGTAAATATTTCTGGTAAATACTGTTCACAGAAACTACATGACCCTTTGGAATTTTTTTTCTAACTCTCCACAACAAATGACTGAGAGAAGCTGCATAAAACATTATTAACAATTAATTGATAATACACATACACATACACATACACATACACTCGTTCTATGTACTTAGGAATTCTTGTGCAGAGATTAGAGTCTAGGTTAAGGACCACAAAGAGAAAAATTAAAAGAGTAAGAAAAATAAAGTAGAGTAAGTTACAATATGTATTTCAAAAAACGGTTTTCAATGGCAACTGGACTTGTTTTAGTTCCTTGACTACGTTTCACCCTCCATTCCAGAGGGCTTTGAACTAAAACAAGTCCAGTTGCCATTGAAAACCGTTTTTTGAGATAACCATGACCTGGATGACTGAGAATCTTCACAGATATTTACAATATGTAGTACACGTGTATAGATATATAGACAATATTGTGTTAAGTATAAGTAAACATGAATGCACGTATTGCACTTGGGTGACTATAGCAGAATGTTGTGGCCAAAGATTACATATTTTCAGAGGGATTTTTTTAAACAAAATATCCCTAAAATATTTGATAATGTAATTTGTGATTAAAATATTTGTCTCTTGTATATATTGTATAGCAGTCATTGCTATGGTACAAAGCTTTTCATGGTGTGGGTATACAGTGATCTTGTTGACAGCACAATAAAAGTTTGTGTGGCTATGGACTTAGGCAGTTTAGGGGTTGTCTGTTGTCTATTGTTTGGATTTTTGTTTGGTCTCACACCGGTTTTCAGTGTACAGAAATTTAGTTTTGAGTACATTGAAGGTGTTGTTTTCATTTCCATATTTTAGTAGTATTAGTGATTGTCCTTGCCTTGACTGCTTGAGTGCCAAACCATGGACAATTCAGAGGAGTAGTGGTCTCATTGTGCTGATGCCACTCTGTTGACAGCATAGTGTGCATGGTAAAGGGCTTTATTAGATCGGATCTTGATCGGAATAGTACCCATGTCAAAACAACCTGAGAATAATGAGAACAGTTACCATGTTGGGTGGGTGTTATTTATCTGGTTTGTAATTTATGTAAAAGTGTCTGTACAGGATACAAGGATACCTTCAGATAGAACTGATGAAGAGGTAAAAGCCAGCCCAGTTGCCACTGGACAGCACCTTTGGGCTGTATGTTAGCTAGCCTAAATACCTCCATTCATTCTCATTCGGTAATGATGCTCTGTTTGCAGAAGCTGACATGTAAGTGCAATCAGCAGTTCCATGTGTGCTTTTAGTGTTCTATGACTAAAAACAGCTCTCTGGTTGAGCGCAGTAACACAAAAAGGTCTGTTGAGTGGAAAGCATGTATCTTGTCCACAAGTTGTAGCTTGATGCTAAATGACGAAAATAGAGCCATGCCATGGACAATGTAAATAAACGAGCTCTGACTGCGTCACGATCAAGAACGGCTGAGGTTTACTTTAGTTCTTTCCCATTAATACTGGTCCTTTGTGCTTTAGTGAACTCTGATTGCATATGCATGCATCCAAACCGCTTCAAATCAACGTGCTGCCCTGTGGTTCATTTCAGTTCTAAGGCAGGCCCAATCTCAAGGGCTACAAATAAAGGACAAAATCATTAAAATTAAACTAAATTTGATTTGGAATTTGGGGTATTCTGGTATTAAAATATGATTTGACTATAGTCATAAATAATTCATGTGGACTCTGAAACAAGGCCAAAAACAAAATAGAAAAAAGAGAATACACAGATGTACTGTATACAATGTATAAAGCATATGCAACAACAGTCTTCTAGGATTTATTACCCCTTGTATCTAAAAAGTGGGACAATTTGCTTTATTCCCATTAGAGGGATGAGGTCTGGAACAGACAGTTATAAATTATTTCAGATACAAGTGATATCTAACAAACCCAGTTTAACCATACAGCTGTGTTCTGTTCTGCTGAGGCCTCACAGTCAGTCATGATAGACATTAATCCCCAGAGAAAAGGGATGCTGTGATACATAGAACAACTTTAGAATCCGTTCACACGCTGTATTCACTCCCTCTTTCCAGTTTCCCGGTGGGTGTCCAATGTGGCAGCACACTGAGAACTCATTATGTAAAATCAATTCCTTTCAACGCATATCCCATGCCAAGATCTCCAGCGCCCCAGCAACCCATACAGATAGATCCATCATTTTATGTGATGAGCACTCACATTCATATGCTGACACATACAGGGCTGCTCTCTAGATGCAACATAGAGGAAGTTGATGCATAAAGTATGCATGTATCAGATATAAAGAGTTGTGTGTGATTCTACCAGAAAACACAAGAAAACAAACCTGGTTTTATGTATTTTGATTACTATCAGTGGTATGAGCTATATTTCTGTTCTTTTGGCTGAAGGCAATGTGTGGGCAGTCAAATGAAAAACTTTACATAATGTTTTTTTTCCAAACATACCCCACTAAGCTTTTGGCTGTGCACAGTGTGGTAATTTAAATTCTAATGAGAGATTTGAAGGAGAGGAAATCTTTCTCAGCTGAGAGGAAGAAAGTCAATGTGACATTCTCATTTACTACTTTATTTCTAACTTTTCCTCATCATCTGTAGCAGACATAAATTAAGATGAAACAATGAAACAGAACTTCCTTCAGACTGTTATTTATTTGTATTTTTCCTGTATCTATCACCATTTTCTCCAGAAATCAGTTTTTGTATCTAGTCAAGAGAGCAGTATAGGTTACTCCACTGGTTCAAGAAGATCACATAATCAAATGCTTTAGAAAGTTCAGTTATGTTATATAATAAAAATGTCAGTGTAGTTTTCTTTTCTTTTCTTTTCTTTTCCTCAGGACTTTTAGAATAATTTTCATTACCAATTAATCTCCTTTTCTTTGGTGATATTGATTAAAATACTTTGTCTCCCTCTCTCAGCTCCCCTTTCTGCCAGTGGCGCCCCCTGCTGTAGAGGCTGTGGTATGAGCCTATGTGGCAGGAAGGTGCTGACGTTGCTGAGCAGCGTGTTCGCTGTTTGCGGCCTGGGCCTGTTGGGGATTGCTGTAAGCACTGACTATTGGCTCTACCTGGAGGAGGGCATCATCCTTCCCCTCAACCAGAGCACCGAGATACGCATGTCCCTCCACTCTGGCCTCTGGAGGGTTTGCTTCTTGGCTGGTGAGTTAGTATGAAACCTGAAACATACACATAAATGAGAAAATCTGCACATTATCTCATAAAGTAAATGTCAAGATGTCCATTTTATCCATACAGAAAGATTTTAGTCCAATTAGTGGGGGCTAATGGGCTTATTGTCAGTGAAATGCTTAACTGTGTTGAGTAGGTCCTGATTCATGAAGAGTCTTGTGTAATGTTGAACTGAACACCTCTGAGAAGTTAGTCACTGAAATGTGAATGTAAAGAAACTTATGGCACAAGTGAGTTTGACTTGTTTAGTGATGAGGCCTGAATCATGAAGTACTGATATTGTCTGAATAGAAGCAAAATCTTTGAAACCATCTTTCACACCAACTCTTGAACTGTTAGTGAATTCAGCACCACCTCGACCCTCTAGGTTTATATGGGTCAATGAGGAGATATTACACTGTACACAGACCATGTAGAGTTAGCCATATAATCAGGAAAAGTGCAATAAGGTTTATTGTTATCTGACCCGCACAGTTCGAAAGACTTAACATTGACTGATCATTGAGTGTTCTCGGTCCTGCACGAGACTTCGGTGAATCTGGGCTTCCGTGTCCAGCTTTCATTACAGTGTGTTTTGCAGATACACCTACATTTCTTTCCTCTTTCTTTCCTCCTCTCTAAGCACTAGACTGCTGCAAGCATAAAAGAATAGGTGTTTTAATGCTTGAGCATGAATTTTAAACTTTCCCTTCACCTCTGTGCAGCAATAGGACCAGTACCTCTCCTTTTGTTTCTGATTCCCATACTGTAATTTTATCTTTGTCAAGTGTCAAGTATTTTTATTTTTATTGATAGATGGCATTGTAGTGTCTTTGCTTGTGATTTACCCAGCTGATTTGCATTCTGTAGCACCAGAGGCTCTTTGAATTGATGCAGGAAACCCTGAGTCTGGGATTGCTCCACAATGCATGCTCATACACCTTTTATCTATCAAAACAGTATTCTTCCTCAGCACCAACATCACAAAGGCATGCTTGGAGTTCTTGCTTGGAAAAGAGACACTAACTGTTAGATTTTATTCTTTTCTTAGAGACACAACCCTCCAGACAAGTTTTGTCCCAGAGTAAACCAGGTATCAACTTTTGTTCTTACTTCTTGGTTCTTCTGGTAACACAAACAGTATATGATGTGTTAATCTTGTTGGATGGCTAGATGCTGATAGGCAAATCTGCATCATTTTTCACACTCAGTGATACTTCCGATATTTCATAAGTTTATAAACTAAAACAATTTTGTTGTGCAAAACAGTAGTACATGATTCCACTTTCCGTTGATTTACTCCATTAACCCGTGTGTTCTGTCCTGTTTCAGGGTTAATCGTTCAGTTGTGGCAAATATTTTGGCAATCCAGTTGTGATTAGGTAATGGATGTTTGGGTCATAGCTATAAATGGACTAATGGTCTAGTGTGCGTTTTAAGTGGCAATTGAGTGGCCTTTTTGCCTAATTAACTAGTGCATAATGTTTCACCCAGAAACAATTACAGCACACTGTGACAGTATGTTGCTCTGTGAGAGAATGTTGTTGTGTGGTGTTTTGGCTGGTATTGATGTTAGTTTGAGTTCGATGGGTGTTTCAATCTATGAGTTCCATGAGTTCATGGAACTCTTTACATACTTACTTAGAGTCCACCATTGTGAGTACTGTGTCTCATGATCAGTGTAGGACATATGTATTGCAGGCCGTAAGGCTTTTAGCAGCACTAAATGTAAGGGCAGCAATGACATTGACTACATTTGTTTTGTAATTATTTTATCATAATTTCCATTCTTAAAAATGAGTGTGTGTGTTGTTTGTTGTATTTATCAGCATAATGTCCCCTTGAAAAAATTGCATTGTAGCTGCAAGACAGTATAATAAAATTTACATTTGCATTAGTTTTAATGTATTTTCATTATTTTCTGCCATAATAATTTTATTTAAAATCTGGAACAGCAGTTAGCAGAGTCTTTAAAGACCGAATTGAAAATTAGCCATTAAGTAAAATGTATTTTTCAGTAATAGTTATTATTTGTATTATTTCCATCTATTGCAATTGCATTTGCATAGACATAGAATTACATTCATTCTAACAAGTGGTAAACAATAAATGGTTTAATACCCCAAGGGAGGAAAACCTCAGGGAGCCACCTTATCTTACACTTACCTTACACTACATAATGGTTGATTGTAAGACAGTGGATGTTTTCCTATTAGCGGTAATAAATACTGACTTAATGTCAAAATGAAAAGAATAATAAAAAGCAAGTGTGGGGGAAGAGTGTCATGATTATCTTCATACCCTTTATTTATGTGGTAGTCATGATGTATTCAGAACATGTCTTAATTTAAATGCTTTCTTTCTGTAAGTAGTGCTTGTACTAGAAACCTATTAGCAATTAAAGCATGAGACCATATTTTCTTATAGAGAACAATCAGGCCTGATTGTTTGGATCTGTGCCTGGGAACTTTTTTAATTTCAAGTTTTTAATGTCTAACATCTTTCTTCCTTTCACTCTCTCATACACATGAAGTATTAAAAGAACATGAAACAGAAAGCCAAATTCTGGGCAGACTGGTTATACTGAGAAAACTGCACTAAATGCATTGAACAATGCTGTAAAAACACTAGTTATTTACCCGTGGCTATCATACTCCTTTTATTATCAGTGAATATCCTTCCAAAACACTGGCTGGTAATCATGTATGAGTAACATTCATTAAATGCTTACTTTAAACATTTTATGCCTGATCTGACCCAAACCCTCAGTGTTGTTCAAGTGAGCCCAACATGAAAGCTGAACCACAAAATACCACCTTATTCAACACCTCACAGTGTCTGAGGTTAATGAAGTGTTGAGAAAGACATCAGTTGCAGGAGTGTGTACTTGTGTGTCCGTGTGTTTGGTGCCAAACTTTGTTCCGCATGTGTTGAAGTGTCAAAGAGAAAGGTGCTAAAATCTAATGCTGGGTGTTCCTCGTACAAATAGTGAAAGCAGAAGCTGCGTAATATGCCAAAAAAGCTCTTGATTTCACATTCACTTGACTTGCTGTGAGGTTATTTTTAAGTGGCTTCCATATAAGCTGACATCAGTTCACACTTTTCTCACACAGTTGCCTAATTTCAGTGCATGAAAATATATTGTGTCTAGTTACGGAAAACTTGATGTTTGCGATGTATAGTCATAACGTTTTGCCATAATAGCAGTTATCTTTTCTTTGTCAGGCTGGGACAATTAACAGTTTCACCAGTTGTACCCTGTTTCCACTACAGATTTATACTATGTGAAATTTTATTGACTATATTTTATTCCTGTCCTTTGTTCCAGGGGAGGAGAAAGGCCGGTGTTTTACCATAGAATATGTGATGCCCACTAATGTCCAGATGACCTCTGAATCCACCGTTAGTGTCCTAAGTAAGTAAAACAAGTGATTCAAGAAGTTGCAGAGGAAAGTGGAAGCGAGCACTGACAGATGTTACAAATACATACCTTTTTTGAGGGGCTACGTGAACACGTGTTTCAGAGTTTGTGAGGTTGAGTGGATGTAGGGAGTTGGCCTGGGAATCCGAGGCATCACAGCCTCTGAGTGAAGCTCACTGCTGGCAGGTGAAAGAAGTGTTTGTTATCACCATGTGCCAGTGAGGTCTCACATGTCTGTCAGCAGCCATTTCCAGGCCAAGGGTAGGGACAGTGTTGACACTGCAAAGTTAATCATATCTGGATTATTTCTAGCTCCACTTACCAGCTTTCAATCAATTTTTTTAATCTTCTCATTCATCTTCCTCGATGGAGTTTTTTATGAAGTAGTGAACAAGTTTATTTTCTAGATACAGAAAGGTATTTATTTGTCTCATAACAATTAATGGGGGCAATAAATTTTTTGAGAAACAGAAATTGGATATACAAAAAAATGCTATTAATTTAATCAATCCAGTGTTCAACCAGTTAATTTTGTTGATTACAAAAGACTAAAATTATAACACAGTTTTGACAACTGAAAAAAAATAAAGGGTAAAAAAATTGTGAGACACTGGAGGTAAACACAGCAGGAGATGTTACTCTCTGAAGCAAAGAAAATATAATAAGAGTTAATTATTATTTTCTTCTTCTAAAAAAATGATGACAATTATAGAAAATAATTGTGTAAAAATAATTGTGCTTATATTAAATTATACTTTCAGGTACACTGGGAAATTAAGTTAACATACTGTGTGCATTTATTGTAACTGAAATTCAGATTGAGGGATGCAGAAATAACTCAAATGCACACAGTATCAAATGTTAACACAGGCCCTATCCAGTCACATCTAGTCACACAGCTTTGATGTAATTTATACAAAACAAGATTTCGTCATTAGAATTTACACCAGTTAGCCACAACAGTAACAACACCTGGTGGTTTTAATATAGTGGACCACCACAAGGTGTATCTCAGTACTAATCTAGCATGGCTCCATTGACTACCAGGAAAAGGCTGGCTGACAACCTCGAAAGGGTGGTGACAACTGGAGAGACAGTGAACAGCTCGGAGAGACGGCACCCTGGGCAGGGAGGGTTAGCAACCCAAGCTGCAGCTCTCAAAAGGGAGCAACACTAACCCTAACCCTAACCCAACATGCGCTACGAAGAACCCTAAGAAGAAATACCCCCAGGGGCGCCCGAGAGGGGGGGAGAATGAGCGCCCCGAATGGACGGATATTCTGGTAACAACCGACACGAACGTTTAAACGATTCTGCAATCTGCAGATGTGGCAAGGGCTGCAAAAACCCGACAGGTCTAAAGGTACACCAGACCAAGATGGGCTGCATGAGGAAGTTAGTGGTGCAACGCACAGTGCCAGTACTAGATACAGCACCTGGTGAGACGGAGGAGGAGCTATAAACAAGAGCTATGGACACTCAGGAGCCAGTACAAGAAAGCAAGTGAGCAAGAGAAAGCAGCCCTGGCAGAACTTAGAGATGTGGTGCGGGAAAGGCTAACCACTCTTCGGCGGGCTGATTGGCACAGGAAGAGGGGCAAGGAGAGGGCCCGCAAGCGCAGTGCCTTCGTTGCCAATCCATTTGGGTTCACAAAGAAATTGCTGGGAGAGAGACGCAGTAGTCAACTCACATGTCCAGAAGTGTACATCAACCGCTACCTCAGAAACACCTACAGTGACAGCATGAGAGAGCACGACCTCGGCCACTGCGCAGCTCTCATATATCCACCTGAACCCAGCATTCTGTTTAACAGCAATGAACCCACCCTCAAGGAAGTCAGAGAGGTCATCAAATCTGCCAGAACAGCATCAGTACCAGGCCTCAGTGGAGTACCATATAAGGTCTTCAAGAACTGCCCCAGGCTTTTGGAACGTCTTTGGAAGATCTACAGAGTCATCTGGAGGGAAGGGAAGGTACCTCAGCAGTAGAGTTATGCTGAGGGTGTGTGGATTCCCAAGGGGGAGAATGCTAGCAACATCGAGCAATTCAGGACAATCTCTCTCCTTAGTGTTGAGTGCAAGACCTTCTTCAAGATCGTTGCCAATCGCCTCATGGGATTTCTCCTGAAGAACACCTACATTGACACCTCGGTGCAGAAGGGAGGAGTTCCAGGCATCCCAGGGTGTATTGAGCACACAGGGGTGGTGACTCAACTGATCCGAGAGGCACGGGAGAGCAAGGGGGACCTGGCAGTGCTGTGGCTCGACCTTGCCAATGCTTATGGATTGATACCACACAAGCTGGTGGAGCGAAGTCCAGGTCCTTAGTCTTGAGGAAAGGAAAAGTGACTGACCAGTTCCGCTTCAGCCTGGGAGACACTCAGATTCCATCAGTGTCAGAAAAGCCTGTGAAGAGCCTGGGCAAGCTCTTCACTAGTGACCTGAAGGACACCGCCGCACGCCAAGGTACCAGCGATGACCTCGATATGTGGCTCTCGGTTATGGACAAGTCTGGGCTTCCTGGAAAGTTTAAGGCCTGGATCTACCAACATGGCATCCTGCCTCGTCTCCTCTGGCCGCTGCTAGTCTATGAAGTCCCGATAACGATCGTGGAGGTCTTTGAGAGGAAGATTAGCCAGTTTCTATGCAGATGGCTGGGCCTGCCATGGAGCCTAAGCAGCATTGCCCTATTCGGGCATAACACCAAGCTGCAGCTTCCGTTCAGTAGCCTGACAGAGGAGTTCAAGGTCTCCCGAGCCAGATTCTGCTGACTCCAAGGTCTCCTCAGCAGGTGTAGAGGTCCAAACCGGACGGAAGTGGCGTGCCCAGGATGCAGTGGAACGGGCAGAGGCAAGGTTGCGACACAGCATCCTGGTGGGCGCAGTGGCTACAGGGCGGGCCGGGCTGGGTAGCAATCCAAAACCTAGCTACAGTAGAGCTAGAGGAAAGGAGAAGCAGAAGCTGATCCAGGAGGAGATACGGGCCGAGGTGGAGGAAGCTCGCTGCAGCAGAATGGTGGGCATGTCCAAGCAGGGGGCCTGGACTAAGTGGGAGCATGCAGCGGGCCGTAAGATCTCTTGGGCAGAACTTTGAAGGTGGAGCCACACCACCTCAAGTTCTTAGTCCAGTCAGTGTATGACGTTCTCCCGAGCCCTGCTAACCTGTTCA
>JAUMHL010000001.1:17147370-17166510 GCA_032362345.1 Sandelia bainsii
TTATAGTGCATTTTAGGTTCATCCTGAAATTTCACCCGAAAGCCGAATATCCCTAACTTTTTGTGAGCAGTGTATGTCATGGTACACTTAGACTTTACTGCTGTATTGTAACAGAAGATTACTGATAGAGGTAGCCCACTGCCTTTTGACAACAGTTCCATCTAGTGTCATTTCTGTGAAGCTACAAATATTTCAATGAGCCCATGAGCCCACAGCTTGGAACAAAAAAACCCAAAAAACAACAACAACAAAGAAGACGTCTTTCTCTATCTCCACATTGCACATATGACATAAAAAAGATAAGACGTAGTTTTCGTTCATCATTTCCTCTCTGGCTGTCTCTTCTCCTGTAGCCTGTTTTGTGGCATCCAGAGATGCCAAAGCTGTGCGACCACAGTAACCACAGAAAAAGAAAAAAACCTTGTGTGAGCTCTAAGCAGTTTATTGTTCTTACTATCTTACTAACTTACATGACAGAGTTGTTGAACAGGTAAAATGATAGAAGAGTTGACGCCTTTTAAACCTGTTTAATATTCAGGCCTTTGCATTTCAAAGTGTATTTGCCATGGATTGGATTGGATTTTATACATTTGCAGTGTTTTTTTATTAGATAGATGAAACAAAGTTATAGTTACAGAATTTGTTATAGAATTGCGAAAAAAAGAAAAAATCTGAATCATGTGTCCAGCTATACAGGATGTCATGATCACTATCTGAAGTTCCTGTTTTATTTTGGAAATCCTGTCAATCCTGGGGGGGGGGGGGTATTCCCAGTATTCCTGGCTGCCTCTGCCTTGGAGAAATCCATCTTCGGTGTTTCACATACCCTCGAAACTCCAGGGACTATTGTGAAATTGACCCTTCAGGGGTTGAAGGAGTAAGTGAACACTTCGCTGTCTCAACTCATCCAAGAGGGATTGTGTTTGTTAAGAATGTGCACAACCTGACTAAAATTAAAAATGATACATGAGCAAATATTAAATATTTATGAATAAAGCTGAACCCCAAAAAGCATCTTAACATACTCACATACATGTTTTTAAAAAATGAAACTGAAAGGCTTATTTTAAACCCTTTTTTGTGTTTCTGGAAGAAAATGTGTAAAAGATGTTTGAAAACAGAACAATCAATTCAGACAGGTTGTATTTTACTCCATTGTGTGTGGTGCCTGGATGTTATTATGCAGAAGTCTATAATGGTAGCAACCTAGAAAAAGCTTCAACTCGTAACAGGAGTTGTGAGTTTTACCAAAAGCCAAGGCCACATTAAATTGTCAGATTGCTGAAGAATGTTTGGTGTAGCATCCCCATACAAATGAATGCATGTGTGCCTAATAGTGTACATCATTTACTGTGTTGTCACATTCAGTCTTAATGTATTATTATTAGCTAAATCAACTTAATGGAGGGTCTGACCGGGAAGTGATGCTAAATAAATGTATTTTATTATTCAGTATAACTAATGCATTCACAAACTGTAATACTGACTGAATAGAATCTGGTGAAGATATCTTAAAGGATCGTTATAATGCTACACTCATCCCACGAGTCCAATTGCCAGAGCAAGGAAGAAAATTCAGAAATAATGTCAAATCTCTCTCTCACACAGACACACATTCTTTCCCTCGTGTCTGTGTTGTCTGTCTCTTTCACAACTGCTTGTGGAGAAGACAATTTTTTCTGCTGCCTTCTGTTGAATAAGTTGTTTGTCTCCATTCAGGGGGAGGCCTGAAGGACAAGGAGGTGGCAGCGCAAGCCCAAGGTTGTGCCTGCTTTGTTAAGTATACTTACTGTAATGAATTTGACTAAACATGATCTGATGGGACTGCATGAGGTTTTCCTCTGTAGGTGTTTGTGTAGAGGAAGAACTGGTCAATAGTGTGAAAATGTATGGGCATTCAGTTTTGACACAACACCACAACAAAGGACAGGCAAAATCCCATCTATTAAATTTCTGCAAACATAAACAAGCTTATAATTAGTTTTTGTTGTGCCAAAGTGTTGATTGTAGTCAGTGAATTTTTGACAGAGTTATAAGCTATAGTATTAAAAACCAGTTATTACAATGATACTGTGTTGTTATAGTAATTCAGACAGTGTCTTAAAATATACAATTAAAAGGAGAGGATTAAAAGGAGAGAAGGGAGAACAAAGAAAGAATACAACAACAAAATAAGACCCAAGGGTTACTTAAACAAATGACTGACAAACAAGCAGAGGATCAGTTCTGTGTGAGACATTGCTAACAAGCACCAAACATTTGTATCCTATTCATCTGAGCCATGATTGGCCCTGGGAGTGAAAACACTGGTCCAGAGAATAGGTCAGTGCGCTGTAAACTGTGGAATCAATTGCTGAGATATGTTTATTCATTAAATGTGGAGAAAGAAAAAAGATAGGTTTCGTGGAAATTGAAGAATGGAGAATAATGAGCTTCTGGTCACAGACAAAGATTTTTCTGTTGTTTTTTTTAAGTTTGTTTATGTGAAAATGAACAGTAAAGAAATGACAAGAAATATGTGGAAAGAGCTGGAGAATAAAAGGTACCCCTTTGGCATCAAGCTTGGGATATTGTGGTTCAGCACTGCTTGGCCACTGGAGCTTTCGTAACCAAACACTCTGTAATAGCCAATACGTTATTTCTGCCTGTTGCACTGTTAACTCCTTTTACACAGAAATGAGTAAAGCAGACATAAAAGTTTCCTGTCAGTACTAATTGCTTTTAAAACATGTTATCTATTAAACCCAGACACACTACTATTTGTTATTATTTATTATGAAATTAATTCACTTGCATGTTTGTTTTTAACCTTTTAAGTGAGAAAATACACAAATGATTGCCAAATCAATTACAAACAAAGCAACTTTAATTGAACAGATAACAGCTTGGTCTCCCGATATATTCAGAAAGAACTCTCTGCTTTTAATCACTGATGTCATGCAGCCAAATTCAAAGTCTGATTGGACTCATGGGACATAAAAATTAGACTTTGAAGATCAGCCCTGCAATATGCACCCAAGTTTCAATGAATCTAAACCACCAACAGAACTGACTGCTTGTTGCCACTAACTTAAAGGATTTTGAAAAGTCAGCGGGCACAGGGGACAGATGGTCCATGCTGAGGGCCACGAAACCACCATGGGGCTGAATGCCCTGGTGCTGATACCACTCTGTGCTAAATGGGTAAGAAAATTAGAAAACTGCAAAGTCTGTTTCTCTCTCTTCTCCTCTCCCTGTGCCTGTCTCACTGGCACCCACTTTTAGTTTTTAATTTTACCTCCAAATACAATGTGTGTTTAAATCAACTCTTGGCTTCTTTGCAATTATTTGAATACACAGTACACTGCTTTTATTACTAAGACAAACAATGCACAAACTATTAAGAAAAGACAGATAGACCTAAGTCGCATCAAATGTAATTCTACTTTATAGGTCTTTAAAAGTATTATTACTGCAAGAAACTGGAAGAAGAAGAAGAAACTTTGTGGAGGAAACTGCAGCTTGTCGTAGCACAGCTTGTCTCTGGCAGCCGGAGGGCTCAGTCTGTGTTTGCTTTCTTTTAGCACAATCTCATATGCTTTTTATCTCCCTCTTCTGCTCCAGGCGCTGTCTGCTCACACAACCTCTCACTTGTGACTGCAGCAGGCGGCATCCATGAGTCTTCGCTTCATCCCATCCCTGAACAACACCAGACGATGAGCAAGAGAACAGGAACATAACTGATGATGATGTTCATTATTTTTAACCTTCACTTATCTTGCAAAAAAATGATATAATATATATGATGAACATTAATGTTTTATGTTCATGTAACTCCGTGGTTAAACTGTTTGCTGCATAGTACAAATTGTGATTAATTGATTAATTTATGGCCCGCAACTGTTCTAAACTTTTTTATTGTTAGAGTGAGTTTAGTGTACAGCATTTACAGTACATGCTGTATTCCAACTCATAATATGTGTGAAACCTATTACACAGCTGTACTGATTTCTACTTTTTCATACAGTATAGGCCCAAAGATAAAACAGCACATCAGAAATCTTCCACTGCTGCTCTGTGTTTGGTCCCAGAAGCCTAAATTAATTTTCTTTGAATTAGAGCTGAACTTTTACCATGTCTCAGCTGGTACATACTGTATTTTCTTTGCATATTCAAACTTTTAATGTTCCCTCTCATCTTGCCTGTGTCGATCTTTCATCCGCATTTCTCTTGGTCCCTCTTTCTCTCATCTGCTTTTCAAAAGAAACAAGATCAGAATCCTTCCTTTTTCACCCTACAATTTTGCCAAAATCAGCCTGAATTTTAACAAAATAATTTCAAAAGAAATAACCAATTGCTTCCTTGATAGGGCCTCCAATTTCCTTTCTTAATAGCCCTGGCACATTGGCACATTCACTAATGCTGTACACCAGGCAGCCATGAATCCATTCATCTGTTTAGTGGCATAGGCCATACCGTGGCAGCTACTCAAAACATGTGCAAAAAAGCAGCTAGGACTCGCTATAAACACTTAAACCACCACACTTATAAGGCAGGTTGCGAAAGGTCACAGAGAAGTGTTTGGCACATGCCAAAACCTGCATGAAAGACAAAAATGCCATGAGAAGGGAGGAAGCTGGCAGAGGAGACATCAATTACCAGAGTGAACAGTCAGGGGTTCTGTCAAGTTTCAAAGGGACAATGGAGAAGGTGGAAAGCAGCCAGAAGAAGAAGTGAAGTTGAACTTCTGAACATGGCAATAAGAATTAAGCTTATTATCAGTGCCTCTGTGTGCTCCTATTACCAAAGCCACTTTAGACAACACAGCTGAAAAGCCCATACTGTCTGTCAGTGGTACTAAGAAATAGCAGCACTCAGACACATCTGCTTAGGATGCGGAAGTATATGAAGGGACGAATCAGAGACACAGGCTGAGAGAAAGAGGCTACACCACACTGCAAGTCCACTAATATGGATGTTATCTTTACTGCAGAGTTCCAGTCTTGGAGTTTAGACACTTTGAGGGATTTATAGATACACAGAGACTCCTTATTCTACTGCTGATTATTGTATCTTGCATTTGTGGTTTTCTTTATCGTACAGTCATTTGCATTTTTCCACCCACACCAGACAGCTGAGAAAGGCGGAGCGCTTGTTAAATTGGTTCCCTTGATGTTTCCTCCATGTTTTTACTCATAGGCTGAGGGTTTTTTGTGGAGTTTTTCTTGTCATCTGAGAGCATTGGTTAGTTAAGATCTGTAGTTATTGTAGGCCTGTAGCTGTTTGTGAAACTGTATATAACAATAAAAAGGGCATTGTGCACCAAAAAAGACTGAGCAGTGTGTCTCACACACCAGGCTGCATCAGACACAGACTGAAAAGAAAATCAGTTAGTGGTTTCTTATCATATATGATGTAATGGAGCAGTTGTATGAAAATTGGATTCACTGTTTGCAGATCCAACCTAAAACATCACGTCTCACCAGGCTCACCTGTCTGCACACCTGCTATGAATCCCCCGCACTCACAGCTTTGTTAAGATGCTTGAAGTCCAGTGGGCTTCTTCCAGCTCGATCCACAAACTGAGAGCTGAGCCCACTCAGCTGCATCACAGCCAAAAATGGTCCATGTATACATTGTTCTTTTAATATGTAAAATGTTAAACTATTTTTCATATCTTCCTCTTCCCTACTCCCACTGCATTCACCTTTTTTTAAAAATCATATTCTCATTTTAACATTCTCCCCCTCTTTTTCCTCTTTTCTTCACTTTATCTCCTAATCCTCTTCTTCTGCCTTCCCCATCATTTACAGCCTCTCCTTCACACACACTCACACTCACCAAACACACACACACATTTAAACCACACACTTTTTGATTTCCACTTTGCTCTACAGGCAACAGGAAGTGGGCCTCAGCCCAGAGGCTGGGATTTTAGCAGGAGGCTCAGTCAAAAAGATGGGACAGTACAAACTGCAGCTCCATAGAAAAAAAAGTGAGCTTAAAGTAACACAGCCTTTGTCTTATAGTTACTTCTTATATACAACTTATTTTATTTTTGGAGACGACTTTGTGGTTGTGGCAAAGATTAACGTCTTACTTTTAAGCTGCTTTAGGAGCTTTTATGAGCTGGGTGATCTTACAAAAAGGGCTCCAGCTTCAAAGTTTTTTTATGGATGTTTTGAGAAATATTTCATCAGTGGTGATACTTTCAACTAGTTTAAACTCGCTGTTACAGTAGTCGAGTCACTCTGCAGTAGAGGTGGTGTTATGTTCTTGATGTTTTGGAGAACCAGTTTCAGATGCATCTTTGTGGACACTCGTGTAACGTGTTTAGACATTGGTGTGGGTTTGTCAATGGTACAGGTGACAAACAGCAGACAGTTCCCTCCTCGCATTCTGCTGCTATCCGACATTGTTGTGTATGTCATCTTCTTCCAGCAGCTGTTTCTCATTGGCTTGGCTACATCCCTCGAAGGTGTGGCCTAGATGAACGATGCTGGATCCTTTGTCAAACCGTGCAGTTTAATATTGAATAGTGTTGTAAAGACGCCGCAGCAGAGTGTGGTCGTTATTATTGACTTTCCTTCTGATCATAATGAAAGAGTTCAATAAACTTGCTCTGTGATTTTATTTTTAAATTCCACCTGTGGCAGGATGTAAGACATGCCCAATCAACTCAAAGGAACGTAACGCAACATGCGATGTCAAGCTCTGCAACTTCTATTCAACTCGACTGAAGTTTAGTAAAAAGAGGATCACTCACCGCGCAACTGAGGATCGAGACTTGATGAGAGGAAAACCCGCGAGACGCGAGCGCTTATTCTGACCATGATCATGGGCACCGTGCGCTCCTCACTGCGTGCGTAAGCTGCTGTCGAGGATCCACACATTATGAGACGCCATGGCATGGTGTGACCGAGGGGTTCAGACTTTGTTGGCCGTCGTGGGGGCCTTCGCCGCCTTCAGCCTCATGACCATCGCCATCGGCACCGACTACTGGCTTTATTCCCGTGCGTACATCTGCAACGCCACTAATGTCACCACAGACGAGACCCAGATGCAAACCAAGAAAGTAAAAGGCGACCTGACGCACTCTGGACTGTGGAGAATCTGCTGTATCGAAGGTAAAACAAAGTCTAGTAAGTTAATGTTCGTTAGTTTATAAACTTCTTGGTTATATACAAAGGGCTCATGCACATTATGTCCAATGATATGACAGTTAATCTCCTGAGTGTTAGTTTTACCGTGGTGGCTTCACTGTGTGGATTTGAATAAAAGCTCCAACTGGGAACTCGGAGTAAAAATACCTCAAATGCAGTCTGTCAAATATATCCCAGTTCTAGAAAAAATGGAAAACGCCCATGAGTTGCCATTTATATTTCTGTTCACATATCAGTCATGTATGTGTTAGTTGAATGGGACTGCATTTAGAAAGTTGCATTTGTGTGATATTCTGTGAAGAGAAATTGGAGGGAAACTGCTGCTTTTGTGCGCAAAGGCGTTGTTGTGTATGAGCCCTTACACGTTTGCGTCAATCTTTTATTTACTTGTCTCCTTCTTTTCAGTTTATCTCTGAAAAAGACACTTGTCGTATCATGCTGTACAGCTTAATATAAGATTTTTTATGTTTTGCGTTTTCGCTTTGTACCGTAATCATTTAAGGATTCGTCCTAATTTTCCCAGTAATATGATACGGTTGCTTGGCAACTCCTTCCATAAAGTTGCTTACAGTAAAATAAGAGTTGGCTAGACTGGTTCATGAGATGCTGTAATGTCCTCAGCTGTTCTGTTGCGTACCCATGATCACCAACAAAGACGCTGGAGGAGTTTTGGGCTGGGCTTCTTATGTTACGGGACACGTTTGCACATTATTGCGCTCAGCTGCTAAATTGTGAAGACGCCAAATCAATGAAATGAATCAGCTGATCCGTGAAAAGTTGTCACCAGTGACGTCCTCCATGAGCCCTGCGTGTCGTGGTGCTGTCCACTGCTACTGGTGCTGCAATCTGCACTCTGAATGTCTTTGTTTCTTTGATCCAACAACACTAGGCTAAACAAATAAACAAATAAACAAACAACTGTAACTGTAATTACAGCCTCACATGCTGGTGCTCATTTATAACAAACTGTAACGCAGAGATAGTTGCTGTTAATTGTGAACACCATGAGTGAAGGTTCTGCTCTTCCACTCACGCCTGTAGATGAGACCTCTATGTGTTTCTTGCATGTTCAATGATCTTTTACAGCCAATAATATTAATGGAATTGAAGTATAAGGAAAACCATTATAGGTTTTATTGCATTTTACATTTCCTTACAAGAGAATACTTGTTGGGCTTATCTGAGATTAGCAAATCAAAGGAAATTCCCAAACGGTGAAGCATTCACATGAAGACATGACAGGAGTCATTTTTAAGAGGGGTCACTTGCATCTCCAGTGTTTTCAAGTGACATGAAGGCATCATTTCTCAGACATCTAGGAGATCTGACAGTGTTGTTGGTGGGGGTTCCAAGTGAAGAGGCAACGCTTGGTCAGAGGCTTATCTCATAGACTGATGTATTTAATCATACATGTCACACATTTTTGTTCTGTACGCTTACTACTCATACTGGAATTTTATATTTTAAAAAAGCATATCTATTTATGGACTTCCTGCAAAGATAATCAAAACGATGCAGGTGTCAGTTGAAACTCTTGAGAGCATTGTCAGCAGAAGTGAGATGGAGTTCTCCCTGTTCTTAAACATCTGTCGTCTTTTCCACCATCCTCGTTTTCCCCCACTCATATCATTGCAAAGGTGTTACATACAGAGCTGAAACAGAAAGTAACACAGCATCTCTTGCTCTTTTCCTTTTTCTCTCTCACACCCACACATCACACCAGCACTTTTGCCACAGTGCTGTGAAATTCAATGCAGCTGGTTTCTGGTAGCACACCTGTATCTGCATCAGATGCTAACTGAGCCCAAAAGACTTTACAAAACTTTGGCTAAGTCAAAGTGTTAATGAGACCCAGTCAAAAAAAGGCTACTAGGCGACATCCTGTGAATTTGAGTTGCACCCAGTTTTTCTACATGTCAACCCTATATGATTGATTCAAAATGAAAATGACCACTGAACAAATATTTAACATAGCTTTGCGTTTTTTTTGTCTCAGTTCTCTCCCCTAGGAACAAATAACACAATACAGTCGAGCCATTTTATCAGGTTAAACAAGTGGCAGAATAATGGTGAAGCCCTGGGATGTGTTGAGTAACCTTATAGATGAAATCATGCTTGTCTGTGTGAGCTTAACAGACATCTTGGAGTCTTGTAGAACAGTCACTGAAGGTGAGCCTTGGTGGGAAATTAGCTTTTAAAAGGAAACAAAGTGAAGCCTTGTTCTGCAGCCAGTCATGCTGAAATACAACAAGAACTCTCACTTAAGCAGCTCGACCCCGATCAGTGAACGTGCTGGAGTGACACTAAAAGATATGATGTGTTTCAAACATCAAAAGGACAAATCCTGCTGATTTTCACCAAGTTGTTTTCGTAACATGATTACTTGAGCTTTTTTGTATTGTAAAGGTGGCTCTCTGGTTTTGTGGCTTTGTTAATGTATGTGTGTGTGTGTGTGTGTGTTCTGGGTTGCTGGGGGGAGGTTGCCATGGTGAATCTATGCTGAGTAATAAAAGATGGGCTCCGGTCTCTCAGACAGATGGGCTCTGGGGAGATACCTCCCCTACTGAGCTCACTCGCTTTCTCAATGTCATTCCTCAGATAATTAATTCACTGGCCTTGTGTGTATTATTCATTGAAATAATAATTTCTTGCTTATTCTTAGAAAATCCAACTTCTTAAAAAGAAAATATTGATTATTTCTTAGTATCTTTTAGCTTACACCCATCAGTGTGTTTCCTGTTTCTTCTGAATGACACAAAAAAACTATCCAATTACACTGAAATATTGATCTTATAAATATAGAATACATGGAAGCTACACTCACCCAACCAGTGTATTGAATATATTACAGTGATTTTGCTTCTGTATTGATCCAAAGATTGTGCTTGATCCATAAAAAATCAAAAGGAAACAGAGAAGGAAACATTTAAGAAGAGATGAGAAGGAGAGAACTGGATGATTGAGACATGATAGCGGTAAGAGTGTGTTGAGGGTGAGAGTTAAAAGAGACTGAAATAGTGACGCAGAGAGAGCAGAGCTGGTGAAGATAATCTGAGTTTGTGCTGTTAAAGTGTGTTTCATCAGTTTATTCAGTTTATTTAGTCATTTTTTCATTCTCTTTCCCAGCTGTCTCAGAGATCAGTCATGAAATAATGCAGAGAAATGCCACATTTAAGTGGCTGGAATTAAATTGTTGAATAAGAAACGTGTTAAAAGTGACCTGTGTAAGCAAATCCATTTGTTTACACAGGTCACGGGTCATTGTTTATATTTTCACTAAACACACTGTGTGTATCCTTATGGTCTAACAAACACGGTGAATGGATTTCTGTCCTCATTAAACATTGCTGCCCCAGACTTCTTAACTCATCTAGATGAGCTGTCTACCCCAAAATGCCGTGTGGCCAGCAGCGATGCTAACCAGGCTGCATAAAGCCACTCAGGCATAGAAGAAACAGACAGCGATTGCAGCTATTCAGCCAGCGGTCACACGATGATGTTGTAGCCACAACCCAGCTCATCACCGACCACACCCACATTTCTGGAAAGCCACTTTCCAGTATTCGTAGCATTTAGGAGAGGCTGGATGTCAACACAGAGCAATGGTTATGTAAGTTTAGATTCAGTGTTTACCACCAAAACACATCTGGTTGTTAAATATTTTAAATCTGTTGTTAGCATGCAGGTTTCTTCATCCCTGCCTTTGCTGGCAGGTTACTACATTTCTTGGTGTGTTACTGCTGTCAGCTAGTGGAATGGGTGGTGAAAGAAGTACTCATGTCATAGAATTACATACTGATGGATGGCTTGTGAAGTTCACTTCATTAACTTCTTATGATTACACTAAATTGTATTTGTATTATTAATCAGATTCTGAAAGTAGAGATAGAGTAGAGAGATATCAATAAAATATAGTGGCGTAAAAGTATGATATTTGCCTCTGAAATGTAAAATCAAATAGCAGAAAATGGAAATAAGTAGAAATACTTTAAATTTGTACTCAAGTATAGTACTACTGTACTTTCCACCAACAAAAAAAATCGTTATCAATATTGTGTATCACATCACCCGCACGATTGTGCATACAAACAATATACAAAAACAAATTAGGGACACACTTGTCAGTATTGCTTCATAGTTGACAAAAACTCCGCAGGGTAACTTTAAATCAGCAAAATCTGCTAATCTGGCAGAGTGTCAGACATAATGCTGTAAAACTGATTTTGAATGATTTGAGCTGTTGGAATGAAGTGAAGCACCAGATTTCATGACAGAGTAATTTAAAATTAGTCATAGAAATAAATGAGTGCTAACAGCTTTAATTAGGTGTGTACAATAATGATTCTGAAGAATATTAAAATTCCCGTTTAATCAAGTCAGTTGACAGAATTTGCACACTTTACACTGTACGTCACAATTTCTGGTCACATCCACTTCAACGCTTCAAACTATTTTGAAAAAAACTGCATATGGTATGAAATATTTGATATGCAGTAATGTGTTTATAGTGTTTATTGTATACAGACCATTTCTATGTCAACTGATTAATCTGCAGGTGTGGTATTGGTGTCTTGCATAGTTACAGAGAATGTAACACTATAACAAAGACAGAAGGGACAGGGAGCAGCAGCAAAATCAGACATCAGACTGAATTCAAAGTCTAACCTTTCAATATTCATAATGCTCCAATGTTTTATTCTGTTAAAAGTGGAGAAGATTTCCTCAGTGAAGAGACTGGGTCTTTGAATAGAAGGTGCCTGAAGGCTTGAGAGAAGAATCTCAGATCCACAGCCGCCTGTCCTCAAATGGTTTCTGACATGGTTAGAGGTGAAAACAGTTCAGCACTAACATAGATATTCTTTACCAAAAAAACAAACAAACTCCAGTTTGCTGTAACTTATATTTCTCAGGATCACGCTCAACATGTCGTTCCTTTTATACAGTATTCATCTTAATTGGACCTTTTCATGTCAAATTCCATTATAAAGATACAGTGTTTTCCTTTAACTGCTGTCACTTCTTCCCCCCACAGAGTGTTACTGCTATCAGCTTTACACTTTGTGTGCTTTTGGCTTCTCTGCAGGTATCAACAAAGGGAGCTGTTTTCGGATCAATCATTTTCCAGAGGATAACGACTACGATACGGACAGCTCAGAGTACATCTTACGTAAGTCATTGCAACCTCTTCATCTTCCAACACTTCAAACCTTAATCCTCTCTCTTTTTTTTCAAGTGGTGATGGAGTTATCACAAGGGTACTTAATGTGTCATGACATTTCTATCCCTGCCCCATAAAAGCCTGATGTCATGACAGCAATTAGAGCTTTGGAAATGATGAAGTGTGTTGTGTGATGATGAGTAATAAGGCTTATTTAAAACATGACTTTACCCATGGAAGAGCACGTCTTGCGTTTGACCAAAGCACTGGCTACACTAAAATCTGCCCAGACACAGTGAGTAGTGCTGATTATTACAGTTCAATTAATCTACCAATGTTTGCTTGAAGTGTCAGATCAGCTTCACTCTGCATGTCTCATTCGATTTCTAGTTTGATGTGCCCCTAGACATGGGTTCCCATTTTTGTTGTTGTCCATATTGATGAATTTCAATGAGCTCATGAAAATTAAATCCTGCACTTTCTTGGTTAGCGTCATGAAAAGAAAGGAACATCAGCTAATCAGGCTTTAATATCTGTGGAAGTATTCATCTGTTGAACCTGATGTAGTTTTTGCTCGTCTTTCACTCCACTTGTGGCAGAGTTAATACATGTCAGCCACGTGTGCCATATTTTGTCATTTCTGGGCCATGTAGTTTAAAAACCCATGAACTGGCATGTAAGTAGTACTATGCATGTAGAGTAGTTTCTGTGTATTTTATACTAGTTACCATATGTATTTGTTTCTGTTATTCTTGATTATTATTATTGCAAATAACTATAACAGAGGGTGAATGAATGATGTAACTCCTACTTTTAGGACAAACACTTTCAAGACTTTCACTACTACTAACATTGTTTCTACTACTATAACGACTTCAGTAGTTTTTAATACTGTTATTCTATATGAATAAAACACTGCTCAGTAGTACCAATACCAGATTCTTTAGGCCAATATCAATAGGTACATTTAAAAAAAATATATATAAAAATATATAATATATATATCTGTATAACAGACATTGATAAGTTATTGATAAAAGATCCAACCCTAGTGAGCTAATGGTCCTGCTCTCCTATTCAGCCTTAACCTAATTATTAATAAGTAATGTATTTCCTCATTTGTATTCACATGAAAGCTTCACTGTCTAACCATTTTTTTCCAAACAGGTATAGTGCGTGCATCAAGCCTGTTCCCCATTCTCAGCACCATCCTGCTGATGCTGGGTGGCCTGTGTGTCGGGGTTGCCCGCATCTACAACAGCAAGAACAACATCCTGCTCAGTGCTGGCATCCTGTTTGTGGCTGCAGGTGAGACTGACAGATAGACAAACGAATTGTGGCGAGAACAAATAGATTCTATAGCGCGTCGCAAACAAAGGGAAAGGACAGAAGCAGACAGAAGGAGAAGACAGACATAGCACAACAAAAGATAAGCTCACCCACCTCTTTCTTTCCCCAACAATCTATTTCCACAGGAAATTAGTTGAATCTACAAAGTTTTTCTTCTTAACTATAACCATAGCTAACTATGTGTAAATTTTGATAACTTAAAATTAATTCAGCTTAACATGTCACGTTTTAATTTTATGGCCATTGTACAACTAAACACAAGATGTTCTTATTTGAGGGCGTCAACTTAAAAATAAATAATGAGTTGAATGAAGAAACTGCTGAGAGTTCACTCAAAACTAGCAGACTTCCCAGCACACATTGTTTGAGAGTTAATTTTCAATAATCCCCACGCAGGCTCTAAAAACACAAATGAATTGCCTCTAACTCATGGGTAATGCTCTTCAGTCTGCAGCCTGGATTAGCCCATTTGTCTGTGCTATAGACTTCTGTTGTTGCCCAGAAATGATCAGCCAGACACACTGCTCCACTGGGTGACAAGCTTCTTCATTCCAAAATGTTTAATCGAGAGATTATTAAAAAATGTTAAAAAAGGAAATCTTGCAAAGAAAGGTTGCACGTGTGCAGTTGGATTTTGCTAATTTCAGACCTCTGTAAGAAGTTTGATTTAAAGTTTGATTTAAAGCATTTCGGGAAACATTTCATAACAAATTTTCAACCCAGTGTTTGGAATTAAGGAACATGTTGCCCCGTGAAGCAGTGTTTAAGTGATATGTTTTTAATCATTTTTGGACAACAGAGGCCTATGCCATACACAAATAAATTAATCCAGGATGCACACTGATAGATCTTACCCGTGAGTAGAGGCAATTATTGTTGAATTAGAATTATTGAAAATAGCACTGAGTTAGAAAATGACCAAAGTTATTTGTTAACTGAGACTCAAAAAGCAGCTGCAGATGTTGCACTTTTTTGTGGTACGAACTGACTTCAGCAGTTGCAGCTGTTAGTTCTTCACATCAAAAGAAGAAAGCAAACCTGTCTGCAACAACTGTCTATGCCGTACTGAACTTCACTCAAGTTCAGTTACCTCACATGTTTAAGGCAGCAGGGGAACTTTGTTTCCATGTTATACAAACATAAAATGATTTACAGTGTAGTTGGCAGCAACAAATACTTGTTTGTGCATATGGAGAAAGAATTATCAGAAGTGTGTTTAAGCTTTTAATTTTCATCTTTCCTTTTAACATTTCTCACTTGATCTTTCCCTCTCTCATCTCTTTGCTCTTCAGGTCTGAGCAACATCATTGGCATCATTGTCTACATCTCCAGCAATGCTGGAGATCCCAGCGACAAGAAAGACGAGGACAAGAAGAACCAGTACAACTATGGCTGGTCCTTTTACTTTGGTGCCCTTTCATTCATTGTGGCTGAATCAGTGGGTGTTCTTGCTGTCAACATATATATTGAGAAAAACAAAGAGACGCGCTTCCGAGCCAGACACGACTTCATTAAAACCACCTCCTCCTCTTCACCGTACTCACGCATTCCAAGTTACCGCTACATACGAAGGCGCTCGCGCTCTAGCTCGAGGTCGACAGACCCATCCCGTGAACCCTCCCCGGTGGGGATGAAGATCGGTGGAGCAAGTGGTGGAGGAGGAGGCTTGGGGATGGGGTTGCCTATGGGAGATATATCACTGTATGCCCTCAGTAGGGACCCTTTGAAGAGTGGAGGTAGAACTGCAGGCCCCTACAGTCCTGAGAGGGACTCTGGGTTTTTACAAGTTCACAACTGCTTCCAGAAAGATCTGAAAGATGGAGTGAACAGGAGAACCACGCCAGTATGAGGTCAGGATTGTGCTGCTGTGTTAAACAATAAGCTTGATGACACACATTAGATACTGTACAGCTGATGAGAAATGACAATTCCTCCCCGAGGCTGGTCAGGCAGCAGTGATGTTGAAAGGTCAGAGCTCAAATTTGTTTTCCTTGCATCCCTCTGTGTCAGAAAAGTGCCAATCTGTGTTTCATTTGGTGAAAGAGGAAAACTGATATGAAAATAACTTTTTTTTATATGACTCATTATCTTTTTGAAAAAGTGGATGCAGACATTTTGTAGCAATATTTGAAGCGTTAAAATCTAATATGAGAAGCCCACTATTTGAGAAAGTGACTTCTACACTTACAGACTGACAATCTTCTGGCATTCATTAAAAAAACATATACTTATATTAATAAAGATTCTGAATAATGACTTCCAAGTTATGATTGTTGATGGGGTTTTTTTTGTTTTTGTTTTTTTCTGAAGTTATCATATAGTGTTATGAAAATTATCTTTCTTTTATCCTGGGACAAAAAAGATGTCTGTCACCAAAATAATTTGCTAAAATTAATGGATTTATGTGACTGTCTACTGTATTGTATTTGTTTGTAAATTAACACAACTGGTGCTAACTTAATCTGTACACCTTTGATAGTCTTAAGCCTTCTCAACTGCCATTTAAATACATTTACTGTATCTCAGCAGCCTCTCTCAAGCTTGTATGTGAGCTATAAGTGATAAATATGTGTGTTACAGTATATGAAGTGTGTGTTTTGGTTTGGAAACACTGCCCCACTATGACATATTCATACTGTGAATATGGATTTCTGTAGATATATATATATAAATATATAAGTATAAATGGCAAGGCACACAGCAATGTCAGTACATACCAGTATGCTGTGTGGTTGTTTGTACAGACTGTCTGTGTGGTTTGCCCTCGGTTCGCTCAGGGTCGATGTATGTATGGAACTAATGAATTCCTTACCTAAGCCAGACAGACTGTTGCAGTTATTGTGTGTAAAAACAGGTGAGATTATGCCATATTTGTTGCTGTTAATTAAGATGACATTACTTCCTTTGTGTTCAGAGGCCTTTTGTCTGGTGTACAATCTTTGATCACGCTGCAAGAAAACACACTTGTTAATGAGGCAAAACACATAGCATTTGAAATCTTTCCTTTTAAGGAGCTGAAAACAAATAGAAAACAATTGTGTGTCATTATGCAGTTATTGACATTGCTTTGCCAACTTAAAAAAAAAAAAAAAAAAATTATTATTATGGTCACTACACATTTGTGTGTAGGCCCACTTATTCTGATTATGATTGTTTGGTGGTTGATGCAATATCCCCAAGAAAGAGTTTAAAGTACATCTGGTCCGAATTCTTCACCTTCAGAAAGAACTGGAGACAAGATATTTTAGTTAAGTAATTACAGTTAGCTTCACTTTGCTTGTGGTTTAGTGTAAAATATGGGCTGAGAATTGGTTGGACAAACCACAGTTCTTGCTATTCCTCATAGAGGAAGTATTTAGCTAATGACATGGGGTTGATGGGCCTGTTATGCTCTGCTATCAAACTGCACGGCAGACATTCGGGCACCCACAGGGTGTTAAAGGAAATCGGTATCAGCCAACTTAATGCTTGACTGAACTAACAGGCTCCCAAATGCTCATGCAGACTCTCAAAAGTTTGTCTCATTGTCTCTAAACAAGAACTGGAGCAAAGTGGTTGTTGTATGTGTGTGGAGAGCTAGTAAAAGTTCGGATTACTCATTCTTGGTATAGTACACACTTGACTGACTTCCATGTCAACTTCATGTTTTTTTTCCTTGTATTTTTAGCAGCAGTTGGGATTGGTATAATTTGTTTGTTGGTTTGTGAGTCATTGTCACAGCGGTTGCCTTGTGTGTTTAAACATTCAGTGTCATGACAGACTCTATGAAGTCACTGATCTTCTAGTTATAGTTGTCATTCACGTCACTGAGATGGAGAAGAGGAACCCTTGAATTTGAATAGGCTTATTTTCATTCTGTAAGTGTGTTTGTTATTTCAAACTGGTCTGATGACCTTGCATCAACCTTTCAGTCCCAAATTTGTGCAATTTTTCTTCACCCCTTTCCTCTGTCCATAACCCAGGCTGTTAAGCCCTGTGAATTTGAATGCCATGGAGTGTCACTGATATTTTCATCCACAATAAAGTCGCACCACCCTTCCTCCGGTTGTGCCCCAGTGAAATATCTCCTCCTGTAATTGAGAGGAAAATGGCAGGGTCACCTCTCTGTGCTGCCGTAGAACAAGCCAACATGCTTGTTAGCACTGGTACCTTGCTGTGCAGGAAGATAAAATAATGCTTCATACTATCAACTCAGGTTCTGTGTTTGTAACCTGATTTACTGGCATAACAAACTTCATCTGATGATACTGCAGACCATACAGTCTATACTAAAACTGACAAACCCAATGCTATAACAAAGCATTTACAACCAGAAATTGTTTATTTAAAAAACAATTGATCAACTATAAGTTTAGTAAATGAAACCTGTATTTCTCCTCTCATAGCATGTGGAAGGATGACCGAGGCTTAGTGCTGGACTACAATTCTAATAATAATTGATATGCATACAGAATCGATAACATTTTGTAGCAATGTGTTTATTTAATTGAATTTGACTGTTTAATATAAAACAATGATTGCCTGTTGGTTTCATTTTAAAACTTTGTGGAAAATATTCAGTACATTACATATGGATACATTAAATGATCTAAAACAGGAAAAAAAATCATGACATTTCTATGATGATGATGACGATTGTCTTTTCACGGAGAATGTCTGACTAGTATAATAACACTTATTATTATCAAGTGGTGAGAGCAGGACTATACACCACATTGATGCTGGAAGAGGCATTTTATCTATTTAGACGAGGGAATGACTGTATTCGTCAGCCGTATATATTAGTTTAAGATTATGTGAACTTCATAGTGTTAGAACAATATGTACTTTGAGGTTACAGAACAACTGTGAAAGCCAGATGTGATTTCCTCCTGAGAGATCCCATCTCCACGGGCCCTTTCTCTCTCCTCCCAAGTTCTTTTTGAAAATTTAAAATGGCTGACATTTTTCCCAGCAGGGGGCTTGATTCCTCGCTCCCTGTTGATATCGGTGCCATACTGTTGATCCAGGAACCACAGGCATCTGTTAGGATGACATCTGTCACTGTGCTAAGACTGGATTTAGCCAGCAGCAGTTGGAGCTTAACCCTTTTCAGCTGCAATGACACATGAAAAGCATCAGACCATCATGGGGCAATTAAGCCAATTATTTTACAGTGGCTGCAGAAATGGACGACAGTTTCTTCTCCATAAACTTTAGCCATAATTGTCATCCCTGAAATTATTGCACACTTTACTCAATCCTGTGTTATCTACATGTTTATAACTTGTCTCAGTTTATAACTTGTATTTTCTGTGAAGTAATAGCATACCTTATATCAGTAATGTTTAGTATATTGTACTACCAAGCCTGTACATACAAAGTATCTTTAATTATTTCCATGCTCACACTACAAATATTTTTTTTCCTTTGTAGTACACTACCAGTCAAAAGTTTGGACACACATAGAAATGACCATGTTTGTGAAAGAAAAGCAGATTTCATAACATC
>JAUMHL010000001.1:17176469-17207240 GCA_032362345.1 Sandelia bainsii
GTACCACTGTTCCACTTGTTGTTGAGCCTCATCCTGCTAGGCTGACAACAACAACAACAACAAGTGGAACAGTGGTACACTTGTTGTTGAGCCTCATCATCAACAACAACAAGTGTACCATGTGTGTGTGTGTGTGTGTGTGTGTGTGTGTGTGTTTGCCTGTGGCAGTGTGCTTCCACAGATGAATACAGATTAAATTATGACCAGCAGCTTGTCCTCATATTTTTGTTGAAGCATGTACTCTAAAGATCCTACAAAAATGTATAATTAGGCACCACACATGGAGTCATTTGTAGGAATAAAACGGCTTGATACATCTTTAATGAGCTCAAAGCATCCACATGAAGGTTTGATAAATGTTGAGTGGCTCCACTGAAACATACATAACAAACCACATATGCTTTTAGTGAATGAAGAGCCACTTGCTTTGCTGGGAGGTTTTCCACTTTTCAACCCAGGACCTAAAAAAGATGTCTTATCTCACTCAGAGACCATGTTTCCTGTGGTTGAAAGAGTTGTCTTATGTTACTGCAGAGGGATAAACTAGATTGAGGGGTGGATTAGCATTCATTGAATGCAAAACATGACTATTCAAAGACCTGGGAAACAAGTCTTCAATGATATTTTTCAGCCTCTTTTTTGAGCACAACATTTCACTGAGAAGTACAACAACTCTATCACACCCTTATATGTGCCTTCTACATTGAAACACATTGGAGCTTGTTGCTTAGTAACAACCTCTGTATTTTTTGTTTCTTTTATTTTGATAGCCAGTCCCTGTCCTCATTCATAAAAACATATTTTTTGTATGTGGGCCCACTCAATATGGTACACGGCAATAAGAGCCTAAAAATTCAAAGAGGGATTTAGTAAACACTGCAATGTTGAATTGGCTTGGAAAAATATGATTGAGAAATGTTGTTTTTGCCTATTATATTGAATTACTTTGTGTTATTTCCTCTTGGGGCCACCTGACATCCCTTTTAGCTTATTCTCATGTTTTCCAGGATACACAAGAAAATTATCTACCATCCCAGCATGAGTCATCAAGCTGGTGATATTCTGGATTAAGAACACGCATGTGTCTGGAGACCACAAACAAGATAACTAGTATGCAAATGACTTTGCATGAGATTGCCAGGATATTCTACTGCTTTCAGGAGCAAGTTTCCTCAGATGTTGAGTGTGAGCTGCCCTGTGTGTGTGTGCACTTCATCAACCACTTTTAACCATGTTTACATGTTTAAACCCCAGTAGGAAGTATGTGGTGTGAGATAAGTCAAATGTAATCAAGATCTGACAGGAGACCAAGCCTGACTCTACACTGGATCCAAATGTTTGTTTGTTTTTTACACCTGGCACAGCATTAGAGTATTTACTCTACCAAACAACTCTGTGATCACACACATAAAGCAGCCTGGCTTTATTTGCGCAAATCCCCAAGGTTTAACACTTTGTCTGCCCAAGAAAAATTAAACGTGATGTGTGCTATAAGCGGTTTTACTTTGATAGTTAAACCACACAAAGAAGATCAGGACCCTGCTTCACATGACACAACCATTTTAGTGGGAATGTTATCCAAGGGGTGTCAGTGTGTGAGATGTGTGAAAAGAATGTCACATGGATCTGAGACAGTGCAAAGTGCTCAATAAAAGTATCACACGATATAGCAAAGCTGGTGGAGTATAGCCACTGGTGCACAAGTATCTGGGGCAAAGCTTGAATAGAGATGTGAAAATGTTTATGGGTTCACATGCCTTAAACATAATGTAAGATTATTTTGTGAAACAAAGACATTTAAAACTGATATTTGAGTATGTCTCAAAGGAAAAGAAATGTGAATTAGAAAGAATTATGTTCAACTCAACAATGCAGTTAAAGCAAACAAAAGCAATATTAGTAAGGTTTATTAGTATTGGTTTATTTGCAGGGTTGTATGGTAGTGTAGTGGTTAGCACTGTCACCTCGCTGTGTGGAGTTTGCCTGTTCTTCTCTTGTCTGTGTGGGTTTTCTTCAGGTACTCTGACTTCATCCCACCATCCAAAGACATGCATGTTAGGTTAATTGGTGACTCTAAATTGTCCGTAGTTGCCAATGGTTGTTTGTGTCTAAATGTCAGCCCTGTGATAGACTGGTGACCTGTCCAGGGTGTACCCCGTCTCTCGCCCAAAGACAGCTGGGACAGGCTCCGGTACAGCCATGACTCTTTTGAGGACAAGCGGTTAAGATAATGGATGGCTGAACTTATCTGATTAAAATTAAAGAAGGATTTTGGTCAAAAACAACAGAGAATCAAAGAACAACAGACTGTGATCATCAGAGTGGAAAGTGGTAGAAGACGCCACAGTGCTATTTCACATGACTATTACAATTATGTCTCCACTACGAGGCCTTCTCTTGATGATTCTTGCACTTTTCATGCACAAAGTATATATTTGCATATAAAGACATTTAAATGTAGTTCAAGTTTATGAGACAAGAGCAAACTTTACAAAAATACTTAAAACAGTTTGATCAAATCCAGTGAAATTTCAATTATTAAGTAAAGTGAAAAATTTAACATTTTGTTGTGCAGCCCCGAAGTCAACAAAAAACTGTTAATGCAGGTTTAACTTTGAACTAAATCCTGGTTTCTTTCTTTTCACAGAGGAAAACTGCACTTACTTCAGGCATTTCACTCCAGGGCAAGATGCTGAGATATTTGAATATAAAACACAAAAAGGTAGGTTTCTGTCACTGGTTTTCCTGTGGTGGTTACTTTCATTCCAACCTGTCTGAAAATTAAAAGAGGGGAGATCCATTTGTAAATATTGTCCTTGGGACATTAAGACATCCCAGTCTGTGTGAAGCTCAACATCAAACGACCTGCATCACAGTTTCTCAACTGACTTTACTTGTAGTTGCTGCTCTTTGTGGGCTCAGATTTTCATTCATGTTTCACTTCTGACCGCAGCACAGTAGGAGTATTCGGGCAACTGTCAATGACAAAACCTGCCATCAGACATTTAGATGTCCTCAGTGGATGGTAGTCGGGTTTCCCTTTGACATTCCCAATCATCTGTCCAAATGTGACTAAAAGTCAATGTGCCTGCAGGCCATAAGTGGCAACACTTCATGTCCTTCAGCTCACATATACATCTGCATTATGATACTATTCATTTTTATTGTGTGGTAGTGTGCCTTGGACATTTCTATTACATTGAAAGATTTTTGATGTCTATATTAATGCTTTTTGAAAATGGAGATGTTTTCCTCTCATCATGGTCACCAAGTGGGGGTCATAGTTCATTCACTACAGTCACAGAATTCACAGTGTGTAAGGGTACAGAGCTGACAGGGTTTTGCATATGTGCCTTAGGAGGAGTGCGAGAGATGCACTGCACATATAGTACAGTCAACATGTCATAGCTGTGTTTATTCCTCCCCCCACGCCTTCCATTTTCCATTCTTTCCATCCTATTTTCAGTGACCCTGTTACAATGGCCCTACTGAGCCCAGTTTAGCATGTTGTATGACAGATCTCACATGTACTGTGTGTGTTAGGAGGCCAAGCACATGTAGAGAACTGTCAGACTCTATTATTGGTATGTATATTCAACTAGGCTTGTGCATGAAGTTCCTCACTAATGTGACCGTTCTTGGGTACCCCTTCCCCCATCCTCCAACACACACGTTCACACACATACACATGTGAAGCATCACAGTGCTGATGGCCAGCTCTTAAGAAACACACTGCAAGCTTGCTGGAATGATTGTAGCACTGACCTACGTTCCCTTTAGTGTTATTCACTCTTGACCGAGCCATTTGGCTATACCATAATGGTGCATATGGTTGAATGAACAAGAATTTAATTTTCCATAGGGAGCTTGCCAGTAAAAAAAAAGAAAGAAGAAGAGTAATGAAAATATGGCAAGATCAGGACGGCCAATGATGCTAATGAGTGGATCTGGGCATTTAGAGAATCTCTATTCTTTAATTAACATATTCAAATTAATGAACTAAACTTAAAATTCCTCTTTGATGTAATGCATGGAGACAGAGAAAGATCAGATTTATATATGCTAGATCTAATGAAGAGAGGGGACTAAAACACATTTTGAAATTGTGGCCCTGAAAATTTTGTATTAAATATCCCCTTTACATCTGAAGAACATCATGAGTATATACACAATAATAATTCCACAAATGTGCCTGAGCCTATAATATATATACAGTACATATACAAATATAAACAGATTCACATATAGTGTTATTCTGTGGAGTACAGGGTTGACTGTTGTCTCAGGTTAATCTCATATTTTTGATGACTGAGGAAGCTTTAATCACATGTATGGCTGAAATGTTGCACTCTTTTTGATGTCTACTGCACCACACTCTTGGTGTTAAGAAACTTTGGTCTTTCAGACTGAGTTAGACTGAGTCAAACAAGCTCCACAGACATACAGTATCATAGACAGCAAAGAGTGTTAAGGGTGCAGCCCATGCTCCCCTGCCAGGAGAAGATGAAGGCTCTCTCCCCCAAAAGATTGCCTCTCCCCTGGGTATGGTTCACATGCAAACAGGCGGCAGATCAAAGGCCTTACTACCTATCCACCTCTCTGCACAAAAAAAAACAAGCCAGCTGGTTGGCTGGTTTTCTTGTTGCCATCAAATCTCATGATTTGCTTTGGTAAAAACGCACTGATGCACCAACTTTGCATTAGACCACTACTGAAAAGAGTCCCCAGAAATGCACTGAATACTCCTATATGAGTAATATTTACTCAAAACTACAGTGTCCAGCTGTTTGGGGAAATGGTTTACCTTAAACAAACTGACATATTTGTGACCTCTTTAAGAACCAGTTGGTTTGGGGCTGATAGAAAAGGTAACAAGCATAAATTATCTCCAAAAACATACAGTGTTAGGAAATTGCTCAGTCAAAAAAGGTCCCAAAGTGGCATCAGCCATGAAAATATGTGTGACAATTGTAACAAGTTGGATGTTGTCACTAACTAACCACATACTGTTTCAGTTCAGCTAAACAACAAAAAATTTGAAATGTATGTATATGTTTGTAAATAAAATTGCATTAACAACAGCAGCTGGAGCTTATAATATTTGATACCTAAATGCCTGAACTTTTGGTTTCCTTGTCCACAGAGTACAACATCTCCGCTGCAGCCATCTCCATCTTCAGTCTGGCCTTCATGATCTTGGGGTCTTTTTGTTTGCTGGGATCATGTACCGGAAAAGGCAAAGGAAGAGAATACCTCCTCAAACCTGCTGGCATGTTCTTTGCATTTGCAGGTGGGCTTAGTTAAGCATGGAAATCTGCAATTACTTCACTATAGGTACCTGTTCTTCATGTACTTCATGTTTACACATTTCTCACCTTCCCAGGTCTCTGTTCCTTCATCTCACTGGAAGTGATGCGTCAGTCAGTCAAACGAATGATTGAGAGCGAGGACACAATATGGATCGAATACTACTATGCCTGGTCTTTTGCTTGTGCCTGCACCGGCTTTGTCCTCCTCTTTCTCACTGGTATTGCCCTCCTGATCCTCTCCATGCCCCAGATGCCCAGGAATCCATGGGAGACTTGCATGGATGCCGAGCCAGAGCAAGTAGAGTGATAGAGTGGTAGACAGGAACGCAGGATGAGATAGACTGTCTTTTGTTTTGGTTACATATGGATGGACTACAGCTTGACGGGAAATGAAATAATTATACGTAAACCTGAATATGGGCCTTTTGTCAGATTTTTGAATGTTTGCCTTATCCTGTATATCTTATACACTCACAGTGTAAAATAAAGAAGTCTTCTCCAACACCTCTGAACGGTAGGTACTGTTTGTGTTGGAGACCAGTGGTTAAATCTGACCTGTGGCTTAAAACTCATCATACTTCTCAGTAAGAGCAGACATAGGTCAAATGACAATTGCAAATATCTGAGCACTTACAGAATGCTTTCTATTTCCCCTAATTATTTCCATCTCATCCTTTACCTTTGGCACATACAGAAAAATGTTATAACACAACTGATTACAAGTAACTGTTATGTGACCATGGTCTTATTTGAGCTCATGCAGTATGTTATCATCATTCAGGCCTTAGATAAAAAGACATAAAGACATTAACATTTTTAAAATATAGTGAAAACCATACTCAAGTAGAGGTACCCTAATTTTATGTATCACATGGAGTGGCATGTAGCGTAGTTGGTAAAGCAGTCATCTATGAACCCTGCAGTTAGTGGTTCGACTCTAGGTTCCTCCTGGCCATGTCGAGGTGTCCTTGGATAAGACACTGAAACCCCACAGTAGCGCCATCATCAAATGCAGCTGTCCAAATAACAATTTCGCCAAGTGGATCAATAAAGTATGTCATTATTATTATTATTATAACTTGTATATATCAAATGTTCTACTGATTATTGTATGGTGCGGCTTGAGGAATCACTCAATCCCAATAAATGTCAATCACAGTGAAAGTTAAGTAAGACAAGTCAAGATCTACAGTGCAGTGCTGTGAAAAAGTATTTGACCCCCCACATCCTGAATTTTTATTTATTTTCATGGCATGATGTGTTTCTGTTTGTCAGACAGCTTCTATTTCAGTGATTTATTGACTCAACATACCTGGCAGCAATTAGGCCTGGGTGTGGCAGGTGAAATTAAACTCAGCATCTACAAAAAATGTGGACAATCACAGTTCATTTATGATTTAGCAAGGGAGGGGGGCAATTACTTTTTTACATAGGAACAGGCAGGTTTGAAGTTTTGTATTTACTCAGGTTATCTTTGTGTAACATTAAAATCTGTTTGATGATCTAAATCATTTAAGTGTGACAAATATGCAAAAAAAACAAAAAAAAAACAGGAAGGCAAGTTGTATATTTCTAAAGAATCTTTAAAGAATGTAACATCCAAATAAGACCTTTGTGGGTAAATGATTTAGAGCAAAGCAGCAGCACAGAGCAGATTAATGTGTGTGTGGCAGGCAGAATGCTAAACACCCACACAGTGACTGCACAGCACTGATCATGCTGGAAAAGGTTCAGTTCTAGCAGGTGCACATACTAGGCCTTTTACTTTGTGTTGACAGCTCCCAAACCAAACTGAAACAAAAAATTCTCTGTTCATTTTCATGGCCCATTTGATACATTGCATTTGTCCATGTTGCTGCAGTTTTTCGCTGCGCGGAATCAGTGATCATGAGAACCTACATGGGTTCATGATCTGTTCATCCCAAGCTTTAACCTTATGTGCAGAGAATTACAAACTTCGAAAAAATCAGCGTCCAACTCAAAGTGTCAGTGTGGCTGTCACTGAATTTGATTTCAGTTGTTTCAAATGCTATTTTGTTTTAGAATCAACTGTCAGTACCCAGTCAAATCATGCAAACATAAATAAAAAGGAAATATGACATGGCTCTATTATCCAGCAGCAATGTAACTAAAAGTAGTGGACTTTAGCAAAACAATACAACACAGCAGCACAGTTTGAGTAATTTCTTAATCTTAATATAACAATGAAAAAGGCATTAAGTTTTCAGTTTTGAATGCATTTTTATGTCACTGTCTATATGTAGTATATATATCCATTCATTTGAATAACAGTGCTGGTCATTCTGTTACAGATTTGCACACGGAGCATTAGGGAAGCTATTCAACAACAAATAACACTGAAAACATGGACTGGTGCTGAAGGCAAAGTTTCAGCTACAGTCATTCAGGTGGCATGGCAGGAAGCTATGTAATTATTAATTAACCTAAATTACAAATGCAATAAAAGACATGTTCTTGTATGATAATGCAGTATTGTACCATAGCTGTGGGTATTCTGAGGCGCACTCAGTCTCTCAACCAGGCATCTGTTTATACTTTACTTGGCATCGTCGTGGACATATCTGTTTTTGTTCTGGCCATGTCTGATGTGAAGTAAACACATCTGAAATAAAAAGGGAAAATCGACAAACAGGAATGGAACTGAACTGCTGACATCAATTTTCTATATTTTTAGTCTTGTTTTTGTCTTTCTCATTGAATTTAGCATGCAATCAAACTATTTTTGGAATGCAATAGATTCTGTGTGAGTGTGTTTGTTATAAGCTGTAACTTTCTAATGAAAATTAAATCTCGGTAAGGTTTGGAAAACTTGCGTCTGGTCTGACATCACTTAATGTTTACACTTCAAATGAGAGAATGCCGATGACAGGAGAAGCTGTTGGTGACACTATCCTGCATTCAACACCAAAGGATGGGTGGAAACATGTAGTTGTACTAGCAACTAAATGTATCCATGAGATTTATGCATAGTGCAGTCTTTAAATGACCAGGATCATGTGGAAAAATGACTCAGGATTCAAGCAATTTCAATAAAAACACTTTAATAGAGAAACAAATAAAAAAGAAAATAAACCTTTGAAACACTGTCTAAATCCTTTATTATAACCACCACCAACAGAAATGAAGAATAGTAAAACAGGCCTATTCATTATCTTGTACCCACGAGGGAGGAACCTATGGGGCTGGAAGGCTGGGAGAACAGGTGTGCCATTGATTCACTGCAGCGAGGGACGAACAGAGGAGAGCAAACAGATAACAGGCAGAGATGTGGCGTTAACAGAAGGCCGAACACAGTGCTCTCTACTGGCTGGGCAAAAGGTTGCTCCCATACCATGTGCCACACACACACACACACACACACACACACACCAGTTGATTTGGCTTAGTTTTCTTAAGAAGGAAAAACAGATTATTTTCAAGAAAAATTTAGATACTATATGGCGCAATATTAGAAAACATTTCAAATTAAACTTCAATTGAAGAGTTAGAACCCTTCATTTCCTAACAAAGATGATTTCAAATATGTTTTGAAAAAATACAAAGATGTGTATTAAATACGAAGACTTAAAAAAAAAAACAGCCATACATTTTTTTTTAAATAAAATCCCTTTAAAATGTCTTTGGCTCAGTCTCTTCTGATTCAAATATAAATTAAAGTGTAGCTGAAGAAGCGGTGACATATATTAGTATTGCACAACTTGAGACGTTAGCCAGCAACTGCTTTGTGAAAAACTGATTCCTCAAATAAACTCGTCCAAAAACTTCATAAACTGGACACACACCAGGGAGCAACCTCAGCTTTAGCCCTAACTTCAGAAAAAAAGAACTTACATGACCATTACATATTGATTGACATGTTAGTAAAATATAATAGTTTTGTAAATAATGTCACAAAGGTACTGTACACATCAAATAATATACCAAAATTTGACTGTGTAAGTTGAACAAAAGTGTTTTTTTTCTCGTTTTTTTTCCTTTTTGTCCATCCACAAACCAATACAAACTAGTTAAAAAAAACAGGGATAAAAAGCAGCCAGGTTATCTCAACATGCATGAAAAGAAAAGTCTTCACATTTAAAATAAAATCCATCTTGATTGTTCTACAGCTGTGAAGTGGTGAAACAAGACAGATCCAGCAAAATATATCTAAAATGTGTATTGTACAGTGAAACACATTGTCTTTTAATAGCTGCAACATAAACTCTCTTCCTTGTCAAATCAGCCAGACACCATCTTTAAAAATAAACATTTAAAAATGACAACAAGGTGTTGCAACTACCAACTGGGTTGTTGTTGTCCATTTCTATAATTACTCTTATTATTTTTTGTGAATTTGCATAATTAAAAAGGGGCATACCTCTTCTTTGAACAGCTTCTACAAAATTGAGGCGCTCCCAAAGTTCTTGTTTGTAAATACCTATAAAATGCATATTTACAAGTATGCGATGTTCTCCACTAAGTCAAAAAATCTGGACCTTTGAATTACAATGTCAAAACTTTGAAATAAAACCATAGTCTGTGCGAAGCTCTCCGCTGACTGTTCAAAACACATCTATTGTTAGCTGTAAGGTATTAGCTTTCCGATGAAGAGATTTATAAGATACTAGCTGCTGTAAGACAGTTGTGACACAGCAGGATGATTTTAGTACAATCATACCGATTTGCAGATGTGGCAGTGGTGTTAACAATTAATGGATCACATGTAACAGGACAAAGTACTGGATGACTGTTCCCAGTATTGCTTTTATCATAAAGGAAAAACATCGGCAGATCTACCATAAAAGCATCTTTTCTGTATTTTAATGGCATGGGAGCTTCAGTAATTTAGCAGTGAAGTTCACATGCATGTTGCCTCCTCACATGTTAATCAATAACATCAAACTGACTGAAATTCAAACATATATGTTCTTCCTCATTATGCGTTTTGGGCTCAAGAGAAAATTGTATATTGATGGAGCAGATGAAAGGCATGGTCAGAGCTATTTCCAATTAAAAGGGAATTACATCCACTAATTTATTGGTATTACTGCTGTAAAATCAATATATCAATCCGATCAGACTGATACAGTGGATAATTTCATTCTCTCAATGACTGGAACAACTTCCACGGCATTGACGAGCCATCCTTTCTATGCACAGTCTAAAAACTGACATGCTATCAGTCGTATGTTTTTGAGCAGCAGCTTATTGCATAATCACTTTCACCAGGATACTTAAGCTTCTAGGTTAAATCTCAAGCAGTCTGTTGAAACTGACAAATAAACTTTTAATGCCCGAGACAGGAAAATATGACTAGGGGTTAGAACATGTTTTATTTTAATTTTATGAGAAATGATCTACATATTTGGTGGGACTACGAGTGAGTATCAGTTCAGAGAAGTGGTAAGTGTTCATTATTCATTAGAAAGTTCATATGATTGAGAGATTAAAAGATTGTCACGGAGGAAATGGGAAAGAATCTTTGGAGCACAGAGAAACTGAAAGACCATGTGCAGCATACGCTCATCTGATCATACGACTAAGAGCCAAACCTCTTTCAGAACAATGCAAATGTCAGAAATATTTCACACCTGCAATATTCTTTGTATAAATGTTGATATTTCAGGGCAGTCTACAGTTAATACACCTAAGATTTAACCAAAAACGCTGAAACTTTGCGTTCAGAAACATTCGACTGGTAGTGCTGATCACACGCTCAGGTTCAACTTGCTCATCATGACACACCGCTCTCATCACTCTCTTCACTTTCACAAACCCTCTAGGAGTACTGCAACCTTAAACAAAACTCAGTGTCCACTAGTGGAAAAAAAAACATTAAAAAAACAAAACAAAAACATTTCATATGTCCAGAAGTTAATTAAACAATTTGCCATGTGAATATTTCATTGACATCCCATTTGACACGAGTTGAGAAATAGCTCTGTGACAATGCGATGACTGTCTCAAAGTAGGAATAAACCAAAATAAACAAACAAAAATAAAAATAAAATAAAATGAATGCACATGGGCCACAAGCAAAGCAGTCTGGGATAATCTTAGCACGGAAACATGTCTGGTGTTCGCTGATCCTTAAAGCAAACAGAAGAGAGATGACGTACGTAGTTGTTCCTATTTTGACCGTTTCACACTGTTTCTATTGTTGCTGCTGAGACGATGATGAAAAGTAACAGACAGAATCAATATTTGTATTATTTCAGTAAATAATCACATTTACTACTAAATCACTTAAGATGATTCCCAGGCAAGGAAGTCCAAGAATTAAGGATCAGAAGCCAGCAAACAGAAAATAATTCATAATGCAAATGCTAACATGATACAGGACTTTAAGGGCATGTTTGTGGCATACAATTCAGTCTTTTATTTCTTTATATGTACAGATTAGAGGAAAATGTATCTACTGCTATACACTGTTCCACGTAATGTCAGTTGACCACTTAGCTTTTGTCCATTACCACAATGACAGTAGTATGAAAATCAAGACGCAACATCCACTCAAAACTAAGGAATACAAAATGATAAAAATTTCAACATAATCGTTTAGTAATCAACAAAATTAACTTCAATACAGAAAGATAAGCAGGTAGCTAAGTGGTCAACCAAATCTCGCCTTTTTATTTTATTTTACTTTTTTTTTTAGCATTACGTACATATACAAGTGTAGATAATATAAGTATATATTCATATATACATAATGAGTATGTATATATACCAGTAATGCATTCATTATATATACTTATTTTCTTCACAGATATGTGAAACAGGAGAAGAATGACTGTTTCAAATAAAAGGTTAAAATTAAACAAAAGCAGAAAACAAACCTATTGATAGAAACAAATTGTAAATGCACTTTGCACTATTTTTTTGTATTTTTAGAAACTTTTTTCCTTTTTTTTTTTATATTATGACTTATTTATTATGCGGGAGAGGTGACACTCATTTAAAGTAGGAATAGTACCCATTGCTACCATTTGAACTTCCTATACTCAGCTCTTGTAGGAGGGAGAGAGGGTCGCTGTTCTTTTTGACCTGTTCAGGTCGAACAGCTCGGGGCTTAGGTGGGGCACGGAGGGCGCTCGCATAGGACATGGTGGGTGGTTTACTTAAATTTGCAGCCCCCTGGCCGGGCTCTGCGGGAGTCTGCGGCGGCAGCTGCTGCTGCTGCTGCTGCTGCTTGTTATTGGCCATGAGAGGAGGAAACTGTCCAAGGTGTTGAAGGGAATTGAGAGAGTGTGGGTGTGTCTGCTGTGCTGCTGTGGCCTCAGCCTTCACCTGCTCACTCGTCTGACGAAGGGCCTTGGAAGCTGCCATATGGAAAGGTGGCCCCAAAAGGACGAGAGGTAAATGAAACAATTAGTCAACACAATAAACAACTATAACTTAAAACTAGCAAAGACTATTTGCCTGAATGTCCATGATGCATAAAAACAGCATTTGGTGATACGTACCCATAAGGTCCCGATGCTGTGCGAGTGTGCCTGCTCCGTTACATGGAATGTTCTGGAACGGGCTGGGACATGCACCATTACTAGGCCAGGGGTCATGCGAGGGATAAACGTAGGAGGCATGCGGGTGTGGATGATGCTGCATGTGTGGATGTGGGTGGTCCTGGTGGTCTGATGTACAGGGCTGGGACTGCTGGGACAAGGAATTGTGGGTGTTGGCTGGAGGTGGTTCATCTGGGTAGCTGGAGGAGATGCGGCGTTGATAGAGAGGCCGACCTGGACCCCGGGGTTCATACTGAACAGACGCATAGAAAAATAATTGATAGAGAAAATGAGAATGAGATCCCAAGTTAGATAGGAAGGCCAGCAACAAGTGTTTAAAAATATAGGTGACCTGCAGCACTCAAGAAGCTGTCAAATAGCTGTTTTATATCTTTTCTTTTTGAATTTGAACTTTTTTTTAGAATGAATTACATAAAATCAGTCTATCTACGTCATGCATGTAATCTATTTGTCCTGTGTTGTAGAATTTCACTATACATCTTAATCTGCATTCTGTGTTTCTAGCAAATTAGGCTGACTAAAGTCCCTGTTGGCATAGATTATTTGATTTATCAGGATCCGTTGAAATATCTTTATGTAACATTAGGAGCTGGATACTGGAAAAAAGCCTGACAAGGATAATCACATTATAATGCTTACAACTGTACTATTATGGAGACAAACTGAACAATTCACAATCACATTTTAAGTCATTCCTACATGGGGATTACTTTAGAATTCCTAGAGAAGGCACTCATCACTAAAACACTATCCAGGATAGGAATTTGCATTGTATACAAAGTTTGGTCCTTCAAGTACACAACCAACATGAACTGAATATCTATAGTTGCAGCTATAGTTACATATTAAAAAATAATTATATTAAAAATACATAATATTTTAGTTCGTTTATAGAGATATACATAGTAAATCAAATAAACCTTACCTCATCTACACTGTGAAGGGCTGCAGCTGCTGATGTTCTGGGGGACAGTGGGTGATAGGACTCCTGTTCTGGACCTTGACTTTGTTGGTGGTGGTGTTGCTGCTGCTGCTGCTGCTGCTGCTGGTGCTGATGGTGAAGTTGCTTCAGGTGAACTTGCTCCGGCCTGCTGGGGTGAGCCATGATAGACAGTCCATATGGTAGGCCGTGGCCCTGGTTCCCTAATGGGTGGTTCTGCTGTGGTGGGCTCACTGATGCAGCTCCACTGTGAGACCACTGAGCTTCTTGCAGAAGGTATTTGACCTGCGAGGGCGGGGGACTGGCAGAGTGACCTGGTGGTTGATGTGGATAGCTACCAGCATTGTAAATGGGGTTCCCCAGGTGGTGTTGTGACTGCAGGGCTGGTTTGTTGAGAAGGTTGTCGTTAAGGACATCACGACTGGTGTCATGAGAGTAAGGTCCTGATGGGAAAGGGCCAACATGATTGGAGGTGGCACCTAAAGAGGATGAAGGGTCACCTGAGGCACGGGACTGGCGGTACTGGAGGAGACGAGACTGAGGTGGAGGTTGCATCTCAGCCGTTTCCCTGGGTTCAGGCTGTTCTTGTGGGGGCATCTCTCTCAAGAGGCCCGGATACCTGTGAAATGAAAAGGTATTTCTTTACATCTGAACTTGATAAAATGTGTCAAAGCAACAGCAAGGAAAGAAATCTACTGAGTTAATAAGTTAATAACTATTACGGTATAGATCAGTCTGACTTCAAGCAGTTATCATGTTTTATACAAATCCATTTTACTTTAAAATGTACACATCATTTTAATAATCAGTAGTACTGAATAGCTCTCTATAATACATTTGCCACAGCATTACAAATGACTAATAATAAAAACTGGTGTTAAGTCTAACCTGTTGAAAGATGGCCCAGTGGAGGCAGAAGAAACAACTTCATCCTCCATATTGGCACTAAAGCCCCAACTAGCTGCCCGGAGCAGTTGATGGGGAAAGCGAGCCATGCCGGGCTGAGCAAGGTGGGCGAGTTGTTGGGGCATAGGAAAGGCGATGCCGCCTTGGAGGAAAGGGCCGGCTGCCTCCCCCCACTGACCCAATCTGGCTGCCTGCTGCTGCTGGCTCAGGGCCTCTAGAGCTAAAGGACCCTGGAGGTCTGAAAGGCAACCAAGTCATTAGTTTCACTGAAACAGAGTCACTGTTCTTGTCCTTATAATCCTGTGGATTAGGGATCCTTAGACAGTGTAGTTAGAAATCACTTTAAAGAACTCTCAATCAATATTGAGTAAATAACTCAACATAAGGAAAAGTAGGACAATTATCTGGGTAATGGGGCTGGATTCTCAGTGAAAAATTAAAACCAACAGCTTTCACGGAAAGTGTAAATTGTGGGATGAGTGCGCCTTTCTAAACTGTGTCCCAACAAGCATAATTAAAGCAAACATAAGCTTTAACTGTTAAAGCACCTGTTTAACAGTAGAAACGACTGTAGGCAAAGATGTTTATCTTTGCTAATGTTTCATCTTTAAAGTGGACACTGAATTGAAAAGCCCAAATCCTGTCCTAATTCAATACAAACACAATGCTCATTAACTCAATTCAACTTTCAGCTAAACACATTTGTTTGCAACTTTATATTATTAAAAAGAGCATAATGAGATCATTAAAAACAAACAAAAAATAAAACTTACAAACTAATTATGGAGTATTACTTTGCCTTTTAAGTTAATGTAATGTAATGTAATCAAACTTTAATCCAATCTACTAACATGCTCATAACAGAAATTAATGAACTTTACTTGAGCAATCAAATAAACAACCCTGGATTCTCATACACCGTATACCACAGGATAATATGGACGAACATGAAAGTTACAATACATGAGAAGTAACTTAAAAGTTAGCATTTTAGAGCCAAGGATATTAGGACAATTTCCCTGTACCAAGTGTTTCACTCACCCAGACCATCTCCCAAGCTTCCATCCTGTCCATCTTCCCCAAAGCTGTTGACCCTGTTGTGCTGTGACAGGCCAGGGTGGTGTCCTCCTGGGTGGCCCATTTGAGTCCTAATGGAGCTACTCATCTCTTCCACCCCTCCAGACTCCGGCCCATCCAAAGTGGGAGATTGGACAGCTCTGTGAGGGGGTACGGGGCCACTGAAGAAGGAGGCGTTGTGGCTGCCACCAGTGTAGGCAGGACTGAGCTGTTGCTGCTGATTCTGTTGGACCATCCCTGGGTGCTGAGGCTGACTGATTCGATAAGGAAGCCTGGAGACTGGATACTGAGGGGGGAAGGCTCTTCCACCGGGAGGTGGAAAAGCTGGGTTGGGTGGTGCCAGGTGGTAGTTGAGGGGTCTTTGGGCAGTTGAGGGATCCTTTCGATGGAGCAGTGCATTGGGAAATCCCACTAGCCCATCTGCTTGCGAGTCTAGATTTCGACTTTGACCTGTGTCTAAATCTCCCTGGATCAAAAAATAAACACCAACCCAAAAAACATTAGTAAAGGCATTTTACTGGTCAATTTAGTCATTTGACTCTCCATTAAAAAGTGACTTCTAATTCAAAATAAAACTTGCCTGTTTTTCCTTCATGTCTGCAGTTTTCCTCTCTGGTGTCTGCAGACGGCTCTGTTCTGACTTTGGGCATCCTTCTAATTTCCCTAAGAAGTCAAAACCAAAAGAAAACTTAAACCCTTTTGATATTCTATACAGTTACTTCTCTCAATCTGATGGTGTAAAATATAATTTTGTGTGTTTATTTGAATATTTACACACACACACCATTTCTGATGTTGTCTGCCTGTAGCTCCTTGTCAGGGCTTGGCTGGCCCATGCCTAGAGGAGACGGGTGAGCCACCCCGCTGTAAGGGAGGGGGGAACCACGATTCTGGGCCTGCAACAGATTGAAGTTGTAGGCCATGGCTGCTGGGTGGCTCATGATGCGAGGATCCACAGCAAAGCGGTTCTGGTAACCTGGCCAAGGCAACTTGGGAAAATAAAAACATGAATGGGCAGATTATTGCACAATATATCATTTACAGCAACCCATGAAAAGCACATTTCCAATAATGATAATTAAAAACAGTAACATACAAGCAATGTAATCTAATGCAAAGAAGTGAGCTACATAACAAAACATTAATCAGAAGCTGATGGAATGTTGTGGTATACTAACAGTGATGGGGAAAAAAATTATAGACTGTGAGAACAAACCTATTATTTTCAGATTATTTTGTCCTATACACTACACTAAGTGATTTAGGGTTTGTTCTCACAAAGTCTAGTACCACAACTCTGTATGAAAAAGAAAGCTGATATAACTTCACAGGTGTAATCTTGTACTAAAATATTTATTTTCTCAAAGAACAATTTCCTATGAAGCAGTTGAAACATATGACTTTGGCATTTGAGCCACACTGGTTCATTATACAGGCTTGTATATTTATCTGTTGTTATTTCGCTTTGTTACCTGAAATAGAAAACTTACATGCAAGGGCATGGGCATGACCATGTTTCCACCATATACGGCTGGCACGTAGAGGATACTGGTGCCTGTATGAGGATCTATTCTCTGCACAGGACTTGGTGACTTGCCAATACCCGCAGGTGTGCCACCCAAAGGTGGTGTAAATGCCCGAATAGGGTTTCCCATCAGCACGGCTGGGTTTGGTTGGACTGCAAGGAGAAAAAGTGGTATAATACAAATAAATAGTATAGTAATAAAGGCACAAGTTCAAGGCATATCAAATTATTCATAGCCTGGAAAATATCCGATACACTGATTCTGCAGACGAAAAAATATATAAATAGTTGATGACCAAACTGTATTCATCCTGACATGAAAGAAATAGGCTGTACATATTTCATTATACAGTATCTTTTATTTTAGTTTAGGCTAATGTAGCTGGCAGACAATGAGCAGTTGTAAGTGGCTGAAAAAAATATCCTACTGTCTTCCCCTAGTAAACATCATACCAAAAACGCCTTGCTGGGTTGTTCAAGGCTGCATTGCTCTGACGCCCTCAAACTGAGATGTGTGTAGGGAGAAAGTAAACATATACAATGGAAACTCTTCCTTTGTATATTGCTGTAAAATGAAAATCTGATATAAATAAATTAAATATGCTCAACATCAAAGGGGAAAGGGCAGAAGTGAAATGACGATGCAGTTCTTTGTACATGGTTGTATGTGTCATCATCATTGTTACACCTCAGTCAATTTCACTGTATACTGTTGTACATGTTTTGTCATTTTAAAGTTTTTAAGTTTACAACACATAGTCATCACTGCAGATCCACTTTGACAGCATGGCTCTACATTGAAAAGGGCGTTCTGTTGCACAAGTTTTCCCTTTCAAGTACAACTCTATCAATGTATCTGCGGGATAGCCACTTTTATCACCCAGGTCTCTGGGGATAGTTGCAGATGAGAGAGCCTGTTAAGCTAACAAGAAAGCTTGCCAGATTTCTACAACATAAATAACACTTACAAAACGGCATAAAGTGTATCCTTAAGACTTATCTTCTGGAATACTGCTAGACTGACATTTTGATGCAAAGTTTATGATGTGTTATAGCTTTGAAATAGAGCTAAAACGATTTTAAGTAACTCAAATAACTCGATTACAAAAAATCCTTGATGCTAATTCACTCATTCTCAAATGAGAATAAGAGAATGCAGCTGGCTGACAGCTAATAGTAGTTTGGATACTTGGACAGATTATTAGCACAAAATAGGTTATCTACATGTCACTCTGCATACAAGTGGAGCTGAGCGAGTTGCGCGTCTAAATAGGATAGTATTGTCAGATAGCCTTTTTAAAGTCAGCAACTAATTGCATGTCTTTAACTAACGTTAGCATACCAGTGGGGTCACAGGCCTTATAATAATGGGTAACAGATTTGGTCTGGCACAGAGATTTGTGTGTTTAGGTTTGCAAAATTGCACCCATGTAGACTGTGGTCTGTGTTGGCTCCTGTTCCAGCCTTCCTTTCCATTTGTTTTCGCCTCCTATTAATGCCACAAAGGCTCCAAGACGTCAGTAAAGTCTGACATTATTCTCAGCTGTAGCTGAAACTTAAAAATTGTACAATTAAATGTATTATTTATTAGCATTTCAGAAAATGTTTTCTTAAAAAATATATAGATTTTTTTTAAAGACACTTTTAAAGACTTATTTTCTTTTTAATATTCTCACTTTTCTTCTGCTCTTTATTAAAGCAAAATTATTAAGAATAAGAATCTGATCATGTTTTAAGTCATACTTACACAGAAAATTTTAAAGGGTTCTCAAATAGTCAAGTACCACTGTATATCTTTCTTGCATTTTCTTTCTTTCCATTGTCTACAATACTAAAAAAATGATAGTTACAAAGTAATTAAAAAAATGTCAGTAAAGCAGGAGACAGTAAATGGGTCTTGTATTGTCTTTGGACAGTTTTGTTACTCTGCTGCTGCCATTTCTTTTGCATTCTTCACTAACATGTAGGTGCTTTTTGGCCCAAATGAGCCAGATATAACATGATGAAATGAACAAATGAAAAGGTCTCATGAATTTTTAATTATTCTGCTTCTGTCTATACTGCAGAGTGCAGGATGAGCTACTGAAAAATGAAAGAAAATGTCTTGAATTTATACATTTATGTAACTTCTTCAATGACAACAGACAAACACAGCAAGGAGCATGACATTAGTAACAACACATGAAAAGTTATTTTCCATAATATGGAATCTTTTAGTATGTAGATAATTAGCAGGGGTAAACATGGACAGTAGGACTATACTCACCATATCCTTCAGGTGGAAGGTGCTCTGTGTGGTTTGCATGTTTCCCCTATGATGGAAAAAAAAATCATTAGGAAGCTATCAGGCAAATAATCCATTGAATTATGTTAGTCAGCAAAGTACAACTATTGTAAATGAATCCATAACATCAATATGTGCTACAGATATATTCTGCTCTTATAGAATCACCTATAGTTTGTACTATATATTATGTAAGAAAATTCACCTTTCAGCCAGGTCATGTTATTAAGTTTTGCACAATAATGGTTAAAAAATATACAGTCACCCTTACTCACTCAACATACATTTCTCATAATGTCCCTGGTTAACCACAGTTGTAGGTAAAATCATCAATTACAATGTTACTGAAAAAAACAACAACAGAGAAACACCACAAGGACGCATAAACACATCCCCTCAAGAGACCAAAATTATCAGTCGATGTATCTGATCAACAGTCACTTTCCAATATAGCTTACAGTAACCTTAAAGAACTACACTACTGTCCAAGATCTATTACAAAACACAAATGAGCCATACCACTGCACCACAAACATTATTTATTTCACAATAAACATACAGCATTGTGAATTCCGGATAGCCTTTGCAACTGGATTTGGTTTTTCATGTTATATATTTGAATTTAAGCATACATAATTACCCCTGTGGGACTGCATACACACACAAACCTATAAATATACACGAGTAGACACACAGACCTACAACAGTGGAATAATATAACATCTCCAGAGGTTGAAATTAATCACATCCTCCATTCCATGAAATTCACTATATAGCTGCATATGCTGATGCAGTATAAAGCCAGTCAAGATGCAAAGAAAACATTAATTCTGTTGAATTATTAACAAATCCAGAAATTACACTTGTTTTTTTAGGTTACTACTACTACTACTACCCACTACTGTTGTCTTTGGCACTAGCTCTACATTTTCATGCATTTAGCAAACAGTTATGTACAAAGGTTCAAAAACACAACTGGACATAACAATTCATCAAATTATCACAGCACCTCAAAAAAACTGCCCGGGACTCACTAAGTCATATATAGACACTGTTTGCAATTTCCTAGTTTTTTTGCATACATTGGTCATTAAATATGATCTCAAATATCAACAAATACAGTATTTCTAAGTCAAACAGTTATGATCTTTCATGTCTTTATTTAATACCCCCATTAAACATACATAGTAATGGCGGAAAACCTTTGAACCACCTTTGGCAGCAATAACCTCAAGCAAATGCTTCCTGTAGCTGTGGATTAGACCTGAATAATGTCCAGGTGGAATTTTGGACCATTCTTCCTCACAGAACTGCTTCCCTCAGACATATTCTTAAGATTAACACCCGCTTATCAGCTTAGAAATATTGTGTTTGTTATTATTTGTGATGTTGATGAAGTTCAGATTACACTTCATTGACAATGTAAAGTGTAATGTGTTCCTGGTGTTTTAAAAACCTTGTAATACTGGCATATTCAGCCAAATCATGTTCGAAAGTGAAAGCTAGGGTCATTTTCTAAGCAAAAAAGATTAATCCACTATTTGATAACTACAAATGCTGAAAGACAACCTGGCAATGTTGAAACCACCTTAGCTGCTATTTTAATAGTATAACATTAACTGAGTGATGGCAGACACATTAGACTGAAACTGGTGCCTATAGTCTAGCCCTGTGGTTTGATCTAGTGGTGTTACTGCAAAATTTCATCTGAAAAGTATGAGCTGAACAGTGGTGAAGACCTAAAGGATCCTACTAAATATCTGTCTCATATGGTCAATTTCCAAGTAATGAGTCTGCCGAGAATACAAGGTAGGAGAGAAAAGTGGAGTTACAAGAAAAATAATGTAGTGGCACGATACACACTCAAGAATATGTGCAACGAGGTACTCAGACGAGTATGACTTAATACCAGAAACTGCATTTCTTCCTGATAACACCCCAAGCATCACTTCTGATTTCCAAATAATAAGACATTAAGAAAAGACATCATAAATGATTTTTAAGTAGTGGCAATTGTACTTCTAAATCCTCTTTCCCCAATTAAAATGACACTAATTGTGCTGGGGTTGAAACCACAAAAAGCTTTTTCAAATGAGACATATTTTAACAGAAGTGTCACAGTCTTGCATACTTCCACCAAAACACCATCTGTGTCTGAAAACAGCACTTCATAATAATGGAGTCAACTGAAGCACACATTTCTGTTAAAACTGATGCTGAATAACCACACTGCATGCTTTGTATTTAAATGTTTTACAAGTAATAAAAGCTACAAATAGTGCTTTTCTTTGCACTCAGCTATATTACTGTTTTGATTGACTCTTATAGTGGACTTAAAGTTTTTTCCACATTAATAAACAATAAAGTGCAGTATGCAGTATCTCTACAAAGTGACTTACTAAGACATTTTCCTGTGTCCCACAGCTAAAAACTACAATAATTTAGACAACTGGTTATTTGGAATTGTATAAAGCCCAAAAGATGAGGTAAAAGTGCAAAATTAATCATCAGCAACATATGTGAAAATGTTCCATTAAACAATACACATTTAACCTAAATGAGACACTTCTTTACGTTTGGAATTATTCTACTATTAATGTGAATTGCACAGTGCTGTAAAAAAGTATCTGGACATGCCTGATTTAGGCTGTACACCACAGAGGGTGCATCAAGCATGTACAGGAGTGCCAACAACGGCCTGACCTTTAAATGAGCAATATGCTGTATATACTGTAGGAAACAACACATTGTATACTGCAAGCTGAGAGAGAGAGAGAGGGAGCATAGAGAGAGGGAGAGAGAGAGAGAGAGAGAGAGAGAGAGAAAGAGAGGGAGCATAGAGAGAGGGAGAGGGAGCATAGAGAGAGAGAGAGAGAGAGAGAGAGAGGGAGCATAGAGAGAGAGAGAGAGCATAGAGAGAGAGAGAGAGAGAATAGAGAGAGAATAGAGAGAGAGAGAGAGAATAGAGAGAGAGAGAGAGAATAGAGAGAGAGAGAGAGAGAGAGAATAGAGAGAGAGAGAGAGAGAGAATAGAGAGAGAGAGAGAGAGAGAGAGAGAGAGAGAGAGAGAGAGAGAGAGAGAGAGTCTCTAGCCGGCTGATGCTGTGGAGCTGCGGCTCATTATGCCCAGTGGGTGATGGCAGGAGGTTGGCAGCTGGGTGTTTTCGTTAACCTTTACCTCAATGCAGGCAGGGAGGACAGACAGACACACAAAGACATTTCAACCCGAGACAAACAAACAACACATCCTTCCACCAACCTGTAATATTAATTTCCTATCTGTGTTATTTTTCAGGAGCTAAAATGAATGACCATAAGTAATTTCCTGTGGTGAAAATTAAACTGAGTAATAATAGATATGTGCTTGGTGTCCATATGTGCAAAGCTTTCAACATGTTTCTTCTCTAAAAGCAAGAACTCAATGTATTCCTGATAATTTGTTTGCTATTTCCACAAACCAATAAGTGGTTATCTAACATATTATATAAATACAGTAAATCCTACAATATAAGAGCTTTTCAAAACACCTCATACCCTAACTCTTTTTAGTGACTTCTGACTCCTCTCTTTGTCTTCCTCCTCTACCTCTGCCCTCTGTTCTTCTTCTGATTGTTCTTATATATACAGACGATGTCATTGAAACAATCTGTTTTCATGAGTTTTTTTTTTTATTGCTGTAGTTTGGTGTCAGGATGTTTAATGCACAAATTGAAAATTTCCAGAAAAATGGATGGAAATTCATGGTTATGCATGCACTTTTGAAAATAACCTTACCTTGGGCGGTGACTGCTGTTGCTGCTGCTGTTGTGGACCCTGCTTGCTGGAGATGGACTGCGCATGCTGAGGATGCATATGATGGTGGGGGTGGAGGGTCTGTGAAGAAGAGTGAAGCCCTTGCAAGGGTCTGAGGGCGCGTGGGATGAATTCTGGGGCCAGTGGGTTGAGGACGTAGGTCTTCTTGAGCTCAAGGGCCTCCAGCTGTGCCTTGATCTGCTCAAAGGTGATGCCATGAAGGCTTGAGTTTTCATGGCAGATGGAGATAAAGTGCTCCCAGAATTTTCTGAAAAGAAGAAAAAGAGGAAACAAAAGATGGAGAGTTTTACTTATGTTTTCTTGCTCTATTTCTCATTGTCTGGACTTAGTGTTTCATTGATCATCCTGCTGAATTTTCCCTGCTGGCGGTGTAATAAATTACTCTCGGGGAGCTGAATATAAAGATCAAGTCTGTTTAAAACAACTTGGAAAAAGCTGGTGTAAAGGGAAGAAAAGAAAGGGTAAAGGAACATCAGCAAAAATATGAAGCATGCTAAAGGGAAAGAAAATTAAAACTATAAGATAAAATGGGAGTAACAGGAAAGCAAAAATTAAGAGAACAATAATCTCGCAGTGGACTGTCGACAAACGAGCTGTCAGCTTTGACAAATATAATCATGAGAACAATGAAACAATTCTCACTGAAACTAGATAAAAATATAAGAAAATGGAAACTCCAAAGCCTGACATTTGCAAATAACCACAACAGCAAAAGACCTGAAATGTTGCAATAACTGAGACAAAACAGACAGTTGCTATGGAGATAGGGGGAAAGGGGTTGGCAACGTCTCATAGCTACATGAAACTAGATGCTCGCACACAGAAACTCAGTTTATAGAGAGATATAGAAATTTCCAACTTGGACATACTGGTCAGAACTTCATTAACTAATGGTGAATACCCTTACATGCACTTAAGTAACCTTCTTACAGTCTGTGTTCGCCTTTAGGTAATTTCTACACTACCACCTAAATAAAATGTCTGATTACTTTAATCTCAGTGCGAGGGATTAGAGAAGCCTGCTTTGCTCCTGGAAAACATCAATTTCTCTGCCACGTACTCTAATTTGCCTTTTACAAGTGCACATATACATGACAAAATACTGAAACAGGGAGGGAAAGTAGAGTGGAGTGACTGGATGAATGGAGAGATCATTAGTAGTCTACATGAAATGATGCCTCCTCACATTAAAAACAAATCTGCACAAAATCTGACTTCAATTAAAAGTACAGCTTGTGTGCTGGTGTATCTATGTTGCTCTGCAATTACACCACCACATTGCTAGCTGGCAGTAGGGTTTCTATGCCATTTAGTCCATTTGGAGAACCATTACACCCATAACATAATATACTTAAAAGTAATTTAGTTTTAAAGTTTGATGTTTCTACTGGCTGACGCCACAGACTCAGCTGTTTCACAGTTTTGAAAACTTCAGCCTTAAGTATCCATATTTACCTGCAACGCCCTACGGAGCACAGTGCTATGGGGTCTCCCACAACTGCAACCAGGGACTGTGCTCTGGTTATGGCTGTGTTGAGGAGCTTGTAGTTGGAAAGAAAGCCATAGTCAAGGTCCTCTGTTGAGTCCTCAACTAGCTGTTCTTTACGCTTGATGGCCGTCTGCTTGCGCTTGCAGGTGTGCCGTGTCCGTACCGTGCTGAGGAACAGCACCCGGAACTGTTTACCTGCAAATGATTTTTCTTTTTAATGAAATTTCTCAGTACTCTAAGAAGTCATGGCAAAGAAAACATTATTTGAAACAGCAAATGCCATTATAGAAACTCTCCATTTAAGATAGACATTCACGTCATGGCAATCTGAACACTGATAACAGCAGTGAAACTTAGCAGAAGTTGTGTTCAGCGTAAAGAAGCTCTCAATTTAAGCATAATTTTTACTGTAGAGACACAACAATCAACACAACATATAGACTTTTGTGAGACAAGCTTCAGAAGAAATATTAATGAGGTGCTTGGGGAACCATGAGGTTGGATTTGTTTTTCTGCAAATACTGTGTTTAGTTTTTTTTGCCTGACTATGGCTGCTTTCTTCCAATTCTCATTAAACAAGACTATATACATTTCAAAATATTAAAACCTCTGGCCCTAGTTTCAGCATTTGGCCCAGTGATTACACACATCCACTTAAAAGTACTTTTTCTCACCTTGGACATTGAGTACTCTTTCCACGCTGACCTCGTGCATCCTCTTCTTTCGGAGCTCAGCACGAATGCGGAACACCTGGTCAGCGTATGGTGACACCACTCCGATGCTGCCCTCATCCAATTTACCCCAGGCCACTGGCCACTTCTTACGCAACTCCTCCACCCGCTCAACAATCTCAAACACCTACGGGGATGGAGGAGAAATGTCAGAAAGAGGTGACAACAACATTCAATCCAAGATCTCTTCACACAAATCTGACCTGAAAAGAACTGTGGGACGTCAGGGAGCAAGGGAGCCAAGTAAATGTTGCAGCAGTGGGGGACAAAATATTTGAAGAATAAAAGAAGCTTTATTTGATGTGTGGCCACCTATAAATAGTAAGCATTGGTTTGATGACAGTGGAAGGCTTCATGTTTTATTTCAAACAGTCCGTTTGGTCCTATATCATCGTACACTGATAACATAATATAAGTAAGGACATTTATGCAATTTAGCTGAGGATCTAGTTGTATGCTATCACTGTACGATAATTATGATTGTGTCCAATCCAAACTAAATATGTCGCAAATAGTACACCATTTGACCTAGTAATGCAAACATAATGGGAAGGCATCACAAAATTTTTTGTTTCAATAAATGAGCTTCAAATCGGTGCAACTCTCATGCTAGCACTTCAAAGTATTAAAAGTGGCCTCAGCTATTTGTTGTTAAAGCCAGAGTTGGTATTTCGATTTCATATTGTCTTTTTTTGTTAAATGAGCAGTTTTTCAGTTCCTCTTTGGGGCTTTAGCATAGTGTTGGATGCTTTGAACTGTCATGGAAACATTGTCTTCCACTTGAAGCTAAGCCGATCAAAGACACTTGCACAAGACGAACACACAAATACCGTTTTTTCAATACGTTTTAATTTCACAAGATTATGATAATGTTTGACATGGGTGCCTTATCAGTAAGACAGTGGGTAATTCATTTGGCACTGTTGACAGTTTAGGAGCAAAATCAAGAACATCCTTGTTTTAATTGGTTGGAACATGTCAGCAAAGGGTCAGGGGTCAGACACAGCCAGTGACCACAACCAAGTGATTGTACAGAGGACCCATTTAAAAGTTAGAACTGTCAGTAAATCATGCATCATGGGTGTCAAATGTAGCTCATGGCTGGTCTCCTAATTAAGTGTATGGCTTTCATCTTTAATTATTGTCAAAAGAGAGCTGGTTTCCAATTTGTGCTGATGAGGAAAACAATGCTGATGAGTTTTGTATAATGGTTCTGTTTTTGACTTCAGTCGAGTAGCAGAGTATTCCAAATTTTATTTCCTTATAATAAAATCTGTAAATTCTTTATATCAAACTGAGGTCTACACACATTCATAGCGTTGTATCACCATAACTTAATAGCAAAATAAGAAAATGGAATAGCTCACAATGATTAGCTTGATGATGAGCATGTTTCAAACTATATGTCTTTATAGTTCTCTATAAAGAGAACTTGTTCTCTATTATAGTTTAGTTCTATATGTAAAACATCGGAATTACCACAGCAGACTTTGTTGGGTTTTCATCCAATTAAAAAAACAACATTTTCCCAATTTCGCTAACACAGGTGCTGATCTGATTAAATATATCTAGTTACAAAAGTTTTACCAATTGTTTACAATGTATGCTGCTTGTAATAACATTTCCTCTTTGTGTCTATTAATTAATTTATTTTAAAATTCATTATTTTCTTTCTTACCTAATGCCATACCATGCACACTAGTACTTTTACTAGTACTAGTACTTCTGGACACCTGATGTAAAAATATTTTTTTCCTAATAAGATATGCTTGCTTGTTTCACTTACGAGAGGAAGGTAAAAGTCTTTGTAAGTATATAATATTCTTCTAATTCATACCTCAGCGTTGTTGTAGTAGGCAGTGCTGTTCTTCTCCTGGACATCTTCTCCTCTTGCTGTGAAGAAGGTCAGAGGGTAAAAGTCCTTATGGGAGGGCTGTTTCCCACTTGCCATTAGCTTCCCGTCATAAAATAACTCTGATGTGTAGCTGTAGGAAGAGTAGAAGAGGACAGGGTAAGTGACGGTAACTGTAAATGAGAATGGTTGTGCAAGGGCTTTTATCAGAATACTGGACAAAGAAATCAAATAATAAAAAAGGATAATGTCTCACATTTGGGCAATTCTATGCATCACAATACACACACTTCCCTGTAATAAGGCCTGGTATATTACTAAACTGAAGTGAAGCTCTGCAGTGATGACCAGTACTTGTTAACAAAGCATGAGTTACTTTACTTTACTTTACTTGGCAGACGCTTTTATCCAAAGCGACTTACAAGGGGGAGACACAAGCAATTACCATTCGGGTTCTGTAAATTATGAGTTCATGATAATAGACAAAGTGTGCACCTTGTAGCACTGTACTAAGGTACTGCTTACCTTGGAAGAACTGAGATATACTCATTACTGTTCTACGTCTTTCTTGGTATCTGATAAACCTTCAATCTGAATTTCCCATTTTGTACTTCACCTTTTTACCAGTACATGCAACACGCCCACACCAACACAGCCCCTTGTGTTGTTTTGTCATAGAGCTTTTATCTGTGTGAGCACATCCTTTATCATCCCAGTTTCCTCTGGACAACCCATGACTGTCAACTCTTCACCTCCATTTCACCCCAACCCCTTCTTCCCACCACCTCTTCACTCTAGTATTTCTCCTTCCCTCCACCTTTTCAGCCTCTCCTCCCACAGGTTTGACACAAGGCAGTGTTGAGGGCTCACACCTACTTGATGATAGCTTCATGGGAGCGGTAGTTCTCACACAGGAGGATGCGACAAGGGAATTCAGGGGGGTAGTGCTCATACAGTCGGTCCAGCAGTGACACATGCAGGTTTCGCTCCCGCGCAAACTCGCTGTACACAAATGGACTGAGCTGCAAATTGAGGGACAGAAAAAAAGAGTGAGAGAAAGAGGCAGGGCGGGAGGTGAAATGAAACGTTAAGACTCAAAGCATGTCAGGTATTTTGCCATTTTACCCATTAATCCTTATAGCTTCTGTTAAACTTTAGTTTAATGACAAAACTCTGAGTCATTGTTCTTGCTGCCTTGACAGGATGGTAGGTAACAGTGCTTCAAAAAACTGAGGTGGTACTGACTTTGGTACATAACAGTTAAGTAGTAGATTGCAAGCATTACCAAAATTGCCTTGGTTGTTTTGGTAACTGCTATGAAACTAGTTGATTTATTTATTGTTTTGAGGAGCTTATAAGTTGAGGCCTGTGGCAACTTGCTATCTCTGTCAGCTGGTGTTTATGCCGTCAAACAAACAGACTTAAAGTTGCAGTGATTACAGTGGAATTTACCCGCTTTGATTTGAGAGTTTGAGAACATGTCACAGTCAGAGCAAATATGCATTAGCCAGTCTTAGTTACAGATCTACTGCAACATGGCAAGCCAAGGCAGAATAGCATTTGATTGCTTGATACCAAACCACAGGTAGCAATTGATTCTTGTCAGCTTGGAAGAAATATCAAAAGGCTGCGTGTATTTAAGCATAAATCAATTCCCTAAAAACTGTCAAAACTATTTCAGTAATCAGTGTGATTTGTGACCATTTCCCAAACGTGCGTAGATTGAAATTAGACTTCCCATTTGAAAAACTGCACACACCCACACAGACTCATTTACGTTTTCTCTTTTGACCACTGCTGTGTGCAACAAACGCTACAGTATTTATCTTTAATCTTCATTTAAGCTTGCCACTGAGAGATGGTCAGCTAGCTTTAATGACGCCCTACACAGGCAACAAAAAGGCAAATGATCAATAGGTCTTGGCCTTCATTGACTATTCAGCTGCCCTTTCCATTGCTAAATGAAGGAGGAGGTCAACTGTTGTAGTCTGAGCAAAAGTGAGAGATAAAGGAGATGAAAAAATATAATTTACATTATACATTTACATCAGTCTTTGGCACACAGAGTGATTTGGTTGTTATACAGTATAGAAGGGTGGATGGAGAAAGGGATGAGAAAAAGTAATTGACAAAGAAATGGGTGGACATTATATTTTAAATCCATTTTCTTTACTCCAAGAAATAGCAAGAAGCAAAGAAGTAATTAAAGCAATTATCGTGTGCCAGACTCCTGTGTCGTCTTCATCCACTGCCTAATGGTAATCCTGTGCACTGTACAAAAAGCAGGGGAGGAGGAAATAAGGGTTTAACTCCCTGTTTTGGCTTAGAAAGTCTGACTGATGCAAGTTTGTGTTATCTGTGGCTAAAGTGGTCCTCCAGAAGCACTGCTCTACAGTGCCTGTCATCTGCTCTTTTGTATTTGAAGTGGCAAATAAAGTCTAACACACAGTTAAATGCAAATGGAGCTATCGCTTCTACTTTTCATAGCTACTATCTCCAGCTATTTTGCATTCGTTTTTTGGGTTTTTTTAAGACAAAGAAAACACTTCAAACATCTGAGAGAATGGACCCAAGGCTCTGTAATGTGCACTTACCTAATTCTGGTGATTATAGACAAGCAAAGAAAAACTGCAGATTTTCCCACTGTAGAAACTTTAAGTTTCAATTAAATCAAAACTGAACCAAATTAGCCATCTTATAACTGCCCTCATTAACTCTTTGTACTTACCTGCATATGGTCTCCAGCCAGCACGATGCGGGTGGTCTTGCTAGCTAGAGCAAAAGGCATGATGGTTTCACACTCCATGGCCTGAGCCGCTTCATCCAACAGTATATGAGTGAACAAACCTGCCAAAACATACAGGACACCAACTTTAATTTACTTAATACTATTTCAAAGGAGTCATATCATGCTTTTTGTGGTCTGATGTTACATAAATATTTTTGTGAAGTTGGACGTCAATGTTACACAGTCAGAGGTCCAAAGCTTACCTTACTAACTAATTTACAGAAAATCTACTGTAAATTTGCTAACTGATTACACTTTTGTACAACTAGTTATCTAGCTAGTTAGCAGCAGTTACTAATTCTATGGTTTTATTAAAAGTGATTCCAGGATGTGCGTTAACTTGCTAGCTTGCAAATTTGCATCCTGTCAGTCGTTTTCTACACCCAACAGTTCATAACAACTGAAAAACAGCACTGTTTCAGGGTACGCACTGGATGTCAGACACCAGTGTTTCCCCTACCATTATACAAGGGGGGCGCGCCCCCCCCCCCCCCCCCCCCCCCCCCCCCCCCCCCCCCCCCCCCCCCCCCC
>JAUMHL010000001.1:17218885-17236298 GCA_032362345.1 Sandelia bainsii
GGGATCAAAAAATATCAAGATATATATCGTATATCGCCATTCAGCTTAAAAATATCGAGATATGAGTTTTGGTCCATGTCGCCCAGCCCTAATGGTGATATACTTACACTGATATTGACTCATATGAAAAACATTATGGTGAAAACGTTATTTTTCATATCATCAAGCCCCAAGTAGGTTATAATGTAAAATGGACAATTGTACAAACAGTACACATCAGAATACTTTGGGGTTAAAGTTCCAAGGTAAGAGTGAGTTTGAATTTCAGATAAATTCACATCTTGGCCCATACTTCCGGTTTCCAATTAAAACAAAAGCCTACATCAATCATATTCTTGAGCCTAGATAAAACTGCAGCCTTGAAAATCATAGCGGGATTATACAGCAGTTCACTCTGGCTCTAGTCAATAAAGATTAAAGCTGCACTGTCCTCACCTGTCCAACTTCATAAAGAGACATCTGAAGCTGCAAGAGCTGCCAGCATTTCAGAATGGCCGCCAAGCCAGCAAAGCAAGGGATATTCGGTCAACTTTCAAATTGATGTGGTGGCCCCTTTGTGAGGGTATTTGTCAAGTTAATGTGATGTGCAAGTATTAAAAAAAAGTTCCGGCATAATAAATGTGTTTAGGATTAGCAGCATTTAATATGCATGAATGTGTGCACACATCTTTCCTGACTTTTAAATAAATATAAATGGAAGTTCTAGCCTTTACTAAATGTCAGACATCTGTCCATCAATACTGTCCATCAGGACTGAGAAAGAAACTTCCATTATTTTGCTTAACTCAATTTGTTTACATTTGAATTTTTTGTCAAAAAAATAGATTTTACTTATAAAACAAATGTATCTATACCAGTCCAACATGTGTATATGCATATGTAATTATGTACATAGTGGAATACACACCTGTTGGGGCTCCACGGGATGGTGGGAACAAGGCTAATGTCAGGGAAGAGGATGGTATTATCTTTGATGCGATCCAGGGCATAGTGCATCTCACAGAGTGGCAGTCTGTTCAGCTGGAACTGGAGCTCCACCTGGCACAGAGGCAACAACAACAGCTCAGCAACAGCAGTCAATAAAAAATGTTCACCTGCCCAATCATCTAAACCCACTTTGAGATCAATGATGTTATGTTATGAGCAATACAACATAATTTATAATACACAAGCCTTGGAACAAAAGCTATTTTATTTGGAAATCATAATTTCTTTCAGGATTCTGAATTAAATGGGAATTATTCATTTTAGAGAGTGTGGAGAGAGAAATAAACAGATAAAAAGAAGAAATAGTGAACACTGTAAGGAAGAAAGTGGGGAAGAAAGACATTTTGAATAAATGAAATAAACAACTACTACAAGAGCAGGAAAGTCTGAGATATGTGAGAACAAGAAGAGCATGAAACATCAAGGTAGTGTGGAATATTATAAAAACCCACAGAGGAGATAGGGAAGTTAAATTGTAGCACGCAAACGGGCAGGAGCAGCGTTAGCAGAAGAATAAGAAGATTATGTTCCCACAGTGATAGGATGAGGTTGTTTTGATAACTGTTAACACAGCACCTTGTTTCCTCTGCTGCCATTCAAGCTGGAAAGGAGAAAAATATCTGAGGCTGCTAAAGGCAGCAGAGTTTTTCAACAAAGGGAGATTTCTCAGAACCAGAGAACCTGAGACAAAACAGTGCACACACACAGGTTTTCTTGGAAAGAATGTCTTCTTCCGTGCTGTGACCTTTTGTGAGAACACTAATCAGAAAGTGAAACTTTCATTTATAGAGTTTTCCAAGATCATAACATCGGAGAGGATTTAATATGTGGTAGTGACAGCAGACAGCAGCAGACTGAAATGCGCTAAAAGCGCTAAAGTGTCTCCTTTTCCCATGGTCGAGCCAATACCTGTATTTCTCTGTCAGGCTGTAGCCCCAGCTCGTCACAGCAGTCCTTGCAGATCCTTAGAAAGATGTACTCCTTAGTCTTCTCCTCAATCACAGCCTCGTAAACACGCTCTTTGACTCCAGGAGGAGGCTGGCTGCTGATCCCTTCACGGCCCAATGGCAGCAGTAGGACTGAATTTACCTTGGTCATCACTAGCCTCCCAGCCAGTGTGTCCTAAGGTAAGAAAAACAGTGCTTAGGATCCACATGTCACTAATAGGTAGTCTCAGTAACAAAGAACAGAAACCAGTGTGGCATGTGTGTACGGCATTTGCCAATGCAATAGATCCAGTTACCTCAGAAAGTGTTTCAGTGAGTTTGAAACGTGCAAAGAGCTGCCCATTCTGGGCATACTTGGCTCCAACAGAAATGCCAGTCAGCATAAAGCTGGTGACTAGCTGGAGGTTCACTTTGATGTTAAACCTGTGGGGACAAGCATGGACATTTGGTTATGCTTTAGCAGTCCTTCAGCCTGGTCTGACAACAATCAAGATACTGCCCTGTTACAGTCTTGTAAAAGATGTTAATCAGTACTCTCTATTCAACTACCAAAGCATCAGTACATCACACCAGTGCTGGTTTAAATGTCACATAAGGAGCTTAGGCAACAGGCCACAACAGATACCAGCCACACACCAACTACACTCCCATATAATCTTTGTCCTAACACATTACTAAGCAAATCATATTTGCATTAGGCATCTGAGCAACTGAGGTGAGTAAAGATTGGCATCACTTTTTTTTTTAGCTTTGAGCATTTGCAACTTAACAGAGCACCAGGGTCCTAGAGGAACATTGTTTCGTTTCACTGTATACCATGTATATTGTTAGAATGACAATAAATCTGACTTGACTACTTGAGTAAAACTTGAAATAGTAGACAAATTATGTTTTAATATGTCAATTCTAAAGAGAAAAACAACCACTGGCACTGTAAACATATTCAGAGCAAAACTGAAGCCCTTTCAGGAAAAATATCACTTCATTTCCAGGTTGTCTAAGATTGCCTTGTTGGTTTCTGCTGAAATGATGAAACAGTAAGCAATTTCGGTGATGAACTCTGATGGATGACTGACGTACACAGATAAGTTCACACACTGTGTATTTTTATGCAAACCAGAGGTGTTACGCAACCAAAAGGACTCTTGAGGTTTGTTGTTAAGGTTTTGCATCAGCTTTCTGGGTAAACTCTTAGAAAAGGAAACATTTAGACAAAAACAGACAGCAAGGCACCCCTCGTTCTCCATGACTAATCAGCTGATGCCTCTTGCCGTCCTGATATAAGACTGCTTAATAGGAGGATGTTACTCTCATTAAACATGAACCATATCTAGTTTAACATTACTTAAATAATCAATGTAATAGAACTAGTTTTTAAGTTATAGGCTATATTTAAAAAATGGCAGTTTGCCATTTTCAGATGCATGGGAACCACATTTAACCAGATATGCTGAAACTGAGTCATTAAACCATTAGAGACTGAAAGAACAAGCTTAGCAGCAGAGAGATTATTCATATGCACACTGAAAATGCAGATGATTAAAAGAAAACTTCACTGCAGATAATAACAGAGAGGGATCCATTATTCAATTCTTTACCACGTCAAAGATGGAGATGAGATCAAACTAAGAGCAAAGAAAGCTGAAATATTTAAAATGCCGAAGGTCCCCTGTACTTTTTTCACTGAATTTGAGATTAACCCATAGGAGTGTATGGTCACGCTAACGTGATCAAATCACATGACTGGTTCTAGATGGCATAGCATAGAAACAAAGTCAGTCATACTGTTATTTTACTTGCAATCAGCAAGACATTTAGTTAAACCAGTGGAGCAGAAGGTAAAGATTTTTAAAAGGCACAAATCACCATCTATTTTAGAGGAATAAAATACCCTTCTTCTTCCCTGCTTCCCAGAATTCACCTTAGACACATGTTGTTTAATAGTACTGGCACTGTGAGTCAAACTGTGAGTGAGAAACACAGACAGCAAATTCACAATGAAGGTCAAGTCTGACACCTTGTGGTGGGCAGACATCTCACAAACACAAAAGTAACGTCAGACAAAGTCATATTTGTATATGTGTAGTAACAACGGCTGAGCTCATTCTCAGATTACAAATAATACAAATAAATAAAGTAGACTGAAAAGAAAACTATATCAATACAATGACACTGTCATGTCATCTGCCAGCATTGGAGTGATTAGGTCCTGGACTTGTTTAGTAACATTTAATACGACCAGGCTCTTAATGAGTCTCTCTATTTGCATTTTTAGCCTTGCACAGTAAGTTTTAAGTTTAACTTTATAGAACATCTATGGAAAATATCTCTTATTAACTCTAAGAAGAAATGGAAATATGTGTACTTACTTGCTAACTTCCTTATATTGTGCAATCTCCTCTATGTAGAGCAGGTCATGCAGCCGGGCCTGGTAGTTGTCTTTGGTCAGAGTCTTGTCCAGGACTGACTGGGTGAAGAGCTGGTCGGCAGACAAAGGGATCTGATAGCGCGAAAGGAGGCTACGCTCCAGATCAGCCATCTCATTAGGAATAAACTCTACTATGGTCTTACAGGAAGAGTCCCAGCGTTTTGCAGTTATCAGGAGCTGCTGCCTGGCTGCCATCAGGTGTTCTAAGTCTAGAGAAAAAGACATGTTATGGATATTAGCATTAACTGCATTAATCTTGATATTGTAAAAAAAATATTTGCCCCTTTCCTGATATATATATATATATTTGGTTTTGTATATTTGTCATATTCCAATGATTCAGATCATCAATCAAATGTTATACTACACAAAGATAACCTGAGCAAATACAAAATAGGTGTTTTGGAATTACAACACTCATTGCACTTTTTTAAAAATCTTTTTAACAACACTTTTCAAAGACCTCCTGATGACATCCTTGCTTTAGCATACCTTCAATAGAGGCAGCATCCACCATGATCCGCTGCATCAGCACAGGTTCTGAGCCAAAGTCAAAAACTGCCGTCTGTCGAAAGGTACCAAAGATCTCTGTGCTGAAGCCCACTGCTACTTTGTAGATACTGTGGTCCAAGCCATTGTCAGCTGCCACTGTCAGAACAGAAAAGTTTATTTTGTGTGCATTTAAACTTTCAGTCCATTGCTGACAAAACAAGTGATGTAACTTCAAAATTAAATCAAAGAAAATTAAAGAAAACACAGTTTGCAAGTTATACATGTCTACAATTGTAACAAAAAAACTGTATGTACACATGCTAGGGCTGCCTACATTTACACCAGTCAGAGCTGCACTCGCTTCTAGTTTGGGTGTAAGTGAGAAGAAATGTAAAAGAATGTCATATATAGTAATTTATTATAATATATATTTATGCTCACAAATAGAAAAAGTAATAAAAAGTGAAATATTTCATTCCTGAACACTAACTATGGATGTAAGACCTACATGCTGTTTCTTCTCCTGGAGTCCACTCCTGACAGCCTTTGGGTACAGCTTGTAGCCGCTCCCCGCCTGATACACCTGTGATGAAGAAGTGTGGTCGGTGGGCGTCATAGAGCAGGGCGACACGGTACAGCTTTCTAGCAGGCTAGTAGAAGATACAGACAGGAGATCAAATGAACATATGCATCATTAAAATATGATTAGTATAAAGGATCATGCAACTCCCAATCTTTCTGTGTTCATACTTTCATTTTAATACACGTGAATATACTTTATCCTACCTTGCACAACAACGAAAAGGTCCAGGAGTGGGAAGATTTTTTGGTGGTGACTGTAACAGAGAGGCTGGAGCTGGTTTCAACAGTCACTCCTTCTAAACAGTCGCTTAGCTAGGAAACAAAACATGTTTAGACAGAATCTACAATTGTAAAAGTATTTTAGAAATATTTTACATAATATAGTCTATAAAGACATGAAAGTTAAGTTCAATGATGCATAAATCATAAATAACTACAACCTTTGAAAACATCACAAATTGCTGAAGAAAACTGATAATCGAATAAAGATTTTGAGACTTCCAAGGACAAGGTCCACTGCTTCATTGTTTATTAATTATTTGTTAAGTTATAAATGATGAGGGGAATATAGACAATAAATAAATAAACAGATGTACATGTATTTGTATGGGTAGCAGAAGAGCAAAGTTAGTACAAACCTAATTTAAACAAAAGCTACCAACTTGATGCAACAAGGGTGGAAGTAGTGGCCCTCTATATTCACAAGGTGTGGTGAATATAAACGTTTTAAGAGACTTTTAATAAAAGCACAACATAGTACTATTTCTTCACGTCTTTGGGTGGTCCTACTAGAAAGTGAACCCTCACTTTGGCACTTTGCGTTTTCCTGTGCTCTACCCAATGAGCCACAAAGCTGCTCACCACTTTCTCTGGGGACAGGGAGTTCATCCACTTCTCTATCAGGGTCTCCATGTAGTTTTCGGTGAAGTGTTTACTCTCCTGCTGCTGTTTGAGGCGGATGAGGCGTGACGCATAGCGCTTCTGCCACTCCATCAGCTCCTCCTGCGAGTGGGCTGATGTACACTGGGCCCCGTACCGACACAGACCCTGCTCCAAGTACCTACAGTGAAGGCGAACAGCATACTGAAGTGGTGCTAAAACAAGTAATAAATCAATAATTCAACTTGAGAAAACTCATGAGGAATAATCCCCAAGAATGCCAAACATTTGCTAATTACAGCTTCAACAATGTAAGAATATCATTTCATTGTTGCATACCATAATAAATTTAGTACCTTAGTATATTTGACTGTTAGTGAGGAAAAATAATCAATCTGCAGATGTACTCGTGTGTTTAATCCAAATGTCATAACAAAAAAAAACTTTCATAACATCAACTGACCTTGCAGGAAACTGAAGGTCTACTAAGTTTAAGTATGTAGGCAGTAGATAGGTGACTGGCAAATATACAATATTCAAGCAAAGGCCAACATAAGCTTGATAATACCAATAAAGAGCCAATACAGCTGTCTAACCCCGTTACCACCCTGTAGTACATACATTGTGCTGGTGGTGCTTCAGTGGGGCATGTAGGCTAAGAAAGACACTCTCAAATAAAACGAAAGAAATGCAAACTCACAAGACATTCACAATAATAAGCCTAAGGGTCATCTATCAAACGTTATGGCAGTTCAGTATTGTGAATCATAATTTTATAGCCTTCACTGTGACTGAGTACCATCATTACTTCCTTTACTTTACTAGTAACACATGTCTGCAAATGACCAAGCAGTTTGCATTACCTTTTACAGAGAGTGTACTCCTCACTGCTGGTGACTCCTCGGGGAGGAGGCCGGAACTGCCAGCCATCTTGGACCTCTGTCAATACATACAGCCAAGTGGTCAATATAACACTGAGCCAACACAACCTTAGTTGTGTAATTCAAGTTGGCAGTTGGAACCAAGTGAAATACTTTCCATACATACAGTGCTGTGAAAAGGTATTTGCCTCCCTTCCTGATTTTTTTTGGCATATTTGTCACATTTAACTGATTCAGATTGTTAATCAAATTTTAATATTACACAAAGATAACGAGAGTAAATACAAAATGCTAATTTAAAATGATTATTTCATTTATTAAGGAAAAAAGTTGTCCAAAACTGCCTGGTCCTATGTGAAAAAGTAATTGCCCCCTAAACCTAATAACTAGTTCTGCGTCTTTTGACGGCAACAACTGCAATCAAGCGTTTACGATAACCGATAATGAGACTTTTACATCGCTGTGGAGGAATTTTGGCCCACTCTACTTTGCAGAATTGTTTTACTTCAGCCACACAGGAGAGTTTTTGGGCATTAACCGCCTATTTAAGGCCATGACACAGCATCAATCAGATTTAAGTCCCAACTTTGACTAGGCCACATTTTGAGCCATTCAGAGGTGGACTTGCTGGTGTGTTTTAAATCATCGTCTTACTGCATAACCCAAGTGCGCTTGAGGTCACAAAATGATGTCTGGACATTTTCCTTCAGGGTGTTCTGGTAAAGCGCAGAATTCCTGGTTCCATCAATTATGGCAAAATGTTCAGGTCCTGAAGCCCCAGACCATCACAGTACCACCACCATGTTTGACTGTTGGTATGATGTTCTGTTAGTTTTGGCAAATGTGAGATGAGCCTTTGTGTTCTTTTTGGACAGCAGTAGCTTTGCCTAGAAATTTTTCAATGGATGCCATTTTTGTCTCTTTCTTATGGTTGAGTCATGAACAAGGCCTGAAGTTCTTTAGATGTTGTTCTGGGTTCTTTTATGATCCCCTGGATGAGGCTCACCACTGTTCCGAGTTCTCTCCATTTGTAGCATGCTTCACTTTGTCAGACAGCTTCTATTTAAATGATATATTGAGTCAACAGGTCTGGCAGTAATCAGGCCTGGGTGTGGCAAGTGAAACTGAACTCAGCGTTCCAAAAAGTGTAGTTAATGGCAGACATTCATAATTCAGCAAGGGAGGGCAATTACTATTTCCACATAGGGCCAGGCAGGTTGGGACAGCTTTTTTCCCTTAATAAATGAAATCCTCATTTAAAAACAGCATTTTGCTCTGGTCATCTTTGTGTAATATTAAAATTACACAAAGAGAGTAAAATACTTCTTTACCGCACTGTAAATAATATCTGTAATATAATATCTACTGTACTTAATTGACTTGGTACCTAAATAATCATATGTACTTGTCAGTCCTTTTATTGCAAGTTGAAAGACATGCTGAAATTGACTCATGTTACAAATTTGCTCACCTTCCTCCTGGTCATCTGTGTATTCTGGGGCCATCTCACTATTTATAGCCTGTCAGACACAGAGATGGGGTTAGCATACAAAAGTGCAGAAATTATTACTATATTGTAAACTACCAACTTTGCCACATAAAAGCAGCCGGACTTATATGCAAATGTGTAATAAATCCACAACAGCCACAAGCTAGACAGGAGAGCACAAAATAATTAAGTTAGCGTTGGAATCAGGCCATTAGTCATGTTTATAACGCTCGACTGCAAGCACTATACCATCTTCAGTAAAACCAACAAGCACCAAAAGGACCTGCTTACCTCTATTTCTGAGAGCAGCATTTTTAATCTGGTCAGGTCCTTTGTGACAATGCCATTCTGTGAAAGCAGGGGAAAAAAATATTATAATTATTATAATATTTATTGCAACAACATATAGTGTGCTTTCAGCTAATGTTTATGAAAAAGGTAAACATGCCACGGTGGAATATCCCAGCAGATCTTACTTGGTGTAATCTTATGTCATTTCCAGACTCTACAGACAAGACCAACACATTTCTTTAGTAGACATATTTTATAATTTAATCTGATACAGGGGTACTAATTTAATCTATCCTCCGACCCTTCTGAAGAGCAGATACTCTCTACAACATTCAAACTGTGAAGAGAGGTCATTGAAAAATGTATAAAAAACAATAATAGTACCAGCTGACTCAATGCCCCATTTCTGATTTTTACACTTCTGGATACTTTTAATCAACAAAAGTCTTAAATAGGGTTAAGTGTTAATTAATTACCTTATTCCAGTGAAACTTTCTACAGCACAGATTACAGCAGAGTTTTTCTAGTTTGGTTTTCAAATTCATATACAGGTGCCGGATTGGTGACGCCTGGTTACGTTAAAGCACATTTATGATATAAATCAAATAAAAACAGTAGGCAGTTGACTACATCCTCGTAGCTATGTATGAAATGACAACACATTGTGTATGGAGTGCCAGCACCACACAAAGCTAAGATGAAGTGGCAAATAAAGGAGAAAAGAGAGAGCTCTGCCTCCTCTAGTGTTTCCATTCTGTTTCTCTCATACTTGTCTGCAAAATAAATGGATTTGTTCAACAGTCCACTTTTGGAGAGAAAATATGATAAACTACATAACTTGAAACCACGGAAATTCAACTCTTGGGAGTGATGCTAAAATACAAGGACAGACAGGATGAGGAGGAGTTCAAAGAGCACAAAGAGCCTTAAAATAGTAAAATGAAAAAGTATAAAAGGGATTGTCAGAAGTAAAAAGATAATTCACCAAAGCTGTATCCATATAATGTTTGTTTGTGCATGTCTTAAAAAGTCAGAAAGAAACACGCAGAGACATAGTGAACAGGATTGTCCCCACTTGAATAAAATCAAGTGAACCTCTGAATATGTAGTTGAGTGAGCTGCAGTGGGCAGGAAGTGACTGCAAAGAAGAACACTGGAACTGGAGGAGGCACTTTGGCAGCAAAGCACATGCTGATGTATAAAGACAGTGGTTAGGATTAGCAAAAGGGAGAGAAGAATGAAAAAAGTGAAACATACACTTCCAGTCAAAAGTTTGTACACACCTTCTCCTTTGGTGACTTTTATTTATTCTTTACTTTGTACATTAATACTGAAGACATCCAAACTATGAAGAAACACAAAGTGTTGAACAACCCAGACGACATTTTATATTTTTGATTCTTGAAGTAGCCATCTTTTGCTTTGATGACAGCTTTGCACATTCTCAGTCAGCCTCATGATGTAGTCACTTGGAATGGTTTTCCAACAAACCTGAAGGAGATCCCAAAGCTGTTCTCCCAAAACATTTCAAATGGGTTTAGATTGAGTGATTGCGAAGGCCAGGTCCTCTGATGCAGCACTCCATCACTCTCCTTCTTGGACAAATAGCTCTTACATAACTTAGGTGTGTTTGTGGTCACTCCTGATGGAAAACAAATGATGGTCCCACTAAGTGCAAACTTGATGATGATGCTACAATATGCTGTGGAAACCATGTTGTAAGTCATCAACAGTGTCACCTTGTTTTCTTAAGTAATGATGGATTGTATATATGGATTTGTACCGTAGTTATAGTAGCACTAATAGGGCTATTGATTCTGTACCCACCTCTGCACTGAGACAACTGATGGTCTAAAGCACAAATTAACTCTTGACAAAAAAGTCTGTGAATTGAAAACCATTCCAAGTGACTACCTGTGTTAATGTCTGAGTGAGCGTGTCAAAGGTAAATGTAGCTACTTTAGACAATCTAAAATATAATTAAATAATAAAGTATAATACATATCGTAGGTTATTTAACATGTTTTTGTTGACTACGTAATTCCATATTTGTTCTGTCATAATTTCAATGTCTTCAGTATTGTACAATGTTGAAAATAATAAAAAATAAAGAAAAACACTGAAGGAGAAAGTGTGTCCAAATATTTGACTGGTTGTGTATACGAAAAAAAAACCTTTGTATGTGTGTCCTACACTGTCTTAGTAGGCGTACTACACCTTATTTTCATTTGGCACATTTTAGCTGCTGAATACCAGATCACAGCAAAAGTCAGAAAGGCAGTCATGTTCATCAACATTCAGCATTTAAACCCATTCCACGCACTGTCCAGTGACATTAGCAGCTCTTTTTTGGAAGGAAAAGTCAACATCAACAACCATAATATTTTAGCCCTCACATCCTAATAATCATCAACATGCAGGCTGACTGTCTGTATGCATGTACTGTATACGCTGTTTGTTAATCATACCATTGGCTCTCCATACAAGGCTTTAGAGAGGATGCTTGCCACCTCCTGCAGGCTGCCATCCAACAGCATGGAGCGCATGCTGGCCTGTAGTGAACCGTCTCCCCTGGCAATCTCTTCTGCCAGGAGTAGGACAGGACAAAGAAGGAACAGGTAGGGAGAGAATTCATTCAGTTCATCCAATTACATTTCTTCTAATAGATGTATTAAGTTGTTTCCAAGTCTCTTCTCTATAAAAAAAAAGAAAGCATCCCATTCTGCTAACTACACTACAACAGTGGTCTGCTATCTCAGGCTTACCTCAGTTTGACTAATTATACTTTGCTTCACTAGAATTGTCTGTCAGTGACAATTTTTTTAAACAATGACGGAAAAATCTAAAAGCCGTCCATCATTTTAACAGATTAAAACACTCAGGGCAATCTATCGTAACTTCAAGTAATCCACACCATTGTCCAGTTGGTGGTGAGTGTGTATATTAATTATCTTTTGATCTCACATGTATCACCACCTCTAGCTGGCTTTGCTCATGGCATTAGTTTGAGTTTACAAAACGACAGGTTCTGTGGCATCACACTCACACAGGCAGATACACAGATCTTTTCAGTTTTGCACAGAGCAGCATGCATGGTGGAGGCACCGCAGACAACGCACTCATTGCATCTCACTATCCGAGTGCTGCGAGCGCACTGAAGAGCCACAGACTGGAAAGCCTGGACCACTATGGGTCACAGAGGGGTGCAACTGTGCCACAGGTGCAGAAGGAGCCTATGTGGGATTTCCTCCAGATGAAGCAAATTCTAGCAGGACCGGGAAATCCCACGTTCAGAGAGTGACTGCAAAAAGTGGCTGCTCAGTTGATGTCTCGTAAATCTTTTCTCTCTATGGCCTAATAAATGTATAATCTTGTCTTAATTATTAAAAACTGAAAAATGAACAAATAAAGATTACATGTAATTACAGTTTTAGAATGTAATTATTATTTTTTTAAGTAGAAATACTTGACTTTAGGGCATTATGTTTGACTAAAATGAAGAAAATGAAAGATCTAAACATTAGTTTTCTTAGCCTTTGGTATTTAATTCTGACTTCATTCTATTTATCAGTGGACAGTAGTAAACAACTTGGATTTGGCAGAATAAATTAGCCCAACTTTAAGATTTCTTATATTACACTGGCATATAAAAACTTGCTTCTATGACAAGGTAAACAAAAGGGATATACACTATCAGCAGCTGGTTCCAGTTTGAACTGCTACTCACCATGTTTGCAGTCTTCATCAGCTTCATCATAGTTTTTCTATAGGGAGACAAAGAAAAATTGAAGTAAAAAAGTGGCAGTCATAACAAATAGCTTTTGTTGGATATGTTGTGTTCAGGGGTCAAAACTACATATGACACTCCAAGAATGGCTATCTTTGCCTCACAGCGGATTCACTCACACTATCATTATAGGACTTAAGCAGTTTCCATAATCTTAGGGCTTAAGTAACTTAAGTGTAATTTTAGTGCTCTGTGAAGATAATATTAGGAAAAATTTAAGATTTCTGTTCTTCTATATAACATGCTTTTCATGGTCATTTACCCAGGGATTAGAAGTACAGCAGTGGTTTTAAAGCACAATGATCAGCCTACATTATTTGTGTAATGTATTAATTTAGGGACTGGAGAAAACTGTACTCTATTTGGTGATAGCTACAGTAAAGAGCTCTTACCCCAAATTATATCATTTTTCAAATAAAGGTTCCACCCCTGTCAAAAAAACAACAATCCCACATGTACTCTGAACACTGGTCTAACTGTGACTGTCTGGTAAAATGGAAAATAGAAAAAAAACTGGCAGCTACAAAGCAAGAGGGGAGGAGGGGAAAGTGTACAAAATAGCTTTCACTCAAACAACATGGAGATATCACAGCATTCAAAGTTAACTTGTGGAGCCTCAACAACAATGTTCAATATGTCATCACCTGGAGAAGCAGGTACTCTTTATGCACCAAATGTACGCTACAGAAACAAAGCAAAATGTCTTCAACACACACATTTTTACATGTGTAGCTGAATCTGACCAAACCTCTTAACACAGATAATGTTCAGGGTAGATTTGCTGTGTTAATAACAACCATTTTGTCCCTCAGTGTAAACGTGTCAACCTGAAGATTTCATAGTTTACTTGTGCTATGAAAAATGTAACAGCGACTGTCAAGCAAATGGTTATGATTAAGTAATTAGGTGACATTATGAGATTAAGCATTGGGAAAACACAGTGTACCCTTATTAAATTCTTTCTATTGTGTCTTTGTCACTTGTAAAAATCGGGACGAGTTGGCAGTTCTCTCTCACTGTAGTTCAAGGATACACTATTAACTCATGTTTGCTACCACCACTATCCTCACCAGCTGCAGGAAGGCAGCAATTCGGTAGAGAAGGGCGCGGCTGCGGAGGGGCCTGGCGGCAACAAGTGATGTAGGGCTCGGCGGGACAGGGGCACCGGAGGAAGGGGCTTGGGGTGCAAGGACCACAAGGGCGTCCGTGCTGTGATTGACTGCCGCCTCGTACTCCCGCCTTGCTAACGATTTACTGGCTTCTTCACATGACTTCTCCGCTCTCCTGTCCGCCATGACTCAGGGACAAAACGTCTGGAAGCAGAAAAAGACAAAAGGAAAGACACAGAATGAGCGTTGTCTCTAAAGCAGGGTTGGGCAATAGGAAAAATAATTCCTCACTATTATCTTTTGGTCACAGTCACTACAATTAAAGTGACAAAATTTGTCTACAGCTAGTGTGAAGGAAGGAAGAAACATTGATATTGACACTTTATAATGATGTTATAAAGAACTGAAAATGGAAGAGAAAAAAGAGAACTAATTGGTCACATGGTTAAGAACATTGTCTATAGCAAATAGTAATTCTGTCTGGCACGCATTCCTAACATGCAAACTAATGGCTGGACAAAAAAAAGAATAGTTACAATTAAGATATGAGTTTAGTTAGGGAGTTTTTTCAAACGCTACAGTTCAAGACTGACAACTTTCTAACTCACTAGTATGCTGCATAATAAAAAACATAACACTACACTTTAAGCATATAATAGTAATGTCTAATATTCTGAAATTCTGTAAAAAAACAACCATCAATCATAAACATAATTGACATCAACATAAAATACACCATTTCAGAACTTAATTAAACACATGTAAATACTTAATTACTTAATAACTCTGGGTATTTTTCAAAGTTGTTCAGCTGACAACAAAATGCCATTCATCCACTCCAAAAAACAATACAAATTTAAATGATACAGGATCTGAGACTACAGCAAAACAAACTTGAAAACCTTGAAAACATCTAGTAGGAATTCACACTGAAAGCCAAACGTAAGCGCTACTGAAGCAACATTTCACCCAATCCACAACAAGTTCAACTCCCATTCAGTGCATCTGTTGTCAGAGGAGTAGTCTGTGTCTGTCCATCAGCAAAATAAAGGGACAGCATCCTGACACCAGAAATTTAGTGGACAAAAATAGTTTTCATGTAGGCGCAGCAAAAAGCTGTTTTTATCTTCTATGGATTCTTTGATTTTGCTGATATTCCCCTGCCCACTACACAGAGCAAGAAAAGTGAAACGGGAAAGCTCACAGTGACACAGAGAGCCTAATCAATCACTACTGATACCAGTAAGTTTTTTCCAGTCTTTAGAAGTTACTCTTCAAAAAAGAGAGGGGGGGTGCAGAAATGATAACTTAATTTTTATTCAAACTAAATATTTATATATATATATATTTAAAATATTTTCTTCTGTAGCTGAGCCAGCTTTTCTGCCTTCCTGTAACATATGATATTTTTCTCATGTTGTATTTGCAAGCACTAAACTAACACAAAAGGGGATAGGAATAAGAACATTTTATTGTTCCAGCATCTCAATATTTGCATCTTTTTCATTCTTACATTATTTTAAATTATCTATGTTTAAGTTTTATAGAGTTGGTGCGTCAAAACGAGCAATCTGATGCCTTCATCTTCAGGCCTCCTTCCTATCCTGAAAAATTGTGTTTTATGGGTGGTAGCATGCCACATAAATGTCTGTTCATCAGGACTTATGTCCTCATTTGGTTGATGTGATTGATCTGTGCCATAGGGAGAAGATGTGGCTCATATATACCATATGTTCTGTATGTCTGCTCACATAGTGTACATTAAAATACATTAGCAACATGCTGGGAAAGCACTAATCACATGAAAAGTCTAAATTATCATCTTAAGCTCAAAAGTCAACAGAAGTCAAGTCATCTGTCTGGTGTCACATGACTGATAAGACTAAAGGCACTGTCACGATTGATAATGCAAAATAAAAAGGCTTTATTAAGACAATATGATGTGCTGAATAGCATGAAGAAGGAAATGGGTGTGTTGTGACACCCCATGGCTACAGAGTCAAACAGCATCAACTATGTGCCAACGGAATTCATGCCAACACACTCAATCTCTACTGTGGACTGTAATTTAGAACATCTACTTTGGGATCTACGCTCCCTCCATAGTTTAGATAATGCATCAACCTCACTTGCACTGATGACAATGGTATATTTATACATTACTTTTTTATGCAAACATTTAAGCCATTTGAGAAATTAGAGATTTCTAATATGTGCATCAACCTAAAGGGGTGTATATTACCTTCATGGGTAATATTATTTCTTAATGCTTTCTTCTTATAAACATTTACTAAGTTTTATGCCTTTAACACAGTACCTGAAAAAATAACTATGGCAACCTCAGTGTATCTAGTAATAACACGCATTCAATAACTGCCATTACAGCTGTGATTGTTTTTTCCGGCCTACAACTATGAGATTCAAAGTCCTGTCACTAATAAATTTACATCTAAAAACACACACAGCCATATTCAAGCGTAATAACAAATAGTTTGTGGTTCTGTGTGGAGGAGGAGGCTGTGTTTGGTTGTAGGTGGTGGTAGAACAACACAACATTCAACTACTTTTCTCCACTTTAACTACATAAGTAATATATAAGTAATTTCTATAAATTGTGATTATCTCTGTTTTCAATTCAGCCAGTTTTAAAAGAGGTGTTAGGTTTTCCATTTAGGAAAACTGTAAAACTTTTTAACACCATGTAAAAGTTGACAAAGCCAATTCAAAATACTTTAATACTCAAATTTTAAGCATTGTTAAGAAATACAGAAATAACACAATACTTTAAACTTGTTTTCAAGATCTTTTAACCGTATCACAGCACTTAAATCACATGCAGCAAAAAGGTGTTCCACTGTGTTAAATATGCAGTGGTTACATGTGGTTCTGCAGCAGGCCTCACTGGGTGAGCAGAGAAGTCCAACTGAGTATTACATTTTATGTTACTGCAGAAATCTGTGTTCACATTTACATAGAAAGCCAAGCAGTGTCTTACCTATATTAAACCCTGGTCTGAGGCAGGAAGATGACGGCTGGCCAGATAACAACTGTTAACTAAAAAGAAGGTTTATCCAAGGTCACTGACTTGACATGAAACTGAATGGTTTTCCTAATCCCCTAAATATTCAGCTTGAAGACGAGTTAACCTACACCTGATACTACTTTACTATATAATGACCCCCCAAAGCCTTGGGTCCCCAGTGACATTTCATTCATGTTGTGCCAAACATCAAAAAACAAGCAGGGCTTGATCATGAGAATGTAAACCTCAGTCTAAGATTTTATTAGGCAGTGTGCCCTCCTTCACACCAACCAGCACAGATCAGGATAAAGAGGGTACATCATGACCTGCTGGAGAACACCAGCCCTAGAAATTTTCAACCTTGGCCAATAGCCTAGTAACTTTTGCTCCTATATCCACCTCACTGGTTTCACTACTGGCATTGTAGCTCATCTCACAGTGACCACAATAATTATTTGACGTTGACTTTCCATCCTAGCACCCACCACAGCCTGGAATACAGCTTTGGACAATGACTGG
>JAUMHL010000001.1:17246440-17264994 GCA_032362345.1 Sandelia bainsii
TACAGAACCCAAATGGTAATTGCTTGTGTCTTCTTGTAAGTCGCTTTGGATAAAAGCGTCTGCCAAGTAAAGTAAAGATTAACTAAAATCTCATCCAGTTGCTTGTATTGGATTATAATTTGCAAAAATACTTTGAGAAATCTTGACAGAATATATCAAGAGACTCTTAACTGTAACTAAAAGTGAGATTTTTTTTTTCATGAAGTGTCTTCACCTGCACTCGTTATTAAACTGTAATCTCATACTAAGTGATACAGTGTGTGAAACACTGCTTTGTATTCATGCATTTGTCTTTCTTTATTACAGCCATGTTTGCAGTGCCCATGCACTTTGGTCTGAACACTTCTTGTATTACAACATATGCCAGTCAGGTTAAATAGAAGATCCACATACAACTGTTAACCAAATGTAAGGAGTTTATTGTTTACATTGCTAAGTGCATGTTTCCAAGAGTTTTGAGACATGTTCTCATACAGCGATAAATGCTAAAGTAATTGTTATAATCTACAAATGGCAATGGGAAACAAATATGGAGATCTAGTCGCTTACAGAAGGGGAGATGCTCATGTGTTTATGGTAAATTTTACTGGACAGTAAAAAAAAAAAAGAACAAAGTTAGAGGGCTGTCTATGTACTGCGGTGCACTCAGTCCATCGATATACTGTATATTCAAAAACATTTCCACAGAAGGGAAAACTACAAATGTGGACCAAACATAAAATGTTTCATGCTGTTCTTCTTTCACTGCAGGTTGTGGATCATCTCCTCCTTGGCAATCAGATGTGTGGTCTTGTTGACCAGAGACATGAGAGAGTTGAGTTTGTGCGACCAGTCGTTGAGCAGATCGTTGGGATCTTTGGGCCTCTGAAAGTTGATGATGCCGGCCAGTCTGTCCACCTTGGCATAGATGGTCTTGTTTACAACTAGGTTGGAAAGGAACTCCTCAGATTCCTGACAAAATATTTGAGCGAACAGACATATTAGTGTTTTAGTTTTACTTTTTTCCCCCCCAGTGAGACCAAATCATGTTAATTAGATTCTTTACCATCCAAAGGCAACTCTGCAAGTCATAGTGGCAGAAGTATAATTTTTTTTTTCTTCAAAGGGTAAAAACACCCACACATTCTTATGCAGCCAATAAATCTGTAATGAAAACCTTCTCATAATATATAACATAATATAATTAATATCATTGTATTAATTATATTAATATATAAATTAGTTTATGCAAGTAGAAAATGCAGTAGCCAACCAGACAATTCAGAATTTATATTTTCATATAATGTACATTAAATTTGTCAGTAACACGCAATTACTAAACTCATTTCTTTAGAAGAAACATACTCACAAACCATAAATTGTTACAGAAAATGTGTCTTTTCTCTGCTGTTAGTGTGAGCTTCAGTTTGCATGAGCCATTAGTAGAACTGATGCTTACGTCAATGGAGAGGTCAAGAAGTCCGGCCATTCTCTTCATTGTGATTCTGGTGTAATATTTGGCCATTATTCTGATGTTCTGGATGCAAAGGAGAGAATGTCATTAATATACAAATCTACAGCATAATATCTGCATAAATTATTTAAAGTTGGAACAGAGGAGCTGTCAGGTCACATCAGCACTTATAGCCAAACAAATATATACATGACTGAAATCCATTAGCAATCCAATTAGAATCTACTTCAATACTGCATATAACTATTTGACAGTTTAGTCACATAATCTGTGCAGAGTTTCAATATCACCTCCATCACTTTTCTTTTTTGCTTGCATTGGATTTCTACTGCTCTCTTTCTAATTTTACTCAATGTAGTGATTTACATTGACATCATCGGGTATGAATCTGTCTTTTGGGTATTAAAATGGCATGGTCTTTGAATATACTCCTGTACACCTATAAACTTGTTCTATCACAAGGTGAAGTTCTGGACTTCCCAGTCAGACCTATCATCCAGCACAGCATCAGGATCAACTTGGGATCTTCAGCGTTAGTCCTAATAAAAGTCTGGTAGGAATCTGATGGTCACCACTGAAAACCATTTACGCTTTGCTGAGCACATCCCATCCTTCCTTCAGCATGTAGATTTACCCTCTACAACACAAAAATCAGACTCTACCTCTCTTTATTCGCTATTCAGCTCCTTGTGCAGACACTTTCACCCGTCTAATTTCTGATTAACCAAAAAAGACACATGTCCCACCACTGTTCTGCACTGGCCTCAAGTGGCTGCCTGCAGATTCAAAGCTCTGATTTGCCTACAAGTTTGTTTCAGCTCCAAGTGAAAAGACCAATGTCTTGACGGTGGGACTTACATGCTCCACCACTCTGTTCTTCAGGTCCTTCCACCTTTTCTCCCCTTCCTCTGAATAAGAGAACACATCTGTCGCTGGGCTGTCGGGTGAGCCCTCTCTCAGCTCCTTCCCATAATCCTCCACCAGACCGGCCCAGCGCATCAGCTCCATAGTGGTGAACTGCTTCAACAAGTCCCTGGGAACAGAGGAAGCATATACTAAAGATTCCCTGGTGTTTCCACCTTACTGCAGAGGGTATTTACATGATGTCACCATAAGTGAAATTTTCAGTCATCAGTTCCCCTCAGTGACAAACACACAACGGCATCTGACTTCCTGTATTCACATGGAAAAACATTTTTAAAAATCTACTAAACTGGCTAAAAAGTGTGCATACACTTATCCTAACAGATATGTCTAGTTATGTATACTGTATCTGTGTCACATTTTGAATTAGCTAGCCACTGATTGACTGGTATGTCATACGATTAAATGGCAATTTAGACAGTCTTACTTACTTTTTCCAAGTAATATACAGTGTTTTTGTTGTGCGAGTAACGCAAATACCTATTCCCTATTAAGAAAAATAGACCCATATCACATTATGTCTGTGGGTGATTCACTGAATTGATGTTGGAACCAACAACTCGAGGAGCACAAAGAATGTCTTACTTGTATTTTGGGATTTCTTCCAGCTTCTTGTCCGCACTGATTCTGTGCACAAGGTCTGACTGCTCGTTATCGTAAGGGGAAAGAATCACGTACAGCACAACACTCTTCAGTGCCTGAAAGACAAATGAATTAACAGTTTTAATAGCAATATATTTTATGTTAATCAAGCATAAAAAGAGAAATTAAAAAAAGAAAGCAAAGCTGTATCCTACATTCATGGAATGTACAAAAATATACAGTAACTTTGATGGAAAGCCTGTTTACCTGCTGCCACTTGCTGCTGTCCTCCAAGATGCACGGGGTGTCATAAATGGCCCTGTAGTGTTTGCAGATAGATAGGTAGGAGCCCTCGTGCTGGTCCACCTGAATCATCAGGTTGTAATATTTAAGCTTCGACTCCTTAAACGGTCAAAAAACAAAGGGGAAACTTTAATGTTCAGTTACACCGACCTATTCAGCTCACATTCACCAAAACCTGCTTCCAAAACCCTAAGTGAAAACACAGGCAACTTACACATTTCTTCTCAAATGGCTGTCAAGTGAATGAGGAAACATTAAAATATTTTATCAATGCTTAGTTCTAGAGACTCTTACCTCGGTGCCCTCCTCTTGGAAGAATTTGGTGTTTATCTTTTTGCTGATGATCTGGGTGCGAATGTAATCTTTGACAGCAATGCAAAGCCTCATCTGTTCCAAGATAAACTCCACCTTCTCCTTTTTCTCCATGGAGCCATATGTTTCCACCTGACGCAAAAAAACCAACATCATCATATCTTAAGCACCTACCTTACAGCAACTTTTCATTTGAAAGTTAGTTTGTGTATTTCCCCCCACATAGGTATCGTACCTGCAGTTCCTGGAGAATAGAAGCAGCCTCTTTGACCTCTCCGTTCTGCTCTTTGATATTGGCCAAAGTCTTTGTGAGTCTGGCCCTCTCAATCTCTACGTAGATCTGAGTGGAAGATGTGTAATGTATTAGCAAGTATTCACACCACAGCCTACTCTTATATATCTGACCACATTTGTATTTGATTTTGTCTCTAGTTTACAGCTCTGTTTTGACACACAACTGCATTTCTGCAAATCCAGACCTTGCCAGCAGTAACGGTGCGAAGTGTATCGATGAGTCTCAGCTTGATGGTCAGATCTGTCACAGTGTCCACATACTTGTAACATTCTTGCACCATTTTCGCAACAGCCTGATAAGACAGGGAGCACAACACAAATTAAATGTAGGTCTCAGAAATAACAACTTGACAAAAAACTGTGTATTAAATCTGACTGAGATGCTGTGGCATGACCTTAGAAATACCCAGAAAACCAGGAAAAACTTTTAAGCAATGCACTGCTCATTCTGTGGTGAAACGTTTAGCAAGAAGTGTTAAACAAAAACTAACTGGAGCTACTGCAATGGGCTGCCATCCAAGGTGGCGCCAACTTGCAACTTGCATGATTATGAAAAATTTGGACGTTGATTTTGCAGTCTATATATTTGGACAGCTGTGGTAGAAAAGAGTCATCAAAGGCAAACAAGTATCTGACCTGCTTGAGCTGACTCCTCCTTTTTGTGAGCAACATAATGTTTTCATTCAGAGCATCCCAGTCCTTGGCTTCATAGCACATCTGGACCACAGCTACCAGGATTCTAGAGGTGGACAGCATGTCTGATGCCTGAGTAAAGGTGGAAGGCAGATAAGTTAAAACACAAACTAACATATACAGACATCTCATTACGTTAGTATGTCTTAGTTCTATAACTCAAAAAAAAAAACACACTTAAGTTTATAACGAGAAACTCCACTGTGACAACGTGACGCTTAGTTCTTAAGGATTTCAATATATGTCACGGTACATGAGTGGATGATGGAGGTTAGTTTTGCAATGTACTGGGAGATGGTCTCAGAAAATATGTCACTTTATATAGTGAACCATCATTGTACATATTACATCTATTTAAGTCCTCAACTACCCAGGTATATGACACTTTAGTTAAATAAAAAGAATGTAAACAGGTTGCACTAATAGTGTCCAACACCACATACAAACACTGACTTACTGTTCTAGTTTGCTTCTCCAACGACAATAAGCTCTCAATGGCTTCCTGCAGCTTTCCCTCCTGCAGAAGAGAAATATATGAGCTTGTCAGTTACATTAATTACATAGATAAAAGATCAATCTTAATGCCCGCTATTAGAATTCCGCAACGTCAAAGGTACTTTATGTGACTAGCATGTTAGCTACGGATGTAGCCGATGGCTAGACTGCTAAGACTACTACCATGCTAGCGATATTAATAACAACCACAAACGTGGGAATGAGAGGCGAACATAGGCACCAAGGTTTTAAAACACACATCTACATTTATCAGCTATTAGCAGTAAACACACTGGTAAAATGATAAGTACGGGTGGCACTAAAGAGAGTTAATGTTAGCAGTGTTAGCTTTCATGCTAACACAGTGATCCTGATGCACCATGACTCAGCCGGCGCTGGCCTCTTTCACACTTCTTACTTTAGCCATTTTTTCACACTCGGGGAGTCGCTGGTCTACAGTTGAACTGTAGTCGATGTCCATCTTCACAATCCTGCCATCGGATCTTTCAGATCGCTCCTCGGACATGTTTACGGCGTACAAGCGAAGATTGTTTACGGAGCTTTTTCTCTTAAGACCTAATTCTGTTTAGCACTATTTTGCTTGTCAGAAAGGGAGAAGCTGACCAATCAGAGAAGAGAGCCAAACGGTTGTCCTAAGTGCCTGAAGGACCCAATGAGGACCCCCGAAGGATATTTAAGGCAGGCGATTAAAAGCCAGTTTACAATGTTTCCGTTGGTCAGGGAATTTCTTCACAGGTTATCTTATAGATTTAAATTAGTAATAAAAGATTGGACTCTATGGGACTGTTGTTGTATACACAGAAACAGGAACTGATGCATTAGGAGGGACCCTCTTGAATTACTTTTCCTTTTTAGACAAATTATCCACCGGTGGGAAAATACTTTTAAGAGCAAATAGTTTTACACTTCAATCTTAGTGATGACGAGGATGATTATGACGATGAGGGATAGGATTGTGGTCATTTCTCACGGATGCTTTTGTAAAATAATGTTTGAGGTGAGACAGCTCTAAAGAAATCAGACCTGAAATCTATTAATGACAATGACGGCAGTGATGATGAAGGAGCAGAAAAGTAAAGAAGAAGGAAAACAGCAATTACATCAAAACCTTTGAAAAGTTTAACATCTGTCCTGAATGCACCAATTAAATGGTCAGGACGAATGAAAAACTTTATGAATGGTCTTGGTCCTATGAATGAACACTCGGTGCAGCGACCATAGTTGACCAGTAGGTGTCTCAGTGTCTGCTTTGTGCATTCCTGTCTCAACACAGTTCACTGCTTTGAAAGGCTCCTACGTCCCCATAAATAAAGCTAATGTGGGTCAGTGATTTCCCTGCCCATTGCAGAGAAAGCCCCTAAGCCCTAAGCTAAAATCAGTTTGATCCCAGCGCAGGCTTAGCATAGACCTTGGAGGCCTGGTAACCTGAACATGACTCGAATCCACTGAGAGAGAGATCAAACAGGCTATGGAACAAGACCTCTGATTGCAGAGACATAAAAATATTCTCACTGCTCCGAGCACACTTTCCAGGATTCAAAAACATTAGGAGCTCGGTGGAAGAGGACCAAATGGAGCCTGAAATGGCCATTATCATTATGATCATCAATATAATCTTCCTCAATCCCACTGATGACATTATTAGGCTGGAGTGCCAATGCCAAGATCAAATATGTATTTGAAATTGTGATTAAACCTTGTTTTTCATTTATTTTTTTGCTTAGTTGACAGATGATCATTGCTTACACAGCTCACACTGAAGAAAACAACATTAAAAAAAAAAAAAAAAAACATTGTTTCCTCTTCTAATGTTTTGCCTAATTATAAACACAGGTTTCCTGTTAAAGAGTGGGGCAGAGCTAGGCTTATTTGGCTATTTCAGAGGTTACAGATTTGTGTGATATTACTGATGTGACACAGATGACTCAGATGACATCAGGCTCGAGTCTCCTTTCTAATCAACACAGACTTTATTGGAATAGTTAAGTGGTCATTAGGTCACGGCTGGTTGCTTCAGAGATACCACTCACATGAAAACTTGTCACTGTCCCATGGGTGTTCAGGCTTCAGGCTTTATAGGTTAAGATAAACACAGACTGTCACAAATTAAAAACAGGCCTGGTAGTTAACAAGCAGCTCCTTGTATTATGAATCCGAGAACAATGAATGAAAACTTTGTTTGCTTACACATCCAGCTATTATCATGTCTTTAAATATCTTAGGACATGTCTTAAGACAGCCTGCATCTTTTCAGCATGTCATTATATTTTTTCTAAAATGTGTCTATAACTGTCTACAGACAGTTTTAAGCTGATTTTGTCTTTATAATACTGATCATGTCTAAAGATCTCATGGATGCTTAGGTTTTCCCCTTTTTTGTCAAAGTAGTTCATTGTCTATTATTTTTTTATTTGTATTTATCTTACTTTTACTGTTCTTAATATTATCTTAACATGTTGTAATGCTTTTTTGTGTTTTTTAATGTATTGCCGCTGTTGTAAGGCACCCTGAGTTGCCTGTGTGCCTGAAAAGTGCTATATAAATAAACTTTACCTATTATTTAAATGCATAATTTACTGTACTTAAATAGTAAAAGCAACATTTTGCAACTATTGATTTTATATATATTTTATATATATGCACCACATATCCAACAGTATGCATGATGTTCTAGAGCAGCCCTTTAATGTATAATAAAAGAAGCCGTCTAGTGCAGTATGTGTACATAGTATTGGGTATTATCTACCTGTTTGCCCATATGCTTTAGAGTCACTTGTTTTCAGTGAGCTTAGAGGTATACTGCAAAGGGGATCGTTTTCTGGAGTGCTATTATGCAAATTCTTTAATTGAAAATGTGACTCATTTAATACATGATGTCTATTTAATGTGCTGCTACACAATGACCACTTAACATACATGGGTAAACTTTAATCTAAGACTGATGCGGTGTTAATGAGAGTCAGTCAAAGGTTTTAAAACATTTTTACATGTGAAAATATTGTATCGTTATTTAAAACACATCCAGGGCAATTGCTTTTAGTCTCACATTTAACTTATAACTTAGTTGTCCCTTCCTTTGCAAATAACATAAACTTGATAGCGCATTTAATGCAGTTTCTTAATTATCAAGTAAATTAGTTCTTCATACACACTCTGTATCCCGTAGATTCAGTAGATGATGGTCACACATTAGTTTGGGATTAAGTGGAGAGTTTAAATTCCGTTGCTTTTTCAGAGCGTTTGCTCTTCATGGCATAAATATATTTCTGGGCTGAAAAGCTCAATGCTTGCTGACACTTCAAAATACTGTTTGTCATCATCTTCAACACAGAAATATGAGTATGAATTTGGCTGACAAGACCAAAATAAATCAAAGGTGAAAGATGAAATGAAGCCTGCAGTCCTGCGTTAATTAAAAAGGACTATTTTCTATTGTCTTTACGTTGTCTTTTCTATTTTTGTCAAAGCAGGGTTCAAATTTAATTTAGGCAATAAAAACACAATCATCACTAATGCTGGGTTGTCTAGTCAATTAGCAGAAGAATAATTGTAGTATATGGCAAGTATTAGTTCATGCTTTGACAATATCAATTGTCAAATACATCTTTGTTTACAAGAGGAAATCTCAAAGACAAACTTCTGAAAAGTGTAGAGACACAACAATATCAACAGACTTCACTTCAGTGTCATTCACCTTAAAGTGAATAACTAAATCATTCAGTGCAGTAGTGGTGAAATATGCAGTAGTGCTTTATGATGTGTGAACACTCGCGCACCTTTAACCTGGTGAACAGTTTCAAACCCACTGTGCTGGAGTGAAGCCAAAGCAGCACAAAAATGCGTCACTGTTCAGTCAGACTGGTTCAGTAAAGCTTTTTAAACAGCGAGCGTCCTGGAGGCGTGTGTATGTGACATGTGTGACACTGAAACAATCAGGGTGAGACAGACGTGGGGGGATTTCAGCAGAGAGGTGATGTTTCCTGTACTATGGTCGGCTCGGCCGATGTTTCCACCAGCGTCCGCGCCGTATTTCAGCGGGCCTAGCGGCGGGAGGAAAGGGGGGCTGGGGCGGCTGTTAACCGCTTAAAATTTCCGATTCCTCTGCAAAGCTGCTTTTACAAGTAGAGGAAGAAGAACTCGAGAAAGCAGAAAGAGAGAGAAGGAGCCTCTCCTTTTCAAAGAGTTGTTTCGTGTTTATAACGTTGAGCAGTTTAACAGCCTCAACATCTGGATCAATAAGCTTCTTACAGAACACCACCTTAATAAATGACATATTTTTTTTAACAGCAATTTAGACCTTTATTTCTACCGTTATCTTGAGTAGAGTCGTGTGTTGCCAAACGGCCTGAAGCAGCGCCGCATCCGGTGCGATGATTTTCAAAATAAATACCGTGGTGAACGTGCCACAAAGATGTTTTAAAGCAAAAGAAACAAAAATATAGAACAATAGAATAATAATAATAATAATAATAATAATAATAGAAACTGGTTACTGAAACACCACTTTTCTCAGTAGCTGAAAAACAAAACAAGTGCTAAATAAGTTGCATCTACATGTTACATAATTCAAAACAAACAGCAAATAAAACATTGGGACTTCAGAAATCACGTCAGCCAACTGGAACAGTAGGTGACTAGATGTTTACTGAAGGCAAATCATTAGCTGAAAGTAATCCAGGCATCCTAACATCTTATCAGCCTTGATTTACTGCAGATGGACTTGTTCACTGTTATAATACAATAGTGAACTGCACATTTGTTAATGATTCAGGTGATCCAAGTGTAGGCATGGGCCACCTGGACACCAATAATATTTTTAATATATCTACCCTTCATTGATTGAAGAGTCACAGGCTATACTTTTTTTTACTAATGTTATCTAAGTAGATTTGATCTAGTTAGACCAAATCAGTATAAAATGTAATGTAAGCGTACTGTATGATTTCATGAAGGGAGATCCTTTGTCTGTTAGCCTTTAAAAATATATTTTGATATTGTAGCGTATCGACAATACAGCAATAATACAAGACTAAACATTCGCTGCAGGGATTTAATTAAATAAACCAATTAAATGATGGCAAACTCTTATTTTGAAGGCCCCAAATAATTAGTTTCCGCTTGTGTTTGACGCTGTTTACGTGTAACTTGACCCAGCAGTGTAAGAGGAGGGGAGAATCCTAAACCGAGCTCATTTTTACGTCCCTTACGTTCCCCGCTGGAGAGAGCGTCCACTGGTTCCGATGAAAGAACTCAGCCCGAACTCGGAGTGTACTTCATAACCTGGGATACTCATCTTTCCATATGCGCTGACACGTCTCCAGATATTACACACATCCCGTCGGGCGGCAGAGGGGACATTTACTTGGCTGGTTTGACACATTGCGAATACGCACAAGAGACGCGCACAGGAGGGGGGAAGATGTTGGTGAAGGAATACAGGATATGCATGCCCCTCACGGTGGAGGAGGTAAGTTCTTTTCTCCAATTAAACCTTCTTTGTCCCAATTTTCGCCGCGACTGAGCTTCAGTTAGCTGCAGCTCGGACGAGCCTGACAGCTAAACATTTGGGTTTGCTGCTCCAGACATGTGGCGGGAGGCTACGCGAAGTGGAAGAATTCAGATGAACTTGAAGTAACGTTGCTTCGTTTGGAAACAGTTTACTGCCTCATCTGTCTGTCTTCCTCTCCTTCTTCTTCATGAGGCCCCTTTAAACCATTCTGCTCAGCCGAAGTTGACAGTGTAATCACCACTTTTTGCCTGAGCGCACACACATTCTCTCTCTCTCTCTCTCTCTCTCTCTCTCTCTCTCTCTCTCTCACACTCACACACACACACACACACACACACACACACACACACATCCTCAGGCAAAAGAACTCCAATAATCCTAAACATAACATGTCATATCTTGAAAGATACAACCCACTTTACAATTAAATTGAAGGGCTTTATTAGTAGCAGAATAATATAAAACTGCATCATTATTACCTGATGGGCACCCTGCAAGACACACTACAAGACCATAACGATGCTGTCATGTTTGCATTGTCATTCAGACACACAGTCTCCCTTGCTCATACGCATTCACACACACACACACACACACACAATCACATGCACATTGCCTTGCCTTAAAGTCATGCAGCTTTATTGGTTGCACATGATGGCACTAACACAATGCAGAGCAGGGGTATGCAGACTTAGTGGAGTTTAGTGCTGCTTCTGTGATTGATATCAGAAAGGCCCATTTTGTGTATTCAGCCTTTTTTTGTGCGTGTGTGTATTTGGTCTCACGACGCAGTCTAAAATTAGAAAGCGAAGATGATTGCTCTCTTGTCCTGGCATGCATGTTATACAGCAGGACAGCACCTTCTTTTTCAATTATCACCCACGTTACTGTTTTCTAACTCAACTCTGTCATTTGTGTTGTTGTGATGTGTGGGTGTTGTTGTTCGTAGTTTTCTTACAGCTGAGGGCCGTTAGTCAGGTGGAACAATGGTTTCGCTGCAGAGCGGCGTCTCCGCTGACATCTTGTCAATTCAGAGTTACAAAGTCTGATGAGATTTGACCTTCCTTGAAGACGCATCATGAAGCTTGGACAAGCAGTGTGTTGTGCGTTTTTCATCTAAACAAAGATGTTTTTAGGACAGAATCGTACAGATGAACAAAGCAAATCAAATGCTTGCTTTCTGATGTGTTCCTGGTTACTCACTTTTCCTCACCTACAGTCTCTTGCTCTAATGATGCTCTGCACATAGGTCTCCACCAGCATTTGTAACCTGCAGCCAAATTAGTCAAGTTTATTCACGTCTTTCTCTATTTGAGGATCTGAAAACACTGAGGCAGAAGGTGATACAATGTTATATTTTCTCACCACAAGCAGTTGGAAAGACATTTCACCTCTGACTCATGCAGAAACCTGTGGTCATAAGAAAAACATCACCTTCTAATAGTTATGAGATGAATTGCAGTTACAGTTGCAATTACAGTTTGCATGTATTTGTGAATGATTTGCATATGTGTGCTATGTGGGCATTAGCATTCATACATGCGTTCTCCATTCAGTAAATCAGTCACGAGTCTTAACCATACCTGTGCAGTACTTCAAACCTCAGAGAAGCAGCAAATGTTGTTCTGGTTTTGTCTGGTGATGCTGTGAACAGACGGTTGTGTCAAGCAAGAACAGTGCAATTAAAGGCTCAGTCTGTAATCATGTTTGACTGAAAGGCTGGTCCCTCCACAAACACTCACAGTGCACAAGTGTTTTCAATACTTGGATTCCCACTAGTCAACAGGTAGATAAGAACTGTTGATGTTAAAGGTTTAATCACATCATTAATATTTGGAAACAGTAGTATGACAATTTCTTTATTTTGATTTGTGATCATCTAAAACAATTTAATTTACAATAACTCAAGTATACTTGTGGAACCGTCTCATATTCATATGGCTAAAATAAAATAGATGGCACCTTCTTTAACATGAAGACTCTGTCAGCACCTGCTTTTGTAACTTCCTATCACCATGAATTGCTACAGAGAAAAACACTTCCTTTACGATGTAGGCCACACCTGTAATGTGCACACCATCTTACCAGCTGGTGCAGATGTTTTACTTGTTTTTGTGAAGCTATGACGCCATGATGAAGGTTCAGAAGGATACATATAAGGAAGCAAAACAGGGTCATTTTACTCTTAGAACTAAAGTACGTACATATGCGAGAATGAAAAGATATGCACAAAAAATTGCCTTACAGTGTACTAAGAAAGTAATGTTTTTAAAGGGTGTACATGTTTCAGCCATAAAGGAGATTGGCCATCATTGCTGCTCAGATATTTTTGAAATGAAGTCCCCTTTGGATGAATCCCAGGAAGCAGGACGTCATTGTTTATTGACGCTCCTAACTTAGAAAATAATCTACTTAAAGGTCCAGAGGGAAATGTAGAGGAGGTGGTGGCTTGTTCTTATCATGGCTGCACACATTGAGCTGAGGGTCATCCTTCGTCTCCTTAAAGTTGAGCCAGAGTTTCCTGCTTGTCCAAAGGGCAAAGGAAGGAAGGATGGCTGGAGGTAGTGATGGAATAAAGGAGGGAAGGGTAGAGTAATGATAAACTATTCTGGGCTGGAGACTGAAGGGATTGAGGGGAAGGGGCTGAGCGGCAGACGTCCTGGAAAGAGCAGGAGGGAGGAGTGGAGGTAACGCGGGAAGTTCAGGAATTTTTTTTTGTTTCCCAGAGTCACGCACCAATACACTGTCTGTGTGTGCGCACTTAGATTTGGAGTCATGTGGACATGCAAGGTCACAGTCTCTCTGTGTATTGTCTCTAGGAAGAGATTACTGCCTGCTGCCTCGGCCGTGTTGCGTCACAGCATCACTACAGCAGATGTTGAACTAGCTATCCGAGCAGTGTTTATGCAAGTTTAACAAACACCAAACACACAGGAGAAATCATTTAGCATTACCAGAGGGTATTAGTTGTTCTGTGAGTCTTGACTCCCTTTCCTCTGTATCATCTCTTGCATATATGGGCATGTCATTTATACCAACAAAGATTTAGAAATAATGACTGTCATACTCTCTGTGGAGGCTTTCAGTGAAATATTTTATTGGCGAGTCACAGGCACCACAACAATGATCACCAAGAGTTTATTTCTATGTTATAGGAATAGTTCAACATTTTATTCAGTCTAGAATGAAGATTACAAACAGGGGGATAAGTGTAAAAAACACCTGCTAACACCATTTGTTTAATTCCTACAAAAACCAAAGTGTTCAAACAACAACCCAGATCACAAAATTATTGTGATAATAAATGGTAAAAAAAAAAAGGAACGAGTCGAGTGTTGTCCAATGTAGCGGAGTAAGACTAGCCTTTCTTCTTCACAATACTACTGAAGTAACAGTAAAACGTATGGTGCAGTAAAACTACTCCTAGAAGTAAATTTTTTTCAAAAAGTTACTTAAGTAAATGTAACAGACTAAATGTAACTCGTTACTACCCAGCTCTGGTCATAATTGTGGTACTTGGAGAGCCAAATATTTTTGAGGGGGTACCCAGTGTAAAAAGTTTGAGAACCACTGCCCTAGAGGATAACAAACAGTCATCCCAGAAGTGAAAATGTATGAGCCAGATTAAGGACCCAGGCGTTTACCTAAGAGAAGTCTAATAGTGTTTTTCCACTGCATCTTACTAACTCAGCTCAGCTTGACTCGACTCACCTTTTTTGGTTTTTCCATCCGTTCTGGATGGTACCTGGTACTCCCACCTCCTTTGATGTACTAATGGTGATGAGGTGATACCAGAAGCTGATATGAAGACACACATACTGACAATCAAAATGTCTTTAATATGGCTGTGAAGATGACGCCACGGCAGTTTCATGTGGCGTCTCTATGGCGACAAGCCACATTGAGGGGATACTGTTGTAAATCCGCAGTGGAAAATGAAGTACCTGGTTTGAAAAGCGAGTAGAGTACAGTAGAGTAGAGGTGAGCGGGGGCAGTACCATGCTGACTAAGAAAGTAAGAAAAAGGGAGGAATGTGATAGCTGACCAGTGGTTGTTATTTAGAAGGTCAATTTAAGCACATTTAGAAAGTGCTTAAGGGTGATGATGCTTCTCTTTGACCAATCAGAATTCATCACATTTGAATTTGAATACATGGAAAAATAGTTATGCATCATCCAGATGTACATGTGTTTTGAAACTGCAAAAGCAAGTGAAAAGTTTCTATTATTTTAAAAGGTTGTAAGTCTTATTGTAGATTCCAGACTCCTGGCTCAGTATAACTCATGCCAAATGAAGAAACTCAGGTCTGGATAAAGTCTGTAACTTAAAGTTCAGTCACAGTGTAGCTTCTGTGTTTTGGTATTGGTTTAAACTTCCATCTCAGAAGAAGATTTAGATCTGTCTCTAACCCAAACCACTTAGCCAAGAAAAAATAAATTTCCTTCTCAGTGCCTTGGGGATAACTGCGCTCTTTTTGTCACCTGTGAACAGACCCATTAATCAGCCGCTGTGGCCATTTTTTTTTCCAGAAAAAGATACAGAGGTGATGTATCACAGGAGACGTGGACAGATGTGTTTCTTCTGCTTTGTCTCACCACCTGCCTACTGTTATGTCTTTCCTTGCTGGAGCAGCTCTCGTGTACAGTTCATCTCCCTGTTTTTGTCAGACACGCCCCTTTTCACACTCACTAAAAAAATGCTGACCTTACCCAACCTTTGGTTGACCTGAGTCGTTGTGTGTCCCCAGCAGCACACCTGCTTTCAGAATCTGTACTCCCTCTTGACGTGGCATTAGGAGATGATTCTCAACTTTTCATTGCAAGTTTGATTTGCACTTAAGTAGCTTCATGTGCACAGTTAAAAAAGGCACCAGAGACTTTCTTAGAATTATGCTCTGCCTCGAAAGAACCAGGCCCTGTTTGTCTGAGTAAGGCTTTCAGATGAGCTTGGATACTTTCAGGTGGAAACAAACCAGAAGCAGGTCGTCGTTGTGGAAAACCAGCCTCTTTTTCATTATTCATAGTGACTCAGAGTATAGTGACATTCAACGAGGGCCATTTAAAAAGACACCCGTTCAAGGCTGTTTGATGTAGTCGATAGATGGTTGTACCCTTTGGCTGAATGGCTGTTTAATGGGTGTTAGCTCTGGCAATACCTGAAGGATTATGACACCATCTGATTTTGAAAGATCAAAAGCTTAGGGAAGATCTTCTCTGGGCAAAAGCTGTCATACACACAGTAAACCGAAAGTTGTTACCATTTTTGAAAATAATCCTTACTACAATTTAAAGCCAATGAAGGTTTTAACTTTCAGTATTTTGTATCCACTTTGTATAATGTGAATGTTAAACATCTAACATTTGTGTATGCTCAATCCCCTCTGAGATACTGTAATGACTTTTGGAAAGAGAAGACGCTTGTTCAGGTGCTGTTGGCAGGCTGAGAGAATGGATGGGTTGAATCAGGGATGGATGAATGCATAAATGGGAGGATGTGGGGCTGGGTGCTTGAATGAATGGCTGGAAAGACACTTCGGTTACTGGCTCATGCCAGCATAAGCATCTCTGCAAGTACCAGTCAAGCTAGAATTCTTTAAAGAGAGTGAATATATTATAATGTAGTACGACCCACACTTGCCAAAAAAACTTTCAGTTCATTCCGTTCTACTAACGTGCCGTTTGGGCTCAAACTGTGTGATATAACCTGCATCTGTAAACTGCAGCTTTTACTGCAGATCTATTAAAACGCGCACACACACACACACACACACAAACACCACAGACAGCTGTTTGTCTAAAATTAGCTGGCAGCAAAAACTCAATAGTAGTTAGATGGTGGTACAGTGAACTCTTATATGAGTAGAACCGCTGCCTGATATTGTGCTTTCACCCACCCCATGTACTGTACATACAGTAGAATAGTTCTACTAGTAGTTTTAATAGTGTCTCTTCCTCCTGGTTACTTCATTCACATTGGATAAAACAAAAATTCTCAGTCATGGCTGGTTCGTTAAAACCTCCTTTTAATAAGGGCTCTTTAACAAGATTGGTTGCCATTGTTCAATCCCGGAGCATGTTTCCATGACGCCAGCAGTTAATTTCATGTGTCCACAGGCTGGCAGAGTAGAAAGGCAGCAAGAACAGTGAGAAACTAAAGCTCAGCGAGGACAGGGAGCTTCTTTTCAGACAAATCAAATCATTTTCTTTAGGTAAAATAATTAAGGACAATAATGTTCCTGCATTATGAATGAGTGATGTAATGTAATATAAAATTGTCTGCAGTGAGATCCTTTTGATCCCTGTAGGGGAATTCTCCTCTTGAGTCTCTTCTCACACAGTCGAAGGTTATGTCATCGAAGCTAGTAACACGATGCCCATATTGTGTTTCACATGCACTTTTCCCCCGTTTATCCAGAATATTGTTTTCTGTCCTTATGTTAAGACACCTCCCATCCACTCCAGGGTTCGTTTAGGAAGTGGAGCCTGTTAGCCGCTGTTTGTTTCTTTGGTGTCATGGTAAGGTGCAAGGCCCTTTTGCCATCTGGTGTACATGACAATGCTGTTATTCAATCAACATCCCATTTACTGCCATTTACTCTTCTAGAGGAAACCATCATGGGTTGTGATGGACCATTATCCACGGATGAGGCCCGTTCTCATTTCCTAGATGGAAGTGTGTGTGTGTTTTGTGTGTCCGTGCATGTGTATTGCTTTGGCAGATAGGGCTGTTTCATAACACGAGAGCTACATGAGATCGTCACGCTGTGCTGACAGTCACACTCTGGAGAGCAGCTCTTGTACTTGTCTGTGGAGCAAATTCTGTTCTTCTCTCTCTTACACTTTCAGTTCAAGTGTGCTTGTTTCTATTATTTTAAGACTGACATGCTTACACACATCACAGACTACCTCATCATCTCTATCTTGGAAGCTTTTCAACACCCTGCACTCAGTGGCGGCGGCACTCATCCACCACCCTGGTCCCGAGATGCTCTGATGAGACTGATGATGACTCCAGTGGGCTGTCGGTGTAACACTGCTTCTTAACAAAGTGAAAGAGAGAAAAAGCCTGATGATGGATTTTAACGTAGCATGAAATATATTGTAGACCGTTTTTGTAGGGAATTTTGCTTGAGTATTGTATTTTGTTCTGCCTGTTTTCTGCTGAATAAAATGTTGATTCACTATAACTGTTGTTTAAAAGCTGCCTGTAACTGTAACGACAACTAAACTAGGTATGATGTTATACCTAGTATAAATTATTCAGAGAAGTTTATCTATAATGAATAAAACCTCTGCAGTTTTATGTCGTGCAGTCTTTTTGACACAAGTTTCGGTATGAAACTGTCTTGTGTCACCATGGAGAAAAAGAGGATTTATTCCACCATCTCTCCTGCTACACCAAGAAATCACAGGAGGGATAAGAGTCATTTTCTACCAGCAGCCACAGTCTGAAGGTGGCTGCTAAATCTGTAACGTGTGGCTGAAAATAGAGACAAAGTAACTGATTCTTTAGACCAAAGCCACTGTTCTTGCTGTGGATATTGAATGTCCACAGCTTGCTGTTGATGCTGTGGGTTTGCTTGCTCACACTGCAGCGTTTCCCGCTGCAGTGCACATGAAATGAAGGTGAGTCTGGTGCGCACACTGTTGGGAACACTACTGAACATTTTGCAAATATTGCACCAGTTGGATCAGGATATGAATAAAACCATCCTAATATTAGAAACCAATATTTACTTAACAGCCATTTAAATATTAAAATGCTAAGCATAAGCCTTTTATTCCTGAAGCCATTAGAGCTGGGCGGTATGACCAAAATTCTATATCACAGTATTTTTCAAAATTATGACTGTTTCACGGTATTCAACGGTATTTTTTCCCATGTACACTTTCAGTCAAAAGTTTGGACACACATAGGCTTTACCATCTTTTCCATGAAAAGATACATGTCTTCAGCTGTGTTACCATC
>JAUMHL010000001.1:17272912-17283590 GCA_032362345.1 Sandelia bainsii
ATAGTGCATTTTAGGTTCATCCTGAAATTTCACCCAAAAGCCAAATATCCCTAACTTTTTGTGAGTAGTGTATATAGCTGCGATAGAAAAAGGCTACTTAAGATGAGGGAGAGATCATTGTGGAGCGATGCTGCCTTATTTTTTTAATTCAAAGTCTGACTGAAAATGAAACTAACACAAAAGTGCTACAAGAAAGTCAGAAATAGGTCTTTTCAGTTAATATACAGGTCAAATGTGTGAGCTGTTCTTCCAAAATAAGTTTGAGATTGAGGAGAAATCAGATTGAACACAAACGTGGATTTTCAGTTACCAAGTTAAGCGCATGTAAACTTTTTTTAAACTTTGTTTTTGGGCATTTTTTGCCTTTATTTGAGAAAATGTGGTGAAGATGGAGACAGGGAAAAAAAGGGAGAAGTACTGAGAATACTTGAGAAAGCTGCTTTCACTGAGTAACCTGGTTATTTAAATGCATTTAAACACAGTCAAGGACAGTGGCACACTAGAAAAGAAAACTAGAAAATGCCCTTCATTTTGTTTGCACTAAATGCTGCGGCCTGAAAGCTAGAATCACCGATAAAGCATTGTTTACATACAGTATTTCTACTATATCTTTATAAATATCACTATCGCAAATTTCCTCGCAATATATATGGCTCACACCTATTTACCATTAATCTTCAATTGTATGTTGTGGTCACAGCGACTGCTGATCAGGACCAGTCTCATAGCTTCAGTACCTGCAAGATTCATATTGCTGCTGTTGGTTTAAGAACAAGAAGAATGAGCCACTTCTCTACTTTTTAAAGTCCTTTTATGAAACTCTTGAAATCCTGACATATGCGCCATTTCTAATACGTTTGCAGTGCAGCTCATGTGAGAGGCTCTTTCTGTGATGCTGATTGTTAAATCAATGTTAATATTTGAATAAATCATTTACCTCTGTCAGTTTGACAGAGAAACTAAGGAAAGAACGAGACTGTAGTAAAGCTGAGCCAAACCAGCGCTTAACCTTTCTCCTAGGCAGGAATGTTTTGCTGGGTAATTATAACGATGTGGCTCTGTCTTGTCTCTGACTAACTCCAAACATGTTCTCCTTCCAACTTCTTTCCCCTCTGCACCCCTAGTGATGTCATCACACACGGCTACTCACGCACACACATCCAAATCCACATACTCGCACACACTGGCCAAGTATCAACAGTGCAGATATTTTGGAAAAAGCTGAGTGATTTCCTTGAAATAAACAGGGGAATAGAGGCATTGCTGCTGGGCTGATTTGGTCTTAATAAGGCTTTGACGTCAGTGGGAGGCGAAACAGGACCGAGGTGCATATTTCTGAAAGCTTCACTCAAGGGGCCTTAAAAGAGGACCTTTGCATTTCCTTGTTTACTTTTACTGTGAAGTTGATCACACTTTACACACTGAAGGAGTTCAGTTTGTGCTTGACAAATGTTGGCGTCAGTTCTTTGTGCAGTTGAACATTATGGAACTTAAATGGTAACTGTAGATTTAACATCACACTATGATATTTTGCAGTGATGGAGTTTCATTTCACTCAGTGGATTCTCTTCTCTGAGTGAAGGATGTACAGTATATGTGTGTGTGTGTGTGTGTGAGGGGCATCAAGAGAAAGATGACTATACAGTGCTGTGAAAAAGTATTTACCCCTTACCCCCTTTTTTGTGTGTGCATACTTTGCTTTTTCACAGCACTGTACATGATTTGAATTACTGGAGACATTTATTTTATATTATTTTATTCTTATTTTCACAGTCACACAAATAAACTCAACTTTCTCAGTGTTCACCTAGAGTCAGTAGACCCCACGATGACATGAAATGTTGTGTATATTGCTAAATTTAGACTTAACCAGTTTTGTTCATAATATAAACATAATACTTACATATTCTGTAACAAATGTCGCTCTCAAACAACAGAACAGACATGTGTATATATACACACTGGAGTCTCCCTGTCTGTTTTTACTGTTCAGAAATGTTAAGGCAATATGATGGAAATTGTTTGTGCACTCTTTGTGGTAAATTTCTTTGCTGTCACATCACACTGCCTTTGGTATAAGCCCAGATGGAGTTTACAGATATAAAGTGGTTTGTGTGTGACGTTTCCGATTAGGTCAGAGTTTATACTTTTGCCATTACTTTTTCCACCATCACTCTGTGTGTTTAATGGGTGTGTTCAGTAAAGACATAAAATATCATGTTTGCTTATTAGCTTAGAAATGTTGGTTGATTTTTGTGACTTTGGTGAAGATTAGATCACATTTCACGAATTTATTCAGAAAACCAGGAAATTACAAACAGTTCCATTACTTTTTATTGTGACTGTATGTTTTGTGACACATATTTTATGTATGCAAAATGTGTATGAGTGTTAGTGCTGAGTCCAGATGCTCTACCTCCCTCTTTTCTGCTGTGTGTGTTTGGCCTTGGATCAATGGCAGTGTTAATTACACTGTTATGGAAACTCAGTAGGTTTTCCTTTAGCCACAGTCATACAGAATGTCATTGGCAGCCTTTTTAGTCAATCAGCATACTGTACCAGTGACATTTTGGCTTATTTTTGTAACTTTGGAGAAAATACCAGCTGGTACATTCCTGGAGTTTTTTCCTTACTGAGAATGTGAACAAAACTGTATTCTTTGTGTTCTTCATTGTCTTTTTATTGAAAAAAAACAAACTCCTTCAATGTATAAATAATATTGCACAACATTGTTTCTTTATCTGGAAATTTCCTCAACTTGCAACTGTTCTAAGTAGTATTATTGTGTCCAAGGAGGTCAGCAATGCAGCATGAATACAATTACATTCAGAACTATTTTCATCTGGATAAACAAGTACTGTGAAAAGCTGAAATCCTGTTAGTAGGTGGTTCATAAACTGAACAGTTCAGATTTTAAATAGCTTGTTTTTCTCCTGTAGACAGCTCTCTGGTTTTCATGTTGACTTATCTTTTTTTTAACAACAAATGCAGTCTTCACAAGTAAAGCTCAAAGCTAAAACCGAGAGCAGTCATTTAGAGATAGTTATTTGACCCAGGGTAACAACAAACACCTGTCAGTCACATATTTGAGTCATTTTCTCACGTACAATTTGGGTCATCTGACACAAAATGTGCTATCTTCTCAATTGTTAAATGTATTGAGATGTTACATAGCATTAAATGGAAGCTGAAATTCAGAATGTTCATCTCATATCCATCTTTTGGTCCTAAACCCAAATGTATTTCGTGTACAGCAAAAGCAAATGGATTAGTCTAGTCATTCCAGTACTTTCAGATCAGACTGCATAAGGGCAGAGGCAGTACTGACAAATCTGTGTAATAGTGAAGAAAATGAAGAATTTTGTTGCTCAACATTCCTGAGATAGTATGACTCTCCTCACTAATTTAGTTTCTGAAAGGTTGTTTTGGGTATTTATGCCCCTGCGGTAGTCTGCATAGGTTTGTATTTCAGTTATTTAGACTTCTGATTATCAGTGTTCAAGATAATGGTCTGAAAAAGAAGCTATTTAATGATGTTTGTATGTATACTCACCTTGGCTTTGTATTAACTCCCGTCACCTCTGACTTTTACCCCTCACCATTACCCCTCCAATCACCTTCAACCTCCAGTTAGCTAGTTCCTGGTAAATCAAGTGATTCTTTGCTTCGAGGAAGGTTCTGTGCTGTACCGAAAAAGAGGGACGAAACGCTTGGGTTCCCATTTTTATACACTGCTCATTTCTGTGCTTCTGCTTTCTATGATTTTTAGGACTTGTATTCTTTGTTTGTTTGTGTTGTGTTGAAATGTTTGTGGCTCTGTTAACCAGGCAGTTGATCAGAAGGTTTGTATCTCAAAAGTTTGGAATGGGAATGGTTGGTTGTCAATGGAAGTGCAGGCATTACAGATGTTTTTCTGAACACATCTTTCTCCGTTCTCTCTCAGTTATGGTGTAAAGAGTGTCTTATTCACACTTTTCTTTATTAGGACTTGCAAGTTGTATTTTAAAATATACAAAAAGGAATCATAAAAAAAACTTTCTTTTTTTAACACATTGACTTGATTTTTGTGGAAAATGTTAATTTTCAAAACTGAATAATTTAAATGCCTTAATGAATACAGGTGATATAATAATGGGTGACACTTCATAGGTTTAGATGACTTAATGGGTAGGCAGTGTATCACACAGAGAGAAGATGAGACCATGGACCATAAACCATGAACCATGGATGAGCTCTGTCAGGGGACAGGGATGTGCAAGACACCTCAGTTTAAACACATATATAATATATAATACTATAAAGGTTTGGGGATCCGAGATCTGGGGTGTTTGATTGGTTGCTGGAGTTTTCCCAGATTAATTCCTGTTAGCTTTCCATTCTAAAATAACTATCTAAATATTAATTCTAGCTTCTTAATTGTGAGGGTTTTTAACCATTTAGTGTTGTTTGGGGTTTGGACTGTTTATCTTGGGCTTTAGGAAATTGCGACCTGCATTTTTCAGTATTTTAAAGTCCGGGTGAAGTAGAAATAAATATGTGTTCTGAAGTAAAATGTGTTATTAACCATTCAGCCAAATTTGAATGAATAAATAAATCCACAATTATAAAATTAGGTTTCAAAATCATGATTCAAAAAAGCAGTATGCTCTACTCTAAAATACTGGGTGGTGTGTCTGGTGAACCCGCTGAGAGCAGAAGACTGGGTATTTAACATCATAATATGGTTTCGTCAACATTTGTAAAATCTACCAACGCACTCTTCATGTTGTTTCAAGGTTCTAGCTGTAATCTCTGCTTGTCTAAAAATGTCTTTAGTGTTCAGTTCCCTCTGCCCTGCTGTTATTCCACACACATGAGCCCACGAAAGCCTTGGGCTCATGGGAAATGGTGTTTTTTTTGGGTTTTTTTAAAAGCAGTGGTAAAACTAAATATTGTATTATTAACAATATTATGTTGTTCTTCTAAAATTTGCCATCATTATTTTAACACGAGGAAAGTTATATGACCAACTGTGATTCAAGGCTGGAACTGCAGTTATTAGTTATGTTAAAATCTCAGTGGGATTTTTTTATGGGGTTTTCAGCAGTTGTAGGTTGACTTCGATTTAGTGGCTCCAGTACTTCATCGAGCTTCTTTTCTGATCACAGAAATGATGACAAACTGTACTACATAGATCACAGACTGTTAACAGGTTTTTCCCCAATAATTTATTAACATGTTTAATGTATTTAGAAACAAATCAGTGATTTTACTTTACTTAAAGATATATATGGTTATGAACAAAACACCAGTGCATGCGTGTGTGAGTGTGATTCTACCCTTGTACTTCGTTATTGTGTTCTGTGTGTTACTGACCCACTGAATCCCTGAGACATCACCTGTCCCATATTTTTTAAAGACACCTTTTTTTCAGTGCTTACTTGCGATGACTGCTGGCATTTCCTCGTTAAATTCCACAGGGATCATCTAAGCATGTATGAGCCTGTGTTAAAGAGAGATGTCTCTGTGTTATCAGACAGACCTATTTATAAACAACCTCCTGTTCTTACCAAACGCTTCCGTAAATCATTATTTACATCATTTAAAAACTGTCAGTTATTTCTTTGGTTTAATAAGTAATTGTTTGCACCTAAGCTGACATCTTCTAATTGGTTGTTTGGAGTGAGCAACAGTCAAAAATATCAAAAATAAAATATTCTATAAGTGATATAAGTGATAGAAAACAAATAGCAGACATACTTTACATATGAGAGGGTGGAACCCAAATATTTAGTAAATATTTTTTTTCTGTCTTTCCCAAAATGCTCCTCGTCTTCATGTTTATTCAGCACAGGTTAATTTATGTAGACTAAACAGCATTAGACTTATTTTAGTCTCTGGTTCTGGTTCTGGACAGGTTTCTGTCAATCAGTACATTTAGTGAAGAATATAAGAAATCTATTTATGCATTCTCATATTTTTGTTTTCAGTCCATTTAGTCATTTAATCCATTATTCTAACTGCATGTCTGCACTTTACCCTGCACACGTGTAGCCAGAGGATTCACGTTTTTGATAGTAACAGTTTAGCTGCATTCTGCGTCGTGCTTGAGTCTAATTGACTTAGAATTGGATTCACAGTGGCAGCTCTGTAATTCTAATTATTATCAATACATACATCCACAATTGTAATCCACTGTGCAGCAGCTGCCATTTCATATCTAGAGCAGATTACATGCTGGTTCTTAGTGAACTCTGAGGTCATCTCATAAGAGCAGAACAATCAAATGGACATTTGCATAATGCAGAAATGTATTTATTGTGTGCAGCATATTGTGCCACCAACATGCATGTAAGATGTAATCATTTTATATTCAGGCATACAAAACTGGAATACAATACAATTATAGGTCCATATATGGGTTAGAAGAAGTTAAACGTTATGGCTGGTCATTTTCTGTGCTATGTGAGAATACAGGCAGCTGTATGAAACGATGATCACCTCACTGGTTGAAGCTAGAAATACTTTATGCGAGGAAGAACCATGTCAGTGGTGTCTGTCACCGATGTGCTTTTAAGTGTTTTCAGACAACAACGGAGGTCTGTGGACATGATGTCAAGTAGAGGAAATTCATTGTTGGTTTCACTCTGTATGGAATTTTTTTAAATATTAAAAATATAGAAAATGACTGGTCCTACCCTTTAAGGTAGTGCTAATGCAGGTTATTATTTACCCTCTGTGAGGGAATTGTAGCTGTCCAAGGTACTGAAGTGTGTTTGTAACCCAAGTGGTTGGCATTGGCACGTCTCAGACACACACACACACACACACACACACACACTTGTAGGAAATGCTGACATCTACGTTTTGTTGAGCCTCCAGCTAACCAAGTTTGTCATGTGAGGTACGTCATTCCTTTTTTTGTCTCAGATGATTCAATTTCTTACTGCAGCTCGAGGGTAATGATGTGTGTGTTTGTGTTTCACTACCCTTATTTTCTAGGCTGTGAAAACCATTCACAGGGCACAAGATGCAGCTGTTTGTTGCAGAAATCATGTGCATGTGCAGCGAGAGAATACTTTTCTGTTGTTTCTGTGTGTGTGTGTGTGTGTGTGCTTATAGACTGGCTTGTACTTAAAGAGTTAAGGAGTGTATTTTTTTTCCTAAACTAAATATACCAGATATGTGTAGATATAATTAGTAGGTTAAAGCTGTTGTTGTTTTGTTTTAATCAAGATCAAACAGTTAGAAACAGTAATGTTGGAAATTTATAGATGCTTGTTACCGCTGCCTTAGACTAGAAACAGTTTTAAGGTAAATTCAAGATAAATCATAAGTTGTCAGCGTTACCTGACCAGGCAGACGAATACAAACCATCCCGCCCAAAAAGTTGCAGCTGCATTGTCAGGTGGGAAGGTGTTTTACAGTGTATGTTTGCTGCTCACAGTTTAGAAAGGGAAAGTAAAGATTGTTTAAGATAGAAGGATAGATGGAGTAAGAAGTTAAAGAAGAGGTCAATCTATGGTTTTAGATTTTCAAGAGATGGGGTAATGAAAGACGGGAGAAAGATTTAACTGCAGAACATAAAGACAAATGATTATTTTTTTAAAGGCTAAGTACAGTGCTGTGAAAAAGTATGTGCCCCCTTCACAAATACACTGAGGGTGAATGCAAAAATTTAAGAATTTGCTCACAAAAAATGCAGTCAGCTTCTTCTCCATCCTCTGTGAGCTTCAGACCACAAACCACGGAGCAGTATGATTGTTGGTGCAGCACCTGAGGGAATACTTCTACTAATTCAGTCTGAATCCTGATTATTGAAATATTTCCTGGCCTGTTGCAAAAAAACTGTTTGCCTGCCTCAATGTATATGTTTATTGTTTAATCATTTAATAGCAAAGCAATGCCCTAATGGTATTTTGTGATGGTATTGTGGAAAAAGTGGGTTACACACAGACTCGGTAAACAGTAAAAATGACCTGTTTATTTAGATTGTGAAAACATTTTTAATTTTAAGAATTTATCTAAGATGACTTTTGACTTCTCTACCTGAATAAGTGTAATTTGGCATGGAGACTGTCTTCAACCTTAAAACTGCTGTTGTCTATTGCAAACAACAAAAAAAGAGGCATACTTCCACTCCTTCATACACTCATTAAAATCACTTACCACACATGCACTCACACACACACACACACCTCTGCACAGCATCAGGTTGAGTACGTGTTAAGTTTTCTTAAGCCTTGTGTCCGACTTCATTGGCAGCTTGCTGAAGATAAATAGCCCAACTGCCATGTTTGTCCATGTGAGTATGAGTTTATGTTCCAGAGTCTACAGCTATAACTATAATTAGCTCATGTGTTTTGGTTGCCTTGGTAGCACCACAAAGTCCTTGTGGCTGTGACTGTGTGTATGCGAATGTGTCAGAGAATTTGCCTTAACAAGTACGTAGTGGTATTTTTCCCTTATCTGTCAGCTACATGGCTGCATGGACGTGGCATCAGGGACACATTTGGATAAAGTTACACAACACTAAACTGTACACAGCTGCACAGTTTGCTTATTTGAACAACAGTTGAAGCACAGCATCACACTGAAGGAGAATTGTTTCCAGCAGTGGTTTCTCAGAGTGAAATTAGTAATCATAAAGTGACCGTGCAGTGTGATCAGTAATCTTTCTAGCAACTGTTTTCAGCCATTTAACGTCAGATTGTGTCTCATCCAGTTCTCATCTAGTGCATTCATTAAGAGTAAAACCTAATGTGATTCAAAGAAGGGGTTTTATGAGCGATACCGACAAATGTTCATGCCCAGCTATTTCTTTCCAGTCCTACCTATGTATGACAAGACAGTTCAGTGTGTTTAGTTTAGGTTACAGCAACTGCAGTCATTTGTTTTGATTTCCCCTTCTGATGCCAGAATTTCAAATCGTTGAGGCCAAGTTGAATCACTTGTGTCCTATACATATATTTCCTGCTTGTGAGTTTATGTCACATTACTTATACGTGCTAGTTTACATTAGCTGGGCAGTGTGATTGTGAAATTGACAAAAATTATTTTCCAGACCTGAATACCAGAATATAATATTACACCTCTTCTCAGAGTAATGTCAAAAATCATAATAAAATACTGAGACCGGTCTGTCAGCAACAGTAAGTGTCATGTGTGCTGGGCACAAAAATATAAAACTATAGTTTAATCATCGCTCAACAGCCTCAGTGGAGCATCTGGGGAATATATTCTTACTTCTAAAGACATTATGTTAAAATCATCATCATGTGTCCACACAGCTTCAGTACGCCTGCGTCCTGCTACTGCTGTCCTGCTTATAGAACTGTGGAAATCCTCCTGTGATGAAGAGCAGTTGAATTAATTTGGCAAATGTCCTTTGTTTTGTCTTTTAAATTTGGAAAAATGACAACATTCCTTGCTTAAGGAACTCATGTATTATATACCCTACCTTAGTATGTATTACTCTGCAGCTCTCACAGTTACATACTATTGATTTTTTTCAGCTTGTCAATTTGACAAACTTTTGTTGTGAACAGGTATGTTTCATAAAGTTCAAAAAGTTAACGAATTAATAATGTATTATTAAACATCAATACAGCATTATATCAGTATTTCAGGGTTTGAACTTATTTAAATCTTTGCTTTGTTATTGTTTTCAAGAGCTTATCATGAGCAAAGTCAAACCACTTAACCAGTCATTTGCATGAAAATGGCTTTTTCCTTACTCCCACTCGTTGCTAGAATAATGTGCTCGATGCTAAAGGGTGTGATTGTGAGCATGGCTTGTGAGAAATGGACCTCAGCTGACCGGCCAGTGCTGTCATGTTATATGAGAATCATTAGCATGTGTATAATTACACCACTGTGGACAGTAATGCTATCTCAGCTGTCATTATGCAATGTCCCAGCATGGTACTCACAAGTTCATTGCATCAGTAATGCACAGGTCAATAGAGGATGACACAGACATCAATGGAAGATAGAAATAGGATGGATGGAGACGGGGAGCAGAGGGAAGAAAAATGGCAGTAGAGTGAAGTGTATACTGTGCACAGTCAGCACACCCATGTTTATTATTGAACAAAGCAGCGGTCAGTGGTCAGGTTTAGAAGAGATGGACACAAAGACTTTTTCAAAACTAATGCTGGCCTCACATCATATGGAAGGTGCTGCACTTCAATGTTTCTGGTCTGTAAATAATTGTTGTGCTACTCAGTTGTCACTAAATAATGAGACTGAAATTAATGTCAGTCTGGTAAATTCACACCATTTCTGTCCACACACCAACAAATCTGTCTGTCATCCAACTGTAGCACAACTGCTAACTCTTCATTCAGTGTGTACTTTACACATTACTGGTGACACTGGCAATTCCCATCTTGAGTTGTCTGAAGGTGTGAACAAACAACAGTGTGAATGCTGTAGTTTGTTTCTGAAAGGATGGACAGTCTGTTCTTCACTGTGACGGGTCTGAAAGCTTAGAGCCACTGCAGTGGTCTCCAACCAAGTCCTAAAATAAACCTGTCCTTAAGGTGTTTGCGCAGCCGGTCTGCCTCAAACCAGCCCTGTCTCCTAAAAATTACGTTTGTATACAACTAAACTGCAATCCCGATTAAGTTTTTGTAGAGAACGTAATTGCGACCCGATTACGTTTTCTGTTAACATAATGATCATATGTTCACAGTTA
>JAUMHL010000001.1:17291189-17340243 GCA_032362345.1 Sandelia bainsii
CATATCGGGTGGTCCAGCAAGTTGGTCCTGTAAATTACCAAGTTGTCCTTGAAGACTCTGGCCTCGACCTCAAAGTAGTCCACATTTCCCACCTCAAACCCTGTTACTCCACTGCTAAGGAGTTGGAGGAACAGGAGCGGAGACGAGTGTTGGACATCTTTAAAGAGGAGTCGGATGAGGAGGATTTTCTTGGCTTCCCAGACACCGCACCCACTACTCATAGCTGGGATTTGGTAAACCAATCCTCAATGGATCAACCACAGGATGACTATGATGGCTCTCTGAATGACAGTGAGCTGTTCTGTTAAGATAACTGGGGAAAAAAAAAACTTCGATGGAGGAGAACAACGTGACGAATTGTACGCCTTCCCCTAGGTCGGCTTTCACGATGGGGGGAGGAGTGTAGTGACTGGCTGACGCTGCACGTAACCAAGGCACATGACTGCCAACCGCCAATCAGAATCCCCAGATTTTTCCCGCGCAGTGTGAATCTGGCGACATGAAAAACATTTAAAGATGGCTGAAACGCTGTTTGCGGGTAGGAGTAGTGTGGTGTAGTAGGTGTAGTGTGGTGTGAGAGAAGGAGAACCGGATCGTCAATCGTCTTTGAAGTCCGCCTTGTGGTGCTGCAGGCTGAGTTTCCTCTCCCCCGGGATCGGAGATTTAGCCACCTTGGAGGACTGTTTATTCCCACCTTGGATTCGGTCCAGCGGTGCCGGCTTCGGGGGAAGCCGCGGCCGATATTACTAACTGACTGTGACTCACCAGCAGGACACGGGTGCTGTGAGTCCTTGTAAATATTGGAGATAGTCTCCCTATTTTCTTTACTATATGCGATCATAGACGATCTGGATTGGTGGTGGGTTTTGTTTTGTTTTGTTTTGGCTGTCTTGGCAGGATCCGCGGCAAGACCCGGACCGGACTTTGTGTTTCCCTTTATTTTTTCGCCCTTTACAAACTGGACCGAACTGAACTTAATAAGGTTGCGGTTAAAACCCGGCCTGTATTTTTGGTTGTACTGAATTTTCATTAGTTTCTTGTTCCTTATATTTGTGACTGTTGTATGTTTTTTGGGTGGGTTGACCAGCGACAGAACCCATAACACATTTTGTCAGACGTCCTCTGACTGGCACCCCTTTTTCCTGGTCAATCCCGCTACAACCTGTGTGATACAGAAGTGAGATTAAAGCATATTTTTCACATATGCATTCTCAGGGTGTGTATATCATCATCTCTGTCCAGTGAAACTCCTAAATCTACAAACTGGTTATGTTGGATAAGACTTCAGAGTATTTTAGCCCACAGCTTCTATGCGAGACAGAGATCAAACCCAGGTAGATGAGCTCTACATTATATTATTGCTTTGAGGTGGCAACATTCTTTCAGAGTTCTGGTGTGGCTGCCATTTATATTAAGAGACTGTTCATCCTGTGTGGGCTGATGTTAGGTGTGCTGTCTTCTAGAAACTCTGCTCAGGTGCTATTTTTAAAATGGCTATTTATAAAAGACTAGCCAGTATTTCTGCTTGCTTTTCCACAGGTCCTCAGCATGGGATCATAATGGCACAAAACTTGCTTCCCACAAAGACTCATTCACTTGCTAACTAAGGAAGGCACACTGAGCTCAATTATAACAAGCTGTGAGCTCAGGGTTATTTTTACGCTTTTACTGTCATCTCCAGAGCTATTTCTCTCTTTCAGGTGGAAATTGAGCAATTAACATCACATGAGCTCTGTGACAAGAAAGGTTTCTTTTTACCTCCCCATAGTTGCTCTTACAAGGTGTCAGTGTTTCAGTACTTCCCCAGCACAAAATGGGTTCTCTCTTGGGCTGCCATGGTGTTCCCATAAGTCAATAATGTGTCCCTCTACAAGTGCAACACAGTGATTATCAGAGCTATTAGTGTAGTTCACACTGACATTCGGCCTGACTGCTGAAGACTTGTGCTGTTTGACTGGAGGTTAATGATGTTCTCACTGATAGGTTTGTTGTTCATACACTAAGAGTCGTGGGTTGATGTTGAGGACTTCTGTATGCAGGCATATCTTCATCTGGTAAGAACCTTTTCTTGTGAAGGCTACATTCAGTATTTCCATATTGCAGTAATACATGTCTTCTTCAGCCCATGTTGCATGACGGTATGCCTAATTTGTAAATGCAAATTTCATTCCAACTCATAAAACATCATTTGCACTCAGTCAAATTAACCAATTATCTGTGTTTGTGAAAGCAGAGTGTATTTCAGACTACTAAAATGTGGCAGCGTTCAATAACAACTTTCACATTAATAGGTTTTCACAGTGAAATGTGGAAACCTATTAGATTAGAGCAACTAAACTTGTTTATCAGTGTTTTGAACTTTACTGTGGCTACATTATATGACCTATAGTGTTTTTAGTTTACCTGTCCTTTAATTTAATCAGATTCTCAGCAATGCACTTGAATTATTTATTGGTTGCAGTTGGAGTAAAATATGATTCCACTTTCAATTAAAAGCCAAGGAAAGACACAGACAGAGAAAATGCAAAGAGGAAGGAGGAAGAACTATCATTAAAAAATAAGAACTGTCACCAAAATAGATTACAATGTAAAAACATGAGAGATGATATAGCACGGGGAGATCGAACTGTACAAATGTGAATTCTAGGCCGTGCCAAATACCACTTTTTGGGCTCTGGGACTTCAGTTTTGTTATTTAACAAATATCTAAACCTTTGGTCCTGGGTGAGGTATGGAACGAAACAAGCTGTAATTAATAAGATGGGGCAAGGTTGGTTGCACCGTTGGTGTAGTTATAACAGCAGCACAAACATTTCAATAAACAAATTCTTTCCAATAAAATAGACCAAATAAATTATAATCAGACTGCATTGTTTGTCCGCATTCTGCGCTCTGAAAAGGGTTTACACCAATACGCAAAGGCAGCGTTCAGTTTAGCGCTCACTGTTTCGCTTTCATCATGGAAATGGGCCAGAGTGGACTTTTGTCGTGCCAAAACCACAATATTTCTCTAACCGTAATCAAAGTACTTTGCAGTTTGGATATGAATTTAACAGACTAAAAAAGAATCCTTCAGATGGAAAAAAAAAAAGCACTCTGAAGTCAACATAGTGCTAGTTGGCCGTGATGTCATGTGGCGTGGGTGTGGATGCAGAACTACCACAATTAAGTTGTGGTGAGGTTATGGAGTCAGATTGCAGTTGGTATGAATGGCCTGCAGCAACGTTCCTTCTTACACCATGGGTCTATCATGCTTTCGTCACTGTATTTATCTAAATACTGTATGCCAGGGAAGCCAGAGGACTTGAGGGATCCATATCTTTGAGAGATGTTGTCGCACAGAATAACGAGGGACATCATCTCTCAGTTGACAGAGAATGATCTTACTCTTTTGTTTATCCATTTTCGTCTGTCTTAGTTTATTGCTCTCATTCACTTGAGCTCCCTCTCCAGTTTCTGTGTGCTGAGCCCTGCCTGTACAGTGATAAACATCAATGTGCAGCCTGCTAATCATAACCTCTCCCTTTCTACTGTTTGTTCCCTTCCCACTGTCTTATTCTGCTGTCCTTCATGTATTACCCTCTATTCTCCCTTCAGCAACATTGCTATAGTTTTAATGATTTAGGATGTCAACTCCTCTCTTTTTCCTCCTTATTTACCTTCCCTACTCCACTTTCTTGATAATGGTGCTGTAATATTACTCAGCACAACAATGCTGAGGGAGTCCAGACTTGTTTGTTTATTCACAGTGTTTTTTCTGTCCATCTGACAGTCGGTCTACACTTGTCTCAGCACTAACAAATGTGAGCGATAGTAGAGTTTTTACTGGTTTCTCCTTAACTAATGTTACTATTTCTGTGTGATGTTTGTGTGAGATTACAGATAATTAAACATGTTCCCACTAGCTGAGTAACACCTATGATATTATATAGAAACATATCAGGTGGGCAGAAATAAATAAGATGAAAATTAACTGGACTGTAAAATTGAAAAATTATTGAAGTGTGAATAATTAAAATGATTTTGAATGTTTATTCTAAGGGTGAGTTCCAGATATGTTGAATACATGTGGTAGACGGTCAAACAAAGTCCCAACTGTTTGTATGATTAATAATCTCACATTGATGGTTTATCTTAAGTAATTTTATTTGTTTATCTTAATGAAAAGCATTCAGAGATATTAATGGCCTTCATGCAAGAACCACTCACCTGGACAGACATTTTCTCCAGTGGCACATGCAAGTTATTTAAGGAAACAGTTTTCTCCATGATACAAGCAAACTTCACTGGTCATGTGCAGTCGACAGAGGTTTTACAATGTTATTTATTATTACAGGAACCACTGCCTCTGGATCATCATGCATCATTATCCATGATAATATTCTGTTAGAACAGGTGAAACAACATTTTCATGAAATTCATTTTAGTCATTTTACATTTAGTCCAAATGACTAAAGTTTCATTCTCCAGAGGTTTTTGTGAGATTCTAGCACCATGTCGAACCAATCCCTCTATCAGTCCAGTTCAGTGCTGCTTTGATAATACAGTGGAAGCTGTGTATATTTTTTGTTTTTTAAATTATTTCCAGTCTCTTGCATACTGCTAAATTGAATATGTTTGTTTATTAGCAGGTTGAATAAGGTGAACACTTCAATGAAAATGCCAAAAGGGGGGTTGGGATAAGAATACAAAAATGTAATGTTCAGGTAACATCAGGTATAGGTCTGGGTGTAAAGAGAAAATATTCCAGCCACCTTATGCCTATAGTATAAGAGATCAAATGTTGATGTGAGAAACACACACTGCACACTCAGAAAGCCTTTATCATCCATAAAGAAGCCAGGAAAACCACAGCTGAATGTTTTTTGTGTGTACTTAACTGATACACTTTACACTTTACAAAGAGCCTTTAACTAAAAAAAAAAAACACAATCCTATTTGCTTATGCTCTACCTGTGGCTAACTATCTCTAACTTGGCAGGATAACAAGTTGCCAAATCAAGTATCAGTTAGTCTGTGTTAACCCTCAGATGTATTATGTATGTAAATACACAAAAGTGCATGAAACCAATCCTTTACACACTGTCTCTGTAAATCAATAGTAGTGTGTATACTTTTTTTTTATGTGAAAATGAGAGGCGTTTAGTGGCAGGTTGTAGGTTGAGACATTCCAGTGGGACACAGCAGTGGGTTGTGTTTATAAACCTGTCATAATACAACTGTCTCAGTTTGTGGGTTTGGGTTTCAGTGACCTCGACCGGAACCTGTAATAGATGGTGATGATGAGAACACTCTAGCTTATTGACATTGATTAATGAGCAACAGCAAACCACAGTGCCTTGTCATCAGACAAATCGAATAAAGACAAATAAAGCAAGTACTGGCCTCTTTGTGCCAGCTGAGTCATGTAGCTATAGTAAATGATCACGCTGTGAAGATTTCAGACAGGCGTCAGACTGAGTAGTACTTCAGCGCTGGAGCGTTCTCTGAAGTGATTGCCTGTTTTGCTTCAATGGTGGAAAACAACACGGCTCTTCAACCACTGAGGACAAGCTTTTATTTGTTTTTGTGCAAACCTTCCCTAATTTGGAGTGGTGTGTCCACAGTTGAGCACATTTATCATGGTGTACTCAAACATTTCAGATAATTGCACCAGCCCTTATATGGGGTTTAGATAATATGCGTATGCATGTCCTTGATATTTCTAGATGTCGATTACTACAGCAGCTCATTGATGATGAAGTGCATAGAAAAGGACATCTCTTGTCTAAGAGATGGACATCAAATTAGGCTGATGTCACACTTTACTGCCTCTGCAACCTTGTGTCCCAAGCATTTATTTCTGTCCATCTGTGCCATAATTATAGGTAAAAGACTTACAGAAATTCCTTTCAGAAATCCTAAGCTCATTCAGCTTTAGATATATGCTATATGCTATATATGCATTATTAAATTAACCCATACGAGGGCACGGGGCTTCATCCATTTTAAACAGGGAATTGCATAAACCTAATAAAGCCCTGCCAGATTTTCAGTGCCGATTAATTTATTGTGATTGACTCTGATGTGCCTCTAAAGTTGTGTTACTGCCACTTTAGTTCGATCAAGTCTGAAGCTTACTTAGTTGAGCTGGGCTACTCTTGTATCAACACTGGGTAGCAAGGTAAAGATTTGTCTTCACACTGGCTGTGCTAAACTAAGCCTCACACTGTGTAGGGTTTTGTTCTGGGCTAATCCTGCCAATACTCAAACGATGTGCTTAAGAGTGCCAAAAATGTTCTTTTGCTTCATTTTCAAGAGTTTTTTCTAAAAAAAAAAAATCTGACTTCAAGCGTTGTTGTTGGCTCCTAAAGCCAATAAGTACGTCATCCCAACCACAAGTGGGTTTTTTTTTCAGGTGTGAAGGAAAATTGATTTGATTTCTTTCTTGTAAAGATGAAAGTATAAAATAACAATGGACACAGTTACAGAGCAATGTTTTTATCTGTCACTTCTGGTTGATTGTTTTACAACCTGCCACAATATGCAGTAGGATACCTTCAGTATTTCTATACCGCACACGTTTTCAACCTTGGTCAGCATGGTATTACCTTTCCCACATATATACCTAATAGCAAAGTCTCATAGCCAGAGGTACTGTTGCATAAAGAGGCATTATAACAATTATAAACCCTAAATCAAGCAAAATATGACCACGTTAAAGTATAGTAGTGTCAGTATACTTACCTCAGAGTGGGTGTATAATCATAGTTGAATACTGTAATCAGACCAGATACATTGTATTTACAGCATTGCTGTTTTAATGTAACTGGATATTATGTCCTTTTTGTTATTCAGCTAAATTCAACTGTAAATAATAGATTTTAGCAGCTTTTAATTGTTCTACTTTGCATGTTTATTCTATTGAATTTGAAGCATTAAAAATCACCATGCAAGGTTTAAAGTCGACTTTCTAGAAGTTGCAGATACCTCAACTATGCAAATCCCTCATGAAAGGAGCTGTTGTTGCTAAGTTATGCATTCTTCCACTAGGCCTCGATTATTTACTTGCAGGGCTTTACATATTTTTTTCATTTATTTTTGCACATACCTGTAAAATAAGCATATCCATCCGAGATTTACAACAGCAGCTAGGTGGTGACACCATTTAGAGTCTCCCTCTGAGCTATTTTGGGTCAGCACCTTAAATTTTTTTTTAAAGGTCAGGGATAGAGAGGGAGTGAGAGAGAGGACGTAAGGAATACATTGGAATATGGTTGATTTAGCACTCCTTTATTACCAGTGCCTTGCTGTTGCTTCTGACAGTCCTTTTTAAACTGAAGAGCCAGCTTCATTTGTTCGTAGCCTGTAACAGATAAAGGCACTGTAAGTGTTACTGGCCTTCATCGAACAATCTTTTTCTTGACACTTATGTCTCATTTGTATCATCTTCCACTCTTAATTCCAGTCGGTTGTCAAAAATCTCCAGTTGTGTCTCATTTTACTGTCTTTGATTTAATTTTCATCATCACCTCCTCCTCATTAAAAGTCTTTATCAGCTCTTTTTCTCTTGCTTTGAAATCACTCATTCATTTTTAATATTTCCTTCTACTTTCTGGGTCTTTTGTCACAAACAGAAGCTGTGGAATTAGAATATGAAGAAATAAAGATCAAAAGCAGACAATCCACAATTTATTGCCTCAACAAAGTGAACATGTTCCCGGGTCTATAAAACTAAAATAAGGTTTATTTCGGCTGCTCCCTTTCGGGGGCCGCCACAGCGGATCATCTGCCTCCACATATTTGATTTGGCAAGGATTTTACACCGGATGCCCTTCCTGATGCAACCCTCTCTATTTATCTGGGCTTGGAACTGGCACTAGGGAGGGACCGGGACGCAAACCACCAACCCTGGGTTTCTTAGACAGTTAGCAGTTGCTGACTGCCCTACCTACTGTGCCAACTTAAAAAGGGTATAATATTGCAAGGTCAGAGTATTTAATTAACTGAACACAGTCCAATGTGTGCAAATGCCAGAGTCATGTTGATTAAATCAGACGTAGCTCTGCCAAAATAAAAAAATTACATTTCATCAAAGATGCAATATTACAACTCAGTCAGCCATGACTTTACTTTGTTGTTTGACCTATTTCTTATCTAAGTCTTTAAAAGAAAGTAGGACTGTGCAATACATTTTCATATTAGTCAATATCGATATATATATATATGTATATATCGCCTATTTCACTATTTCTGTCAAGCTTCCCTTTTTACTCCTAAGTGACTTGTGAAGATGTCATAAGGTTAATTCAGCTGTTTAAATGAACCTATTAAAGTAAGAAGTATGATTCTACAGACATATGTGTAAACTGCAACTTGACTTGAAGGTGTCACACTTCCCACCACAGGACAAAAAGAAGAATGACAGTTGACACTGGTTTAATGAGCATTTCATATGTTAATGCATCCAATTGTGTTTGACTGTACTATGTCCCCCTGGCTAATGCACTATGTACTATGTTTTCCAGGTGGTTGTTCTCAGACAACTGCATGTGAACTTATCTTCTCTCTATGCTTTATCTTCCAGTACCGGATTGGGCAGCTCTACATGATTAGTAAACACAGTCATGAGCAGAGTGATCGAGGGGAAGGGGTGGAAGTTGTCCATAATAAACCCTATGAAGATCCTACACACGGCCAAGGACAGTTCACAGAGAAACGAGTCTACCTCAACAGGTCAGTGGAACATGTCTCTGCTGGTTTATTGACGTTATTAAGTGTGTAGAGGACTCTAAACTCCACCGGCACTTAATTGAACACTTTTAAGTTATAAAAGTTAAACTTTGTCAACAGTAAATTCAGCATAAAAAGCATCACAAAATCACCCACACTCATTGGAAAACAGGATACTTCTGAGTTATTCTGAAGGAATAAGCTTAGGAACAATTTAATGTTTATTTTTTTATTACATTTCTGTTTGCCTTACTTGTCACCTGGGGCCAGATCTCTTATTTCTGCCTTACAGAGCAACTCAAAAACCTATGCACAAAGTTTAGTGGCTATCTGCATTTCAACTACCTTGGGCACACATTACACTGAGCTGTTTGATAATGTAAATGTTTGCACAGATGGAGATAGACACATGCTGCCCACTGCCCGTTGTTACTTGCAAGTTAACATATCCATCACAATTATGTCACCCCATACATCTGCATCTTACTGCATCCTGTGAGCATCTGTGTGCACTGATGTGTATGTGTGCTTGCAGATGCATGTGTGACCTTTCCACACACTTAAGTCAGATCTACACCACGGCAAGATAACAGAAAACAAGATGAATAATGTGTGAAGAAGAGAAAGCAACAGTGGGATAGAAAGAGAGAAAATAAAAGGCAGATAGAGTTGCTATAGGCATATTATTTGAGCGCAAATACCTGTGTCAGCATTCACTGTGCTGGGGAACTAATTATGTTGAGCCAGCACAGTTCTGCTCTGCAGAGGAGAGAAGAAAGAAGGCAGAGGGAGCAAATAGAGATAGGCTGGGCATCCATTCAGTTTGCAAGTGAAGTAGAAAATGAAATGGAGCATTTTATTAGCAACTTCTTAAAATGCACAAAAACAATATTAATGGTTGCTCTAAGATTGGTTTGGACAATAAAAAAAAAAAAAAGTGGTTTTAATAGCAAAGAAATACAAGTTGTTGTTGGAGAAGTTCATGAATCTTTGCTCACTACTTCAAAAGTAGTAGATAAATTATGACCTCTCAGCCACTACAGCCACTATGTTTAAATATCTTTTATGTTTTTAAGTGCAAACAGTTTGGAAAATTGGGTGTATTATGCTTTACTTTTGTGAAATACTGTCAGCATTGAAGGAATCATATTTACTTTTTTCAGGCCAGTTGCTTTTATTTAGCATTTCATTTTTTTTGCAAATGTCCAGCAGCTTACTTGAGCTTTGTTTACATGGAGGTTATTTTGATAGAGAAAAGATGAAGGGAATGTAGGACAGAAATAGAATTCCAGCCAACTCCACTTTTATGTCTATTGACATGTGTAGCATGTAGATGGGGAAAGAAAAAGTACTGACATTTTGTTTAGATAAAATGCCTGTTCCTTAGGACAGTAGTTCCAACATAAAAAGTGAGGAGGTGATTCAGTATAGTCTCTTATTGTCTGAAGCGGAGGAATAAAAATGCACACAGTACAAAAGAAGATAAGACCATCATCTGCAGAACATGATCATCCAGTAACCAAACTGTTTGTAGTTGATGAAATTCAATACTGTAAATTAAACTGATATTTGTGACATTATATTAAGTAATGTAAAATCAGGTTAGATAGTGTAACATATATTAAATTAATTATTTACCATAACTAACTACTATCCTGCCTCTTCCAAGTGGCCATCCATCTGGCTCTGTAACAACTAAGCATTTAGCTCTGATTCACCAGCAGGAAAGTCAATCTGGACTCGTTCTATCACGCTTCAGCCACCTCATTAACCCTCGCAATCTGCCTCACGCTGTACTTCACTATTTGGCCTGAACCCATCCAACCTGAACATCGATTCCACGCTTGTTCTGTCAATAGCCTTCATTACGAGCAGAGAGGGCATGGTAATTGTAAATAGTAAGTTGTCAATGTATTTAACTAAACTAGTTTTTTTTTTCTTTAAAATACAAAAATGGCTTTGGCGTGAAAACTCAGAGCATCCACCCACCACACTTGCGCGCTTGGCAATGTGGGCTCCATCGCAGCGGCTATTGGCAAAGATCTTTAAAGGAACAAGGAGGGAATGGAAGAAATCAACAGATGGAGATGTAGGATGAATGTCATTCTCTTTTGTTGGAGGAGAGAGAGAGACACGCACACACAGGGAAGGGAGAGAGAGTAAGCAAGCCTGCCAACATTCACACAATGTTGCTGTCGAAAACTGTTTTTATTCTCAGCCATCACGATGCTGTGGGCACCATATTTGTCCTTAAGAAACTGTTTCCATGTCAGTCAAAGAAAGTGGAAATGAATGCAGGCTAAATGACAGCCTGCGCACTTCTGTGTTTGACATGTCTCATAAATACGTTCTCAATCTATCTTCAGTTACAGTCTTAACAGTGTTCAGAGTTCAAGATCCGAGAAAGTCAGGCATGCACTCATCCATCAAGTCCTGAGTGCACTTACTGACCATACGGTAGATAAACTGAGACTGGCTCAGTTTTGCCTCCATTTTTACACTTTTACACAAGTTTTGTACACTTTTCTTATGAGAATTAAACAAGAGTTAAGTGTTAAGAAATAGTGAGTTAAGTGTTTTGAGGCATGGCTTTTGTGGATTTTGTTACTTTTAGACAGAGCCAGGTAGATGGTTACAGTCTCTGTACTACACTAAGCCAACCACTTTCTAACTGCAGCTTCATGTTGACACTAGATCAGTGGTCTAAACTAAACTCTTGGTGTGAAAGCATGTACTTCTGAAAAAATTGGATTATTCATCTGAATTGATTTCTTCATTTATTGTTGCTGTTATTTAGTGTTCACATTAGTCAATGAAAAATATGCACAAGAAGGATTTTTCCGAATGACATTGACAAAATAAGTACAATTTACTTATTTTGTCAAAAACTAAATTTCCAAAACCCAATGATAATCTACCACTAGCTAGCTACCACTGAGCAAAGTGCTTCACCTGCAGCAGGTGAAACATGGCTGTACTGGGCAGCTTGTAGGTGTAAATGGATGTAACTGAGTAAACATGAAGACTATGTTCCTGGAGCAGAGCAGAGCATTGCTCTCAGCTTACACCTCCAATGCCAAGACATACAAAACGTATGATTAAAAGATTTGAGTCGTTATCTTGGTGTTTGGTCTGTAGTTGAAGGTTGGTTCAAAAAGCCAAAAAAAACATTGAACCTATATGCAGAAAAATATGTTTGGGCCCTCATAGCATGATCCCTGGGGTCTTTTCATACCATCCCTCATCTTCTATGTTTTACCCTTTTAGCAGAATTCCTTTCACAAGTGGAACAAGTTTTTGATGATTGCTGCAATAGTGGAAGCAATTTCACCCCCACTCCTGCTTTTTTGCTACATGATCTTAGTATCTCTCCTCTTACTGTCTCTGTCTGTCTCAATGTCTCTCTGCAGTAAATTACCCAGCTGGGCTCGAGCAGTGGTTCCGAAGATCTTCTATGTGACGGAGAAAGCGTGGAATTACTACCCTTACACCATAACAGGTGAGCATACAGAGTAAATATCTTTGCTGGTCTGTCCAAAAAATGAATGTGATGCAGCTGTAAGAACTCTCCGACCAAATACTGACCTGTGCCACACACATATACTCATATCATATCAGATCAGAGCCCTGCTGTAACACTCTACTACTCTTGTCACTTGTCTGGTGTAGAAAGGGAGCCAAGAATAACTTAACACTACAGTCACATAAAGCCCAAACACATTTTAAAGGTCAGCTTCTCAACTAGTTTTCAGTGGGCTGAAAGTTTTTTTTTTATCCAGTCAAAACACTGTTTACTCAGCACTCACCACTTGGTGCAACAATTTTTCTGCTTGTCTTAAGGAGTTGGATTAGTATGAAAAAACTGTACGAATCTTCCAAAAGCTTAGAGAAAAGCCATTTCAGGCACATGGTCCAATTTTGCTAATGTGCACTGTATTATTTAACACGTTTTTTTTTTTTTAAAGCCATCTCCAGTAAAATAGCTTTTTCACTAAACGGCCTGTCCAACTTCAGACTTATGTTGTATAATTCAGAAAGCTCTAATGCTCAGTTTCCAGCTACCACATATGTTATTTCCAAAGCACATATGGAGCTTTTACTACAGAAAATATTGCAACTATGGACACATGGATCCTGAGCTCAATTAAACAACACTGTAAATAACAGCTTTTATAGCACTGTAAGCAAAATGTTAACTAAACTTGAAATGTCAAGGACCTCTGAAGACAGAAGAGAAAAGAGGAATTTCCACCATAAATCAATGTATTAAAGTAATAATGTAGACTGAACGGCAGCTCTAATCTAAAAAAAAAAAAAGTAGTTTCACAAGAGCTCTTAATACTGACACACAACATTTAAAAGATCTCTCAGTTCAGTTGTGATGATGGCACACTGATCAGCTGCACAATTGCAGCTTTCTATTTGCCAGGAAGACGTAATCTGAGAAAAGCATAAACATGTACAAGCCAACATGTATTTACATGTTTACTGACAGGACATGGAGCAAATGTTGTTTATCCATGACTTGCAGTGATTGCAGCAGTGGAATGAGCTTTACTTCATAAATTAAAATAAGTCAAGAGTACAGACAACCAGAAGTCAAGAGTGCAACGATCACATCTGCGGTGCCCAGAACATATTTCTGTGATGCTTTAATGATCGTGATCCGAGGGAGAAGTGTTATAGCCTGAGAAACATAGATAAAAGGAAGTTTCCTTTTGATGAGAGCCAGAAAGTCACTGAGGAGGACATGGTGTGAGGTATCACATATGTGAGAGTCACTATTTTATGTAACCAGCGCCTGTTTGTCTGACACATTTTCTGCATATTGTTGCTCTCTCAATTCCTTTCATACTGTGGAAGATTAAAGCAGAGTATAGAACTAACTGTGCCTCTGTGTTTTCTCTCTGCTCTAACCTGATGTCTGTGTCACCCAACGGTGTGGCCTGTAGAATACACTGTAAGTATCCTCTGTGCGTATTTCACTGTTTTGCATTGCTGCTTTTTCAGAATACATGCGTTAAGCTGAATTATAAGAAGATAACGTAAATCTGCATGTTTATAGGATTTCATTATAGTATACAAGTGGCCACACTAAGTGCAAAACACTAAAGGAAGCCAAAAATGTTTCTCCCCTCACGTGACTTTAACTTGTAGTGCTTACATAACACTGGCTGTGTCCAAAAGCCCTCCCCAATTTCAATATTTTAGTTAAGTAAAGTAATAAAACCTCAATATTTTACTTTAAACAGACATTTGAATGTTTTATATTGTGCAAGCTAAGGAGTCTAGCAGGGCACAGCAAAGTTGGGTTCATAACTATCAATGAGCTCACATTACACATGGTTATTACTAATATAAGAAACATCGATTAGTGCATCTTTAAGGTTTGAAATTGGCATTCTAGTAAGCTTGTTGAATTTGAGTTTGATTAAACTAAAATATTCCTAAGAAAAAGATTCACAGCTAAATGTTTCAGCATAGAAATCCCATTAGTTGTAGTTAATTCTGACTCGGTAAATATGATTGTAGGATTTGACAACTAGAAACGTGTCAAATTAGACAAAAATGCGAAAAAGGTCTTGCTGGTACAGATTTCTTTCACGAAGAGATTAAGTTGTTCATTCGAAAATTCTGCATCTTCCATGTCTGCAATGATGAAAACAACAATTTTAACAGTTTATCCCTTTAACACTTTGCCTCTGCCATGATTAACCCTTAACACAGATGCATTCTGTTAAACTTAATTTGAGTACCAGGAGAAATGGGACACGTTGCAACAGTGACAGAATACTTTCTCTGTGTACGTGTGGGAGCGTTTTATGTTCCTGAGTCAGTTTAAATACACACGTCAAGATTTTTTTTTTTTTTAGGCAAAAGAGTCTTTTGAGTTGTTGAAAAATTGTATTGGATTTTGTCACTTTTGACAGGGAGATAGAAATTCAAATACTGAACCGTCACAGCCTGGAGTTTTGATTTAAACTATACAGCAGCAACAGCAGCTTTAACAGTTAGTGTTAATAAGAGTGCTTTGTCTACTTTAAAATGCTGCAGTTGAAAGGAGTTACAGCAAAGTGTCTTAATTAAATGGCACTTTTGACATCTGTATTTCATAAACATAACTTTTGACACTACTATAATACATAATGTTGCTTTTCAACACATGAACAGCAACATGCTTGTTTTTTCATATTTAAAAAAAAAAAGTCTTTCTTAATCCACAGTGCTCATTCCTACCGAAGTTCTCCATCCACATAGAGACAAAATATGAGGACAACAAAGGATGCAATGACAATGTGAGTAGGTGTGTGTGTGTGTGTGTAAAATTGGTTTTAAATAATGGTTTGGAGGATTTCAGGTGAGTGTGAATGTCTTTATAAATAATCCAATGTGGCAAGGAGGGTAGAATGAGTACTCGATACAAATGCCATGTACTGGATTTTGTATGTTAATGTTGATATTCGAGAGTTAAAAAAAAGTCTGAAAAGATATGTGCTAATATTAGTTTGTTATACAATCACATAATTGTGATTTAAAAGAATTGTGTCATTTATTTGAGGTGATTATACAGTGACTGCAGTTTCCTCTTTCTTTTTAGTTGACATATGCATGATACTGATATAAAGCTTATATCAGCACATGGGCACAGCCAATTCCCACACAGATCTCTCAGCTTAATGGAACACTGATGTCTGTCTGCCGTCTTTTCAATACAGAAATATGCACAGCAGAAAAAGACACTTTAAAAAGTAAATATCACATAGAAGGCATATGGTAACAATGGCTACACGAGTAAAGCCATCCAGCCACGTTTGGCAATTCATAGAGCCTCCTGTGCTATTCCATCGTATCATAATGCCAACTATACATGAGCCTTGAGTGTCTGCCAAAAACTGGTCCACTTGTTGGACGGTTAATTTAATTTGGGCTGTTTGCCTACCCACTTACGTTCTCTATATATTTTACTTAGCTCTCCAGTTTATAGGGACACTAGTCATCAAATGAATGGCTGCCACTGCCTGCACAGTGAACAGTAGAGTGGTGTGCAGCAGTCTTTTTTAAATGTATCATGTGTGACCAGCAGGTTCATCTCACAGTGTCTTCAGATTTTGCTTCAAATTGTCATGGATCCAGTGATTGTGTAAGTGAGGAATTGATCCCAACTTGGCTTACGTTTCCGTGTTGATGGGTATCAGAGTAGTTTGCATGTAAAGTGCAGAGGCAAAGGTTCTCAGTGTACATTAAACATGTAGACACGTTAGATTGATGCTTGCTTGATTAGACAAGACATGGCTACAGATCAAAAACTTCTTTATTACATTTATACGACCAAACTTGCCTTGAGCAAAACCACTTAATGGGTAAAAACTGACAGAAATTACAGTTGTGTTGCACAAATATGTGACTGTGTTTAGACATCAGAGGGATAGAGAGGCCTGTGGATATGAGCACTCAGTGATTCAGTGATACAGCTGCACTACATTGCATAACATCTTCAGGGCGAACGACAAAGGGGTTTTGCATGTTTATGACATTGTACAACCAGTTTGAGTATATTATTGAGTATATATTTATCTGCTATAAAGAATGCCATGAAATAATATGAATGCTGCGTGCTGCTTTGTTTTTAATATTTTATAAGAACATACTGTCTTAACAACTGTCATGTTTCCCTATATGTGGATTCCAGTTGCATAACAGACATCTGTCTACTCAGAGTATGTTTTCACTGTGTTTAAGCCTATAAGAAAGAACAACTGAAGTAGAGTAGGACTACAGCAACTGCATGGAAAGCATGTAGAGATAAAGAAAGGGAGGGAATTTGTGGATGTGTGGACAGGAAATTAGTGGGGGCATGAGTGGACATCATGCACGGTTTTAGTGGAGGTTGTGGTGAAAGAACATGACAGGCAGAATTCCACATTAGTTCGAAGTCACACACACACATTCAAGTGTGCACATTTACTCAGACACACCCGCACTTACATTAAGCTTTAACTCGTGTCCAGAAGCACACGTTGCTAATCTCTGAACTACACAGTAGGCAGGATGAGTAAACATGTGTTTCTTTGATTTTCTTTTTTGAGGAACTTTATTGTCCTAACCCTCATAACCTTAATACTATGTATATCAATACCAAACCCATGTTTCAGAAATTGATGCATTGCATCTCTGCAGTTCAAGAACATCTACAGTATGTACTGTATCTGCAGCTTGCAGACTTCCTATTAACTGAAAGTGTTCTCTACCTTATTACATCCATCTAGAGTGTTTCTTATGCATGTTATGAATGTGATTTGTGTTTGTGTGTGTGTGTGTGTGTGTATTTTTCACTTTTGAGAATAATGAAATACAGTTCAATCCATTTTTTTGTTTGTTCAGTGATTGCTGTCAGCCTTCAGAGAGCCTGGCTGCAGTACTTTAGGACAAATGTGCTTTATTACTATATACTGTCTGACTGTGTTTTGAGTTTGTTGTGTCTTAACAAACTGACAGGATGAATGATGTGTATAAGCAAATGGCAAAATAGCCACTAAAATATGTGCAGAGCAATAGGACACAGTTATCAATTATGACTTGTCAGTGTGTTGTCTTCTCTTTGTCTGACTTGTTTTTCCCTTCTGTTTTTTTTTCTCAACTGTATGACTCTACTCCCACTGTAACCACTTTCTTTTTGTCTCTTGCTCCTTGTGTCTTGGTACAATATAACGTCACATCAGTGTGTCTAAAAGAACAACTTACATCAAATTCAGCTTACCATTGTTTGAAAATGATTCAGTTTAATTTCTCTTTTCCATTTGACTTCTTAGCTCACAAACCCATGTTTCCTCTGATTTTACTGGCTTTCCTCTCTGTTATTCACACATCCATTTACTTGTCTTACCAATATCTGCATGTTTTTCCTTGGTTTCTCCTCTTTCTCTCTCTTCTGTTTCTATAAAACACTTGTGTCTTAACAGCCAGAATCAGAAAAGTGTGGCTACAACAGAGAGGGAATTGGCAGCCTGTGGAGTCACATTATTACTTTAACTAACTTCAACTGTCAGCTGCTGACAAGCTACTAATGCCTGCTGTGGAATTAATTTACAAATCAGGAAATAATTAAAAAGCGAGTGTCTAGTCATGTCACAGAAAAGTGGACTCTGTGAACTAATCTACAGTTTACTCAGTTCTCAATACAGCAGCTCTGTTCTTAGAATTTAAATATCACCTATGTTTAGCATGTGCTCATAGAGAAACTTTCTGGAAACTCTCGAACATCTGCTAAAACTGGGGAGCTCATCGTATATTTATTTTCTCACATTTTAAACTTTCAGCAGCCTGCCTTTAGTTAAATTAAACATAAATCTCTTAAATCAGGCTTGTGGCAATATTTTCTCTTGTGGCTACTGTACAGTGCTGTAGTGAGAGTTCTGTTCAAGGATGCTCATGTGAGATAATGGTGTGTATGAATACTTGTATATATTGTATATACATACATACATTGTATATATGAATACAGTATCAATACAACATAAACATACACTAGACTGCATGTGCTGTGAATTAGCTGATTAACAGATAAATCGATATACAATATGTAGTAATCTAAAAGCATAACCATTTATACTTCCTTTATACATTTATACTATCCATTCAGTTAAGTAGTCCTTTGTATCATGAACACAATTACTAATGAAGAGTAATGACAACTATAATAATAGCCACTTTTTGCACAGTTTTCATATCAGCAATGTCAGCAACTGCAAACAGCACTTTCTCATTTGGCACAGATGTAGGTATATATCGCCCCCTAATGGTTGTGTAAGCAATTACACTATTTATTTCATAGTCTGTTTATTGCGCAAGGGGGCGTAGAGTCACAAGTCAGCATATTGAAATTTGTTATTCACTAAGGTAAATATGATGATAAATCTGATAATTTTACCTGGAAAAGACACATTTCTGAGTTGTATTTTTATGATACAGATTAGATTCTACTCTACCTGGCAGGCACAGGCTGCAGTCAGCAATGGCAAAGCAATCTGTTTTGTTTTTAGATCTTCGACACCGAGCTGAAGGACCAGGAGAGGGAGGTGTGCTTCATCGACATTGCCTACGATGAGATCCCAGAGCGCTACTACAAAGAGTCTGAGGTGAGCTTGTGTAGGTGTGTGTGTTTAAATGTTTGTGTCTGTTAGGAGGTAACACCACCAGAGAGGTGTAAATAACAACACTTTTGAATCTGGAAATGCAGTAGTAAAACAATGTAGATAAAATAGTATGATTTCAAAAGCTGTTTCATGGAAACTGGCCTTGCTTTCACCTCTCAATCGAAAAGTTTCTTCAGATCTAAGTGACTCTATGGAGTCGTTAACAACTTTAGGGTTGTTGAGATCATGTGTGGGTCTTTGTTCCAACTGTACATCATGTTGACACTTATTATTATAAAGTCAAACTGTAAACGGTTGTTTAACTGCCTGGGGAGGGAGGTCGGCACTGCATTGTAAGTAGCTGATAAGCAGTTTCATTAAGCCTCCTCTGTTTAGTGTTCGTTGTTCCAGTTTCATGTTCATGACTTGCTTTACATCAAACTGGAATATTTCAATAACACTTTTGGAATAACCATGACCTAGATTACTATTGTCTCCACTGACAATATGTTTTCAGTCTCTGTCATGTGATCTTTTTTTTTCCCCTGGTGATGTTGTTTGTTCGTTGTTTTGCATCGAGTGATAACTTCACAAAGAAATTAATAATATACTTATTATTATCTTTCAAATGCGTTGCTGAAGAAAACTCTCGCCTTAATTCAAACTTCAGGGACTTGAAAAACCTCAGTCCCACTTGTCTGGCAGAGGCTTTATATGCTTCTCCCGTCTAAAGCCTTTTCATACTGCAGAGTCTGTGGTGTGAGAGAGCTGGTAATTGTCTTCATAGTTGTTTAATAACAGATTGCCTCAGCTCTAATGAGCCTAGATAGAGATTCTCTAAGGGCCGGGAGGTTAATGTGAAGGGTATTTAATACTAGTGTTCAGTCAGGCATCTAATTTTAGTTTCTCCTTAACGTCTATCTCCATTTGGCTGCAGAAACAATAATCCCTCATGGCTTGTGTGTTGATTATTGTAATATTAAATATATGTGTTCATATTCCCGCACTGCAGGACTTGCGGTATTTCAAGTCAGGGAAGACATCTAGGGGGATGCTTCAGGAGGGCTGGAGGGACACCCAGGACCCCATCATGTGTTCATACAAACTGGTCACAGTCAAGTTTGAGGTGTGGGGTCTGCAGACACGAGTCGAGCAGTTCGTGCACAAGGTGAGAGGTCACTCACGGGATGAATGCTGCACACTTCATTTTAGTCACAGTTGAATATCTCACATATTTTAATGGTTTTAAGTTACATTATTTAATTGTTATACCTATCCTGGTTTGCAGCTCTTTTTTTTTTGTTCATCAGTTCATTCAAACTGCTGGTCAAGAATAAGGCTGTTGATTTTCTGGCTGTTATTGTCATATTATTAACAAATCCCATAAAATCCCCTCTAAAATATTTATTTATACAAGACACAAATATTACATATTAATAATATCTTATAATGATATGAAACTTCTATCAGAAAAGTAGAACATATTATCAGACATGGATGCCAAACACCAAAAAGAATAAAATACATTTTTCACCTGACAGGAGTTTTATGTTGATTTAGTGCTGAATATTTTGAAGGCTTCTACTTTTATCATAGCAAGTATAAAGGAAACAGATTATTGAGTCATCAATAAAGGCATGTGGTTACGTCACATGCCTTTATTGTTGTGTGTTTTTGTGTCTGTATTCTGAAGTAGCTGGTTAAATTACTATTGCCACTGGAGAATTTAAAATGCAGAAAATTATGATACAGCCATGTTTGGAGTTTAAACACAGTAACATTAAATAATAAATGATAAAAATCTTTTGTGAAAACTATTTTCTGACCATGACTATGTTGTGTTATAGGTGGTTCGGGACGTGCTGCTGCTGGGACACAGACAGGCTTTTGCCTGGGTTGATGAATGGATTGGTAGGTTTACCAGTCTTTATCTGCAGCCCTGCTGTCCACACACTCATGCTAATTCACATTAATAGGCATATTTCAATCTTTGAGTAATCCACTATTCACTCACACTTATTTTAATTTCATAAAACCATGGTTTTAAAAATAAGGCTCTTTCATTTTATTGTTGTATGTTGTGAATAACTGCCTATGTGAATCTTAAACATTACATACATACATCAAAAAGCTTTATATTTTTTATGTACAATATGTTATTTAGAACCTTTTTGGAGTGTTATGTTACTATAACTGTTTATTGATGACTGAATATTCTTTATTTACTATACAGTGTGCGTGATAAATTGCTCAACCTGCATCTAACTTCTGCTATTGCCAGCCCTGCTCCTTCTTCTAAAGCATGGATCCTCCTAACCCGCTAATAACAAGCCCTGTACTGTAGTTTACTGGCATGGTCGGTGTTTGTTTGAAATGAAACCTGCACGAAAAAATCACTAACCTCTCTTATTTCATGATAGAAAAATTAATACTTAGCAATTTACGCAAGCAAAGTCAAGAGTAGACCCCATCTTGGTATAAGGTAATATGGCTATATGTATTTTCATCTTTAAGGAAAATATAAAGTGATAATAACCTTGCCAACTTATTTGTACATATATTACTTGAAGTAATAATTGGATATTTACATCAGTGAAGAAGATGCATTTACTGAAACACAAACTATGACCACTGTATGCTTTTCTGAGAGTGTGGCTGCACAAGACGCAGGTCTGTTTGAACACATACGTGCCTGCAACACATTTACCCACTCTTAGCCGTTGAGCTTTTTCCATAGCTGTAGGGCATACAGGTAGTAAGTCCATTATCTTTGCCAAGTGTATTCCTCTCCTTTCCATAACCACTAACCTTTATACCACTACTCCCTACAACCTGGATTTGTTTTTAAAACATTTATCTTTTAACATGTTGAATCATTTTGCCCATCAGCCCTTGCAGGTGTTGCTTTCTTGTGCTTCCAGTGGTCCAACCTTTTCTTTCAGTGTAGATTGTTCATGTCTTTTATCAATCTTGAAAGGTCATTGACTGCATCCTTCCTTTCCTTACTTCTTCCTGGTGTGGGTCAGATGTGTCTGTCTCCTATAAGCTCTTTGAGTCATAGTAATCTTGCACTTTAACCTCTTTTAACCTCTAAAGATTTAACTTTAGGAACATCCTAATCATCCATTGAAAACTCTATACTTACTCATGGAATGCACCCTTGCTGCCTAACCCTCTCCTCCCCTTCATGTCTCAACTGGAGTGCCATTGTAGAGGAATTACCAACATTTCAACCCTCGTTCCATCCCTCCCCCTTCTTCCAGATATGACTTTGGATGACGTGCGGGGTTATGAGAGACAAATGCATGAGAAAACCAACATTAAAGTTTGCCATGAGCAGCAAGAGCAGTCCACAACAAACCCATCTTCACTGGATGACATAGAGATCCATGACAGAGCAAGTGTATGTGTCTTTTTCATTGTTTCTTTACACCATTGCCCCTCCTCTGCCTCATATTTGGACCCTTGGTGACTTGCCTCTGAAACGGTCACCGTTTCATAAAAATGTCCACATATATCCACACACTCTCTCCCACACTGAGTCAAAATAGGCTACATAAACAACTGAAGTATGCAGAGAATGCCATACAGGTAACTGCAATGACTATATTTACTGAAAATTGTAGTCTCCTAAAACCTCGAGTTGGTAACCTAGTAATCATAAGGCTACATAAAATACAACAAACAGCATCATCTTTGTTGTTAAACTAACAAAGTGTGAGGTAACAAAAAATATTACGTGTTCTTGACTTTTGAGTTTGTGTTCTTTTCAGTATTGTTCTGACCATGATGTGTTTTTCTGTCTAATAGCGACAGGCTATGGAAAGCTACAGTTCCAGTGCTCTCTGTGAAATTATCTGTAGTGGATTAAAGACCAAAATCTCTTCCATAATTCTTTCACTTACCATTTCGAATTGATCTCTTTCCAATCCAGACATGACGATGGATGAAGTGAGAGAGTTTGAACGCACCATCCAGGAGGCCACCAACCAGAAGATTGGGATGTTTCCCCCCTCGATCTCCATCAGCGAGACACCCCTGTCCTCCTGTGCCCTCACTGGCCCTGCCAGTGCCCCCTCAACCCCCATGTGCACTGATGCACCTGAGTCCCTCTCTGTCCCAAAGGACAGACCCCGCAAAAAGTCTGCTCCGGAAACCCTGACCCTTCCCAGCGCTGTTTCAAGTGGCGTCCCCCAGGGCTGCACCTTGAGCCCAGAACCCATCTCAAACCACCTCCAATCAGCCACACCGCCATCCTCCAGCTCTATTCTTGCTGAGGTGGATGAACACTAGAGGGACCTTGGGATGTCTTCCCCAACCCTTTGCTTGACTTATCCCCCCCAACACCATTGTCTTAGAGGCCAATGAGACTAGCCTAACCTCCAATCTCCAGTGCCCAAACATTAAAGTTCTCTAGCCATATTTGCCGTAATCCTGGACATGCAACAACCGCTTTAGAAGTTTTCATTAGTGTCAGTGATACCATCCAGGGAGCTCTAGGCTAAGCCAATCTGATGTGGCTGACTTCCACTTCTTGTGAGTCTAGCCAGCCTTGTGTCTTGTCTATTATGACAACCACCCATGATGTCTTATCAAAACAAAGAACATCCATAATTATTTTAGCTGAATAGCAGTACCTTATGTTATATGAATAAATTATTCTCATAGTTTCCTTACTTTTGTTTTCTTCAATTAGATGAGCTGATTTCTTTCAAGCTACTGAACTATGAATTAGTTGCCTTACCACCACATAGCCAGTGGTGTTTATTAGTTTTGACAATGTACACAAATCAGTGATGAACATTGTCCATTTTCAGCCTGTAAAATGGCTGTATGTATTAATTTAGAAGTAAAATCAGTAATACAGAGTAGCCTAGTAGGCCTAATATGATTGACTATCACACACCAGAAAGACATTTTAATGCCCTCATGAAAGAACCATCTAGCTACTGGGTCCAGAGCCGTCTGAACAGGCCTGTGGATCAGATTGCATCCATCCATTTCCACCCCAGACTCCAATTATACAACAGATGCAAGATCAGTACAATCACATAGTTTATGCCTCAGGTTTCCCCGATTTTACCTGATTCACACTCCAAAGGCAGGGATATTGCTTTCTCTTCCTGCTTATTGCCAATAAGCCACATTTTTATACCTCCACAGATATTACAATACAGCAACTGTTGTACTGTATGTACTATACCAGTCTACTTAACCCTCGGAAGGTTGGTGAAGATTCTCAGTCATCCAGGTGAGTTTAGTTTTTCAAGCTAACAAGGAAACTAAACAAGGAAGAAGTCCAGTTGCCATGACTCAGATTCCAGATAAGAATCATATTGTTTACACATGAGAAACTTTGGACCATTTGCATATTATCAGTAACATTTTAGTTAAGCTGTTATATTGGCTGTTGCAGTTTTAGCATGACAGATTATTCTAAAATTAGGTTTTTTTGAAGTTTGTTCATACATCATAATCAAGTTGACTGAGAGAAGAAAAAGGTTAAGTAAATTGTTTCCTGAAACAAATGCTGTACATGTTGTGACATCCAATTTTATCAAATGTGCAAATCACTTTAATGTCACATGCAGGAACATGAAGGCCATTTTTAAGCAGTGACTGATATTTGTGCGTAGTGGACGCAATGAAAACTCAAAGCTTGATTTAAGGAGAAAGGCACGTGCATCAAGCTGACTTGAGTATGTGCTGTGTTAGTTGCACAGAGCTTGTAGAAGTGCTTTTACTTTGTGAGATGGCAACAGCCAGTGCTTTGGTGAGAGTTGAAACAGGAGCATCTTTTGCAGTGACCCATTGTTTATACTAGGCTTGTACTGCAAATTTCCACATACACTTACTGGCCACTTTATTAGGTACGCCTGTATAATATAATACAAGCCAGTTCAGCATGAATTCTACTTTTACAAATTTACAAGCATAATATTAAGAGGTATTTCTAATGATTTGGTTGGCCAAAACATCAGAAACTGTCAGAAATGATCACCTTTCTGCCAGTTTCAACAAAAACTGAGAAATTAACACCTTGTAAAAGTAGAATTCATGACAAACCTGCTGGATTGGATTACATTAGATTGTACAGGTGCACCTAATAAAGTGGTGAGTGAGTTTATAACCCCAAAGGGGAAAACAATACATGAAAACAGACGTTATTTCATGGAACTCCTTTGATTTCCCAACAATGATGTTATTCAAAGAAACATGATGCATGGAATGTTCACAACATATATACGTATTATATGAAGTATATATGTAGATACTGTAAGTCAATTGATATATTGGATTTATATTTGGTGATGCAACTGTATGAAAAAAGTGAATGCTAACTTTGGGAGTTCTGCACTAATTTTTGTATAATAGTAAAAACTTTTGAGTGAAATGTAAGTAAGCATGCCCAGAGAATATACTGTAGGCCTACAAACTCTTTCAACTCAGTGCCTCTGCATGAAACAATTGTATTGTCACCTACATGCGTGTAAACCAAAACCTCTTATATTTCAGCTATAGAAACACAAAATTGCATCGCATTACTTTGCCTGTTTTCTATAACAAATGATGCATTAAACCAAGAATAAAAATGGGCAACAGCCCCACAACTGAACTGCAACATAATCAGATCAGTCATATCAAATCACATCATTAGATTTTCAAGAAACAGGGCTAACTTGTTATTATATTTTAGTAAATTAGAAATGATTTGTTCCCCTCTTCATACCAATTACTTCTGATTTTACAGCGCAAATGCACCAGTCTTTGACATCTTATTTGACAAAGAGGGAATGTGGTATATTACAGTTTTGTTGGACCAAAGTCCTGTAACACAGCATAGTTACTTTGAAGAAAGCAGGTCGAGAAGGGAGTCTATTTAAATCCAAAGAGGTCATAATTTGCCTCCTTTTACCTGCCGTTTGGTGTTATATATATATATATATATATATATATATAACACATTTATTTAAATGTAGTGTATTTACGCCAGTGAAATCCTGGATGCTCACCGGCTGTTTGTTTTTGCCGTACAGGACGGCGTCCATATACACACAAGGAAATAAACTGCAGTTGGCTGCGCCGTACCACCACGCTCTGTGCCGGCACACGCATGGAGGGGTGTTCATAAACGTTTATAAAGGCTGCCGGGCGAAATTACACTATATTAAACTTAATATTAAACACCAAATAGCTGTAAAAAGGAGGCAAATTATAACTTCTTTGGTTTTCGATTAGAGTCCTCAGTGGTCTCGCCATAAAATATTGTTAATATGTACAGTTTCTCACTTGCTTTTGTTAAAAAATCAAACTGTAGCTATTTATCTGTAACTGTAGCTCGTCTTTGACTTTTGAAGATAAAAATGCTATATACCAGTCACATGCCCTTTGTAATGATCTATTATGTATAGATATACATAATTAGAACTCTGGTATTGACCATCTCTCTTGTCAGGGACACAGAGATCCAGGGATATCTTCGATCTACTATTGGCTGTTAAAATAATACAAAACTTCCAGTTATGTAACTTTAAGCTCTGTTTAAAAGAGTAACATTAGATATTGTAAATACTATTGTTGACGACTAATATAGTAGGTTTCTTACACTGAATCTCTGATTTGCCATCTATTGAGGATACTGAATTCAGCTAAGTTTATTCTTCTCAATTGAGTTTCAAGACTCCTCGTTGTAGTGGTGCACTTTCAACTCTCCAGTTGTTTTTGGTAATCCTGCAGGGCAAAATTATTTGTACAAGTTGTAAAACAAAACTAAGCTTTTCATTTTATTGAGTGGCTGCTTTGACGTTTACCTGACATGGTTATTTTCCCTTTTTCCAGTAAATTTCTGTACTTTGATTTTGTGGTTGCTGTATTGTTTGAAGGAAAGTTTAAATCAGTTTATCATTATACCTTTTGGATTAAAGGACCAAGCTCTTTGCTCCTGTTCCTCCTGATGCACTTTGCATTTGGCCAGGCTGTTGTGCTGTCTCTTGATAACTAGGACCTGTCTCACGTACCAGGATCACTGAGTTACTATAGCAGGAGAACTGCTAAGTAAAACCAGAAACAGATCAGTGTACTTTTATCTGTGTCAGAGACCAGATGTGGTTCTCACTTATCCAGCTTTCTTTATTGATCCTGCTTTGTGAAACAGACCCCAGAAGTGCCATTCTTGTTCGGCTGCTGGAAGTTGCTCTTAGTTCTTCCACTTTAATTATTATTGTATTTGTAATATTTTTACTGCCTTTTGAGGTTCATTTGATTCTTTGTTGTAATTATTGTTTAACCTTTTTCTGAAATACATAAATAAACTTTACTAGCTATTTCAAGTGTGTTGTTATTCATTTTGTGTCGGAGTATTGTTAGTTAGTATAGTTAATAGTAGTTTACAACCTGGCACACTGGACCTGACAAATCTGTCATCTGTATGGTATCTGATGAAGCCTGATTATTGCTTCTTTACCATCCGCTGATGATCATCTTCACTCAACATAGAAAATGGAAGTCCACCCTAAAAGGTAACACAGTGAACAAAGATTCAAGCCACCAATGATGAGGTTTTAGACTGCTTTCTGGTGTATTTTTCTTAATTCCATGAAAAACAGGCTAGAAATATTGACAACCAGGTAGATTGACTAGACAAATCTGTCATCTGTAAAGAGAGTGAAAGAGGAGATTAAACAATAGATCATGGAATGTGGTACCAAGAAAGGTAGATTGTATAACAGATAAAAAAAAAAATCACAGAATGTCTGGAAACTAGTCTCTGCCACTTTTAAAACCCTGCAACAAAATTACAATCACCTGTGTAATATTGAATAGCTACCCCCTGTGCCACCAAAACTCTGCAGCTCTGACCCGAGGTATGGACTATACCTATGAAGACCTATGAAACTGTCCTCTGATCACCAAAATGTCAGCAGCAAATTTTTAAGTTTCTGTAAATTGTGATGTGGGGCCTTCATGAAGCAGGTTCCCATAGTGCATCCTGGTGCCATCTCTTCCCCAGATAAACAACGCACATCCATCCATCCAGCCAAGACTTTACATTCAGGCTGAGTGGCTGTCCCTACGAGGCAGCAATGTCTCAGCGGACCTGAGCAGGACTGTCTTTTGGGTGTTGTCTTGATCAGAGTAAGTCTGATCCACTGAGTAGAGTGATTGGAAGCAGTAAGCAAGGCCTAGTTGAGAAAGCGACTTTTCACAGCTTGTAGTAGAAAGGAAATGTATCACTGAATGAAAAGTTTTCTCCCAGTAATAATGCATGTCCAACAACAGGCACAAGACAGTGAAAAAATCTGGTCAACAATGCAGTTCAGTTTATAATGCACCTCTAGTCAAGAAGCAACCAATCAAACAAAGACACTTAAAATAGCTCTTTTCAAACTGAATATCTCCTTAATTAAAAAACTATTACTACAATTTGCCACCGGGGTACACATTAGAGCAAATGTATCCATCAAGTGAAATCCTTAACCTATTGTAACCTGTTATATTCATTATTATTTGTAAGAGACAAATGTCTTTAATCTTTCCATTTAGTTTAGTTAAATTTAGTCTGTAGTTCAGTCTGGCATCTACCAACAACTGCAGTAATGGCAGCTCTGAGCACTTCTATATTATATTTTCAATAGAAAGCTATCATATAAAATAACTAAGAGAGTGACTAATAGGCTCAAAGTATGCCCTCTGGTGGAAGTTGTTTTAACTGCAGCTTTATTCACAGGTGAAGCTGTGGTAGATACTCCAGCCTGTCCCACACATGTCCCCACATTTCCTACTTTGTCTACAACAGCCAGATCTACATTCTGTGAACAGCAGGAGGCACTGTAGGTAGCCACTGTAATGTTCTTGCCCCCTGCTCCAGCCACTGTGCCGGTACTGAGGGTACCGTTCCCTCTGCGGATGGTGACACTCTCAATGCCTGTTCCATTGATGCCATCGGTGAGATTAGCGATAAATACCCACTGAGAAGAAGCACAGAGTGATGAAGAGGATGGACAACTGCTTGATATACTGACTACCTGGCACACTGGACGGGAGATATCTGTCACCTGGACACAAAGAAACAGAAGTAAAAGAGATAAGATGGTCAGTTTATTTCACCAGTTATGATCTGCATCTTACCATGATTATTTCCTATGATGTTCTTTATCACATTAGTCTACTTATTCTAACTATAAAGCACTGCTAGCACCCTCAAATCACACAAATGACTAAAGACGGAAAGTCATCTTTATGGCAGAATAAAACACATACATGGAAAATGTGGTTTGACTTTTAAACACTATTCGCCACACTGCCTTCTTATCTTTGTCTCTTACCTTGGATGCCACAGAAAACCTGAGGACAGAGTAGTTGAGGTCAGTGGCAGCTGCATTTTCTGCCTCAATGGTAAGGGTCACATCTGTTCCAGATGCAGCACTTGCTGGTACTGTTAAAGTTACAGTGCCGTTGGCTTTACGTCCACTGCCTGCAGCTATGGTGACAGTACTGGGTGAAGTGGAAGTATAGTTGTGGTCATTGTTCGCTCGCACTCTGAACATCTGAGTTGCAAAGTTGTTAACTCCATTGCTGGTTGTGGCAACTGTGAAAGGAATGGAAATGGTGGAACCTGGTTCTATGTTGGTCTCTTCAGCTTGGGTCTGAAAAAATGGATGGAGACGAGGTGGGAAAGTAAAACAAAAAGATAAGGTCATAAAGTTAAATGGTATTTATAGAATTGCATGTTATATTGATTGATGTTGATTAGGACTTGGAACTGAAAGAAGTAAAGGTAGGTATGATGGTTTTTAACTATGACCATATTGGTACATGTTCCTTACAATGGTTAGCAATTGCCAAACTTTTTTATTTTACAAATGCTGAAGGAAAGCGCTGCTTCACTGTGGCATAATGATGGTGGGGATTGTGCTCACTGTAACAGAGATGCTGGAGGTCTTGATCTGTGTGGAGGCCTGCCTTTGGAAGCTGATGGGCATTGATCTGGAGGTGGAGCTGGTTTCCTTTCCTTTTAGACGAAGTGCAAACGCACCTGCTGGGATGCCACTGAACGTCACCAAGAAGTTACCACTTCCAACTGACTGAGGACAGAAAGGTAACAAATAAGATTGTAACATGAGGGATTGAGAATGTTTGTTGCAACTTTGCTTTGTAATTTAGGCTGATAAAACATTTTTTTCAAAACAAAACAAATCCCAAATAATATTAGCTTTGTCTTGATAAGAAATAAGAAATCTAAAACTACATCTGACATTTTGTGACAGCCCAGTAAATACAAACTGTGTCAGTTATGTCATTACCAACCATCCAAAACGTCATTAATCCATTTCTTAAGATGCAGATAAGCAGATATTTCCAGTTCTGTCAAAATCTTTTACAAATGTCAATATTCAGACAAAGAGAAAAGAAATGGTGCCATTGAATGCAGAAAAGTGAGAGATGTGAGAGACTGAGAGGTTTATGATACTTTGGTTCAGCATTTTATCAAAAGCCTCTTGGTGTTGTTGACATGTTGAAACCCAGAGTGGTGACTAAGTCTTTTTTTATACTGTGGATATTGTAAAGTATTTTTGTACTTTCTTACAGTATGATTTTATGTGTTATCTGTTTCAACTGTTCCCCTCATTGTCTCCGAATTGTATTAATTTTAGGACATTACTGAATAAAAATGAACTTTTTTCTATATGTCAGCACTGCGACAGACTGCCAACCTGTCCAGGGTGTACCCTGGCTCTCTCACAATGACGACTGGTGTTGGCTCCAGCACCCACACAACTCTTTGCAGGAAAGTGGTTAGGGTAATGGATGGATGGAGGTAATACATCTGATTAATCAACTTTATGTCAGCGAGTTACAGTATATTGTGTGATAACATGAATGCCAGATGCATGCCAAGATATTCTAGTATTCAAGATGTGAGAGTCAGCGGTGGGAAATAGCTACTTTTAAGGTAGAAGGGTGAATAATTGTAAAGTGATGTAAAGTATAAACTGGTGGGTATAGGCTATTGAGATAGTCAAGAGTAACATCTGACATGCCTGCAGTGATCCATTGACCTCTGTTAGCTTTGTGCTGTCAAACAGGGTGATCTCTGTGACGTTTAGTTTATCACTTCCTGTCACAGAGACCAAGAGGCTCACATTGCCACCTGGAAATTGTAGAGAGAGAAGGCAGATGAGTATCATTGTGACAGGTCAATAGACATGAACATAACATACAACACGTGAAGACAATTGAGAAGTTATGAGGACAGAATAGGATTAGTCAGAGGCAGGTGGTGATTCTTTAAAAGATGATGTTGTAGACATTTAGAAAACAAGACACAATAAAAAGATGAAGTTGACGGTATTATAAAAGAGGCCTGACCTGAAAGAGGACGTCCCTCCTTTAGACTGAAGTCCCTGTGAGGTCCTCCATGTTCTTCCACAAGGTTGTAAATGAAATTCACTGAACTTTGAGCTGTTGTGCACATACATGAGACATATCAATGGAAGTATAATTTACCACTACAAACATAACACAAAGATCTGTGAAATAAAATCTTTTAAAACTTCTATAGATGAACCATTATTTAAACATCTTCGAAGTCTATCATATCACTGACCTGTAACCTTGATAGAATACCAATGATAAGAGTTAACACGGATTTGCCACAATCCAGTTTGACTGTCAGAGTTGAAGCTTAAACGACGTAGGTTTCCTGCTGTCATGAAAGATGCCAGAGGACCACTGTGCTGACTGGATCTCTGAGATACACCTGAAGTAGACAGAAATAAACTGTTTACTGGCACTATCTACAGCACAAGCAAATATAAAGATTTTTTTAAAGGCAGGTGGTGAGACACCACCTGAGCAATAACAACACCTGTGGGGCTGGTGACACTGAAGGTGAGAGCTGGGGATCCTGTGATGTAGACAACCATGTTCCTTAATGAACCATCTACAGTAAAAATAAAATTATCAGGCCTTCCGGGATTCCTCACTGTCTGGAAAACTGTTACCTGAAGGAGGAAGGAACAGAAACTTCACATTTAAACACACACTGTGCAGTACTGTCTTCAGTCAGCTATGATTTTCTTGCTCACTGTCTTACCACAGCACTAGCAGATGAATCCTCTACAATAGTAGTGGCCTGAGAGAGGGCTGACTTGGGGACCTCAATAGTCTGACCTCCAGAGGCTTGGGCTAGGTCACGGTACAGCTGGAAGTCTGATTGCCTAATTGCATGTGGACTCACACCCAGAGATCTTCTGTGTCTCTCTCTACTGGTCAGGACATCTGTCAATATGAAATTAACCTAAAATTGTAAGGAGAGAAAAATAGTTGTAAAGGTTATAGCCACAATTGTTTACATTTACGATGTAATCACTGTATTTCTTTATCGAACGTACTGACCTGTAAAGAGCAATGATGTGAAAAATGTGACTCTTACCACTGACTTGGTGCTCTCTATAAGAGCAGTGATGGTGCTTTTCAGAAGCGCATCTTTTGCAGGAGCATCAGTGAAAACAAAGATCTCAGAGGAGGGTGGAGCTGCTGTCAAGGCAAGCTGTCAATCACACAGAGAACAGGAAAAACTGTTAATCACTCGACACTAACAGACTAAAAAATGATCCAGACTAAAAATATACTTCACTTTACTTCAGTTTGAGCGAAAATAAACTATTGATAACTATTGATATAGATTTCAATATCAATTTTTATGTTTTATTGGTTACTGACTTAATTTGGAATCATCCCATAACATTAAGATGATATTGTTGGTGTTGTTGCTTCACAAAACACCCCTGTCCAAATTAATGATTCAAAGATAATAACATAAAAGAGGTGCTTGGTGTAGTGTAAACACCTGTAGTCCAGACAAGCTCAACTCTGGGATGTCTCCTCCACTTGCTGACAGGTTGTTGATGCTATTTTTGAACACATCTGCATTGGTTGTCCTAGTCAGAGGTCCAAAATCTGAATATTGTGTACATAATTAATATTAGTCAATCAGTGGATTACACATTTGCTTTGGGTCCCAAGACATAGGTCTACACACAATGCATGAAACTAGAAGTTGATTCCCACAAGGTCAACAAGGTCAGAAAATAGTCACACAACGACGGTCCTCATCCTTCTACGAATGCCTCCTTGCACATTACATACGTGGGTGATTGAATGGTACTAATATGTAGGCAGAGGGTTCCTGCTGGGTTCCCCTCTTTCTGTCGATGATGTCAAAGGAAACTCTCTTTGCTGCAGCGATGTCATCGCTCATGCTGCCTGTGGTGTCAATGACAAAACACAGTACGGAGGATTGGGAGATGCCCATCAATCTACAGGAACAAGGAAAAACATATTGACCATTTCATGTTGTTAGTGTTTGTTTGTTTGTTATCTGCCACTGATCAGTCATTTCTTGGTTGATTGGTATTACTGCTCCATCCAGCCTATGTTTAGCTATAATGTTCATGTTTTTATTCCTCTCAGGATAATAGCTCAGGTGAAGGTGACACATACCGCAGGAAAATCTTGTCTCCGACAGCTACTCTGATGTCCTGCAGTAGCTCCATTGTGGCATTCACAGCCAAATCAGCTGCTTTGTGGTGAAGCGAGCCATGACTGGACCCAACATCATCCTTATTTATGCCCCCCACCGGATCTCTTTTGCTTGTTCGGTCAAAAAAACCACCATGGCTACATTTACCTTACAACAGGGAAAATATTTTTGTTATGTTACTTTGATATGTTCACAAAATAATAATCATGAAAACAAATTTGAGCAAGTTAAGCTACCTGCAGGTTTTGCTGAGGAGAAAATGCTGAAGTAGCCTGAAGTGAGAAGCCCTTGCTGCAGCCTCTCAGTTAGAAGGTTGTTATTGCAGTTCCCATCTGAACAGTTTCTACAGGTTGGAGTAGTTGGGCCTGCAGGAAATTTAGCAAATAAAACAACTACAAACACAATAAAAATACAAAACTTTAACTCAACTTTACATTAAATAACTTTAAACACTATACTAGAAATATGTACAGTATGCTAAACCTATTCACAGTGTATGGATTAATATTTAGTACTTTCTATTTCTGAATGAACAGAGATCATCACAGCTTTTAATCAGTGATAGATTATATTTAAAATATAGATTATTTTCTTCATTAGCGACTTTTGTGTGGTGTGTTGAATGATTACAGTAGAGAAGAGTTTAGGAACAATCTACCCCATTTTATGTGTGAGTTTGTAGCATGGTCAGTATTTGTTAAAGGACAGGTGAAAGATAAGTTCACAGTGATTTCTGACTGAAGCATATATGTTGACCAAAGAGTTATTTCGTGGACAAGCACCACTGTTAAAGACGTTCAGAGCAGCACCGTACCTGCCAGGTTTTCAAGAGTTTGGTCTGGTCTGATTAAAGCACTGTATGGAGCATTTTCCCCCAGCTCCACCCAGTTGCTGTGACTGTAGAAATCCTTATCAAACAGAATATGAAAGATGATTTACATTACTACCATTGCTTTGTTGTTGTTTTATCACCACCATCCACCCCCCACCCAAAACCCCAAATCATCATCCTCACCTGTAGGGTGTGACAGACTCGTCCTAGAGTCCACCTCCCTGCAACAAAGTTCTCCACCTTCACACTGGCCTTCACAGCAGACACACCTCAACAGCAGAGTAGAGAGTAGAGAGTAGAGAGTGAATTAGGTGCAAACTGAAGATGCACTTCAGAAGATGTGAAAATATGCTCTAAACTCAAATGTCAACAAGTAGCTGAAATGAAAACTGACCAAATGAATTCTGTGTATTGTTTATTTACAAGTTTGAAATGTTCTCTTACCAGTGGAAAAGATTAATAATAATAATAAGAATGAAATAGGAATGATGGGCTGATATATTTATAGAAAGTCTAACTTTAACTTGTTTCAGTGCATTAAATCATTACAGTGTTGTACTTTTTGTCATTTGGCACCATCTGCTGGCGAAACTGCATAGTGCAGTTTTTGCTGTAGAATTTGGAATTGGCTTCAATGATAAACTCAATTTATCCTAAGAGGTCAAACTTTCACAGTAGTGACAGTGTCAAAAAGAAGTTGTCTTTTGACTATTGTGCCATTTTCTGGTTGCAATGAGCTGCAAATATGTCTTTTGCAGTTTCATTTGTGTTTTATGTATGAAAGCAATGCTTGTGTACCTGCTGAGATGATATCCTGTCCTGCCTGGAAAGTCTCATCATCAAAATGGTGCTTTGCGCTCAGTACAAACATCAGGTCAACATTTGCATTGCTCAGGTACATATTGGCAATTGAAATATGGAAACTGACACTGGAGATGAGAGATTTGGAAGTGCCTTTAGAGGAACAGGCCCTTTGCACCTCGCCAACTGACAGTCCATCGTTGATCTGGAGACAAAGAAACAACAAATAACTGACTGCAAGTTGAGAAATGTATGTTTAATATTCAAACACTGTATGAAATGGTCAATCAGCACTGTGCACAATGGGCATTAATAACATTATAGTTTATTATATTATTGAGATGGTGTTACTTGTTTTATTTTCATCCATAACTGACCCAGTTATATATACAGTACATTATTTATTTGCCCCATCAGCAGAATAATGTATCACAGTCAAATGAAGAACATCTATAATTAGGCATTTGGATGTATTACTGTTTTCACAGTGGGGCAGTCCAACATACCATCAGACTGAAGTCTCGTCCCTCAGAGGCAGCAATGTCTCTGCAAACCTCAGCTGTCTTTCTGAGGATTGCCCTTTGCGTGATGTCACGGTGAGTGGTGGACTTCCCATTAAGTGAGAAGAGTGGTTGAAAGTTGAGAACGAGGCCAGGCAGGGAGAGGACCACCACGAGCTTGACTGTCTGTGTGACAGTCATGCTGGAGGAGAAGTAGGTCGACCAGGATGGAGATGAAGAAGATTGGAAGAAATTTGGATAGACACTGTCTCTAACCTCTTTTCTACTGTGCCAGCTCCCCTTTCTTGCCTTCTGTGTTGGTACAGTCTTGATCAGACGTTAAGGAACTTTGCTAATTTATTTCCCAAACCATGTGTAATAATTCCACAATAAGAAAATATTATGGTTAGAGATGTTACTGGCAGTGAACCAGGAGTAACGAGGCAACAAGTGTCAATCAAGTGAAAACACCTGAGAGGGAAAAAGAGAGACAAAAATCATCACAGAGAGAATACATGTGAGTTATGCTGAAAAGAGAAAGAAAGGCTGAGTGGGCATTGATGGCTGGTGAAAATGAGCAGAAAGAGCAAAGAGAGCAGAAATAATAAATCACTGCTTCATGTCTGAAAACTGAAAATGATGTTCTTTAAAGAAGAACATTTTTCGAACAACAGAAATGTTGATTTTGCATTACCCAGTAAAGGCTGTCTTGTAAAAAAAGATTATAAATCGTCTTTATCGGCGAATAAGACTTTGCTTCTTAGACATGTGTTTGTCAACTGCATAGAGACACTTTGTCAGTTTGCATCATCGAGAGGACAAACTCACTGAGGAGTGATCTTTATTTGTCTGCAGAACATCCTTAAGACATGTGTGACAACAACTTTTGAGATTTCGGGGCTTTTTCGGGTAACAGTCAAAATATCTGATAATGTTTATGCTGTTAATTGTTACAGTCTGGGACATTATACTGTTTTGCTGTTAGCTTTTGCATTTGCCAAATAAAGTAGCTTATGTGCAATTAAGGTAAATGTCTCTTGGTGTTAATTCTTCTTTGAGTGGTTCTCTGAAGTGTTATTAGAGTCTCCTTGTTGATGTAAAAGTGGTAGATTGTGTGTGGCTATGCCAGGTTCATAGATGAAGGTTCTAGTGGGTTGCTCTAGACTTTGCAATTAATGTCTCCTAGGCAGTGAAGGTGTACTCCCAGCTTAAATATTTTCCAACAACCATAACAACTGTTGCCACAGAAGAAAAGCCACCGAGAGATTTAACTGACATTTAAAACTTCAGGCCATTCAGGTGTTGGTGAAAAGATACAGTAGCAGGAGAAACTCTGGGATGCAGGAAGAGAGTAGCTGGATGACTTCTTCTCTCTTCTCCTTAACCTCAAGCAGACTAGTATTTACCACCGTCATTTGAGGGCTGTTCTGGACTCTTGCTGTCAAATGTTAAGAATCTTTACTTAAATAAATCCACCTGCTCATATGTTCAGATAACTGAAAACACTTTGTTTTCAAATTCGTATAGAAGGAAATATAAAATTGGCTACATCACAATAATAAAATCATTTAAATGAATTCAATAGAAAATGTGTAAGATTGCTACTGACACAACATACAGATGGTGTAAAATTATTTTACACAGTCTTACCTTTGTGTGGTCTTTAGCAGTCCAGCCTTAATCAAATGTTGGTCCCACTTCATTCTTTCTTTGGCAGCTTTCCATGTTTACACTCAGGTAGATAATATTGTGTATAGATCTCTGTGTTAGCTCAGCACTTTAGGAAAGTGTATGTGCCGAGAGACAGTGAGTGCATGCCTTTATTCCTTCCTGTTAGTTACATCCATCCTCAGTAAGAGAGCTGATGAACTGAACTCCCACACAACCATAATTTTTTATTGCTTGTGATTGACTGAGAACATGGGTGTGAGTGTGTTTTCCACTGTGTACAATACAACCTGCACAACCCCCAAGATCCATTTGACGAGATCTGTCCATCAATTCCATCCAACATCTGTTCCAACAGAGCAACACAACCTGAACATGTGTAATCTAAAGTGTTACCAACTATAGCCAAACATGTCTGTGCTTTAAGTATGGAGCTGGAATTAGGACGTGTTTATTATAGCTCTCACCAAAGCTCAAAAACTAAAGTTCAACATTAAGTTGTTGTTATATCTCATTTAATTTGCAAGCATATATTTAAAACTTAAACTCTTCTAAGGAGAGTTAACATCTGCAATGCAACCTGCAATCATTTCTTGAGTTGCAGTTGATGTGTCTGCCCAGGACTTCTGGGCAGCATTTCCCACAGTTCTGAACAGGTGCTTTAACTTGCTTTAACCTGCCCTGAGCCTCACTAACAACTTTCATCCATTTATTGCAGTAATCAAACACAGTGATCTTTCACTGAACCTGAACCTCTCTAGCTGATGCACACAGCTCTCAGGAAATTGCCTTTCCCCACTTCTGACCTTTTCCAAGGCACTCCCTTATGACACAGGGATTAGTAATCAGGACCTGAGGTGGTAAGGATCCAAGTGACTCTGTTTTTTGCTGGCATAAGCACACTGTAGCCGCAGAAGTGCCGCCCCATACAGTATGTAATGCATTAGACCTGATATTATCAGTAATATGATATTTAGTTGATGATTTATTTGTGCAGCGTCAGTTTGACGCTGTTTCTTTCAACTCTTGCTGTTGCTGTTAATTTGTCATGGAATATTTCATAAGAGCCTTGTCATGACAGGCCTTACAGTAAGTCAAGAGCAACGGATTATGTGGAAATGCAAACAAAACTGATCTTTATCAGAAGACAAAAAACCCATTGAAAAGCTAATGGTGGGCTTAGTTGCTGTTTTTTTTTAATTATAATTTTTATTTTAGTTATGGTATCTGTAATTTAAAAAAGTAAAAAAGACAATCAAGAATCACTGAAGTAACTGCTAGTATTTCATCACGTTTTAATTCTATCATGCTGTACACATATGTTATACATACATGTGTTACTGCTACACTTCTACAACCACTGTGTGTACATTGAGATGTTATCATAACAGTTCAAATTATTCTGATGGTTTGAATTTCCTCTTGTAGAAAAACACAACAGTCCTGGTTAAAACGAGTGCGCACACAGTACAATACAATAATTTGCTGTCACATATTGCAACACTGTCTCCTATACGAATGTAAATTTTTGGACACAGGGTTGCATATTGATACTGAAATATACTATATAATATATGATACAGTGCCTGTGTTAATCTGACCCCAGAAAAATGTATTGGTATGCACTCACAGCAGAACCTGGATTGCAGGTAAGATTATTGTCTGTATGGTGCCAAAATCCACAATTCTGTTCAACAGCATATGTTGTGTCTGTCTTTTGTTTAATATATTTTTGTATCTTTCATTGTGCACAGTACTCTCATCTGATTTATGGTGCTGCTGTACAAAATCTCGTCCCTCCCCTGTTAGGTTGTGTCAGACATCAAAAAATGATTGTGAAAGAATGTGTGTATCACTGTGACAAATATTAACTTTTAGAATAACATTCCTCAGTTGGGGAGCATTTCTATGGAAGCTCAACACACACACACACACACACACGTGATTAAAAAAAAAAAAGTGCACTTTAAATGACATCTCCCGTAGGATTTTAAGTTCTGTTGTACAATGCTGAAGCTCTGTAAATAATAGTTTTCTTATGGTATTCTAATGCCTTCACAATGACAAAGGGTAGCAGAAGAGACACGATAATAATACAAGTGATGGTAAATATTGGCAAAAATCCCTCCACTGGTAATGCAGATACTGGATACAACATATTGCTGTCTCTATCATAAACACAGCTGAGATTGCTCTTCAGTCTGTAGATAATTTTACACCTCGATGTATCTGTTCGGATGTCAGTGATTTTAAAAATCTCATAGGGAGGAATCAGATGAATCATGATTCTCTCCCAGCTCTCCACAATAAAGTGAAACGCGATAGTTAGTCCTTTTTTCAGGCAGGATCCGTCCAGAGCTTTGGATATCAGCTATCAGAGACTTTGGATAAGATTTTAGCACTACATTAGAGTTTTATGTTGTTTGTACATTCTGGTTCTATAGGACCCACAGTTTACAAGGCCCATTGTTTACCATATACAAGTACCATTTTGAGTTAAACCTGCACTGCAACTATTGTCTTCATATTGTGGGAGCGGTCAGGACTTTGTAAATATGAAATAAAATAAAATTTAATTAGGGTTACGGGTGGACAGACGGTGGACGTGATCTCCCCTAGGGCACCAAAATGGGTAGAGCTGGCTCTGGATCATAGTTAGTGGCAAGTTTGAAAACGTGTGAGGACAGATCCTCTCAAAAACAACCGGTTTTAAGTTGGCGCCACCGCCTCCTAACCTCTTTGCAGACGCGTCTGTGATGTTTGTGAATGATGATTGAAGTTTGAAAAGAAAAAAACAAACATGGACGCGCTATGAGTCACACAGCAGCAGGATTACCGAGTTTCTGTGGCAGCAGCAGAGACAGCTGAGCTGCACTAAGTTATAATGATGTCAGATAAACGTGCTACTTTACCACCATCCAACCCATAAAATAGTTTTACAAGTTTCATACAATGTCTTTAGGACATCCTGACAGTGTAGTTAGCCCGAAAATTTCTCCTGCTTTGCAGCATGAGAGACGCTAACATTAGCCACATCAGCCATGGAGCATTACTGTGCAGCTAATGTACCTGTAACACTTCAAACTTTGAATGAGATCCAGGTTTAGGTCACATTTACAGCCACAGTTAGAATCAGTCCATCTTTGAGCTGAATCCAGCAGCTACGAACAGCTCGGAACTTCATACACACACAAAAGGACACGAAAGGAGTGAGTGCATTTCTATTTTACTTGGTGTTTGTCTACATACACCAGAGATTTACTTATATATGTGTACAAAAAACACCATAAAGTGGATTTTGCATAATATGGGCTCTTTAATAGTGCCTACTTAATAAAAGTATGCATGTTTACTCAGTATTTGTGATTAGTTCATTTTTCATTCATTTTTAATTATGCTTAAGTACTGTATATTTATTTTGTTTTTTTCCAGTAGTCATGTACAACATATACACTGCCTGGCCAAAAACAAACAAACAAACAACAAACAAAACAAAACAAAAACACATCACACACTGTAATAGCCTGGACCTCCTTTTGCTTTGATTACAGCATGCTCACAGTCACCTTGGCATCACATCTCTCTAGTGGGCAATCCATGTGTAAGAATAGTGTCTAATGCTCCTCGAACCACTCTTTCACAAATGAGCCTGATGAATCCTGGCATTGTCATCTTGGAATATGCCCGTGCCATCAGGTTAAGACAAAAACCACTGATGGAAAAACCTGGTCATTCACTATATTCAGATAGTCAGCTGACCTCACTGTGTTGCCTGCTGAATCACTGCAGTAATTATCCAGAGGAAGCCTCTTAACTATTTGTTTGGTGAAATCCAGGTGGTGACTTTTTTTGGCCAGGCAGTGTAGCCAGGAAGTGTTAAATGTATTAAATACCTCTCAAGTGATATCCTGCCAGTTGAGTGTTAGATATACGACAACAAACATCAATAGTCCCACCAAAACAACAAGAGAAACTATGGCGCATACAGGTAAGGCTTTTCTCTGGCACGTGTGCCTCTCCCTGGAAGGGCATAGTGCATCTGGAAAAGAGAAAATCTGTCATTTATCCCAGAGAAACTGAGACTGGATTTGGTTCCATATGAACTGTTTTTCATTTTATCTTCTTCAGTATCAAGTGGGAAACCTCAGAGTAAAATAAAAAAACAAAACATCCCTGACATATTTTCTTTAAATGTTTGTGGCCCTCCAACAATGTAAAAATTGTATGAAGATGTTATTATTTGGTGTTTTAGTAAGCATACTGTAGATTTCTTTAAACTTAAACTTACCAAAGCCCTCGTCTTGTCTGTCTGAGAAGATGAGCCTTTATGACAGAAGACTGTGCGTATTGTGTTTTGCAACTCAGTACCTCACCTTTGTTTGTTTTAACATGAGCAAGCCACCCAACAGGATTTACTAGTGTTACTACATGTGGAACGTCCCTCTGACAAATTCACTGTGACTCAAAGGCTTCATTTACACATAACAAATACATGCACATGGCGTAGGGAATAAGCTGCAAACTAAGAGAAAAACGCTTTAAAGAATAAAAATGCTAAAACGGTTTCTTTTATCAAGTGGTTTCTCATTACTAAATGCAGTTTAAACAAGACATGCTCCACAGTAGCATTCGCACCTTTCGAGGAAAAAGATTTAGAAGTCTGCCTGTGCTGTGTGGTTACACCTGTAGATCCTGTGAGGCGGAAGTTCCTTGCTGGTACTTCATCCACACTCTTTCCACTTCTGAGCCTTATTTCCTCAAAGGAACATCATGCTCCTGTTGAAAGCACTTTAAAGAGAAAAGGTAAGTCAAAAAAACCTGATTTCAGTCATTGTTGGTGGTTAAAGGTGGATATATAGATGTTTATTGAAGGATCGGGCAACAAGGACATATTGTGTGCTTTGCAGTTATAACATTTTTGTGTTTACATTGCAGCCTGTGGGCTGATACTTTTACCTGCTGATTCAAGCATAGAAATTGGGTCAGTGTGAATGCAAATAGGCTATCTGTGCTTGATGGATAGCAATGCTGTTGAAAAAATGAAATTGCATTGGAAACTGCATTGGATTTAAGAGACATTTTTTATTTCTAAGAGTTCTACTATTTTCTATTCAGACATGAAGCTTAGCAAAAGACCAGTGCGTGTATCATTGAGAAACTGGGCAGCTCTTTGTGTTTTGCTGCTGGTGGGGGTCCTATTGTATAATGACCCATTTCTAATACTCTGGTGGCCTCAGAAACCTGCTGAGGTGAGATAACAGTTTTTTTTCTTTTAGATGCTCCAAATCATGTACAGTTTATTTCGCATTTGTGTTAAGATAAAATATCAAAATATGTAGTCACTCATCATGATGAGACCTATTTCAGCTAACGCTGAATTTTCAAAAACGTCTGTAATTATTTAGATTGTTCACTAATTCTGTTTTTCATCTATCACTGCAGAATATGAACGGTGGTTTACCTCTGGATATGGCGACAGATTCTATTGATGACATGTATGATGGGTGTCGATCAGAAGCAGCCTCTGTGATCGACCTGTTCGGTGTGCTTGAATGGCACTTCAACAGTAATTTCAGCTTTGCCTGGGCTTTAGCTGAAAGGCATGCAAAGAAACCTGCGCACAAGCAGTTGAAGGAAGACCATGCCATAGTTATGTACATTTACACAAAAGCAAAACATATCAGACAAGTTTTCAGCAAGGCAGTAAACACAGGGAAACACAAGTACAGCACGTACAAATTTATGTTTCACTATTTCTACTTTTTCCTGACTGACGCCATTGAAGTTCTGCGTCAAAATCAGACATCGTGCAGAGTCACTTATCACAGGACATCGAAACAATATAACCACAATGTTGTCAACACAAATATGCGTTTTGGTGCCTTCACTTTAGCAGCATCAACCAAGCAGTCATTTGATTTTAATGATGACATATCTTGTTTTGAGATCTACACATGCTTTGGTGCTGATATAACACATTATTCTGCTACAAATCAAAAGGGACAGGTGCTGATTCCTCCCTATGAGGTTTTCAGAATCACTGATATCCTCACAAATGAACCATGGTGTAGTGTAGTCTACAAGCTACAGAGCATCCAAATACCAAGGAGCGATTTAAATTGTAAACTAAGTCCAAAGCAAGTAGAAGCATATTTTGGAGCTGTTTCGACACGCTGGCATACAAGCAGCTTTGAGAAGATGGTAACATGCGCAGTACTGTTCATTATAATTTCCTTAGTCCTTGTAAAACAGAAGCAGAAATGTTTTGTGGCTGTAGTGCTGGGTTCTTTGCTCATGCTGATAATTATTCTGGTGATTTTGAGAATAAGCCAGTAAATCACAGGAATGATGCCATGTCCGTGGCATAATAAATGCAAAAACCTCAGAATGTTGATACTTACTGGCATTAAAATGAATCATTTTCACTGAAAACATTTCACATTATGAATCAAGAATAAAGTTTTTGCTTGTATGTTTATATATTCAGGTTTTAGGTCATTTCAAAGCGACACAAGTGGCAACATACAGCAACAGTGCACAGTTTTGCCTGTTTACATCATAAAACTAGAGACTGCCATCCATAAAAAACAACACAAAAACAAAAACAAAACAGCATCAGAGGTTCAGCCAAGACTTTGTTTAAGTAAAGTTTGTGGTGGTAGAATGATTCTTGTTCATCAGAAAAAAGACATTGTGTGACATTGTTAATTCTGCAAAAAGAGGAAGCTGAGTGTTTAATTTGTTGGATTTGCTGGAGAAAGTATATGTTTTATTATTATTATAATTTTACACTTTTCACAGTTATTAGTGTGTTTTTATGTCTTCAACTGATTTTTATACTGTGTTTTTGTGAGACTCCAAATCTGATAAAAAAGTGGATGATACTAAATGTAATGCATATTTAAATAGGAGGGAAAGGACTATATATTGAACAAAGTATATGAAAACCTTCTAACCTCCTAAACTTTTCATTCTGTTTATTGTTGATTATCTGTTTTCCATGAACCCAGACAAGCAGGACCAAGGTATAAATATTATTATTATATTTTTGATGTAAAGAAATAACAAGACTAAATATTCATATACAAAATTAGCTGCAGTGTGTGACATATGAAAATTAGACTTGCAACCCTTGCAAATGTCAAAACAGACACATATGAGTGCACAGATATTCTAGTCAAGCTGATTTTTGCACATTAGCTGTGAATTGTCATGTGTTCTGTAGCAGATACCGTGTGGTGCTTTAAGCTTGCATAGTTGCAAAAATAACCCCTTATGTTACCTTTTATGGTCATGTATGTTGTACAAATCTGTTACTTCCTTATTGTATGAAATTTAGACTTCCTTCCATCTTACACCCAAGGTTAAACTTCCCTAACTGTATAAGTGAAGTGTACCCACAGATGATGCTGTTTTACTGAAGCTCTACTTGATACTGTAGTTGCCAGATGTTAGTACACCTGTGTGGGCAGGTTTCTACTCTGGTGAAGATGACAATGATGGAAATTTGGACAGCAGTTCTAATAATTTTGGGATTCTCTACAAGAATTGCCATGGTGTGTATGTGCTAAATGATGGCCTTCTTTAGTGTAACTGTTGCACACTTATATGTATTGACCCTCATGCCTGTTTTTTTTCTTTTTTCTACAGCACCCTGCCACACATGGGTTAAATGGTTTCCTTCCGCTAGACATGGCTGCAGATTCAGTTGATGACATGTATATAGGTTGCAATGAGGAAATGAAGTCCAAGGTGCAAAACGAATACCTGCAGAATGAGAAAAACATGGATGGCAATTTCCAAAAAGCCTGGGACATTGCTGTGAAACGTAAAATAAAAGGGGCACTAAGTAAAAAACAAGCTGCAGCTATTTATGTTTACACTCTGGATGAGCCAAGAATCTATCCTGAATTCAACAATGCAGTTCGGACCCAGCAATCTGAGTACAAGACCACATTCAGGTATCACGCATTCCACTTTTTCCTGACTAGTGCCCTTCAAAGTCTTAATGCTCGCAAATCTGAGGAAGAAAGATGTCTTACTGGCTTCCGTAGAGTCAACAGTTACTTCAGCCAAAATGTTCTCGAGAATCAGATTCGCTTTGGCTCTTTCACCTCCAGCTCATTGGGTTCGTGGCCCAAACCTGAAAGATTTGGAAACAAGTCATGTTTTGAAATTTCCACATGCTTGGGCGCAGACATCTCGCTGTACTCTAAGCATGAATATGCAGAAAGGGAAGTGCTGATTCCTCCTTATGAGGTTTTTAAAGTCATAAAAATAGAGAAGAGAGCTGACAATGAAAATCTTCCATGTGAAGTGGTCTATAAAGTGAACAGTACAGATACATTTCAGTCCAATTTGAACTGTTTTCTTCTCCAAAATAAGGAATAAGGACTTTCACATCTTTTATATAAAGTTAGCAAAACATGTAAATAAAATATTAGGATGCACCATATTACTTATTACAAATTATCTCCAAAATGCTATTGAATATGTATTTTTTGTTATCCATACATAAAACAAGTTTCTGGTAAATTGACAATAGCACAGAGGAGGAACTGAGCTAGTGTTGAAGAAAGGATCCACTTCTTTGGGACATAACATCACTTTTCAACAAAACATAGAAAAAGGTGCATTTTGAAAAAAGATAGACATAGAAGAATACAAAGTAATTTGTTCAAAATAATAAATTACTTAAAATGTTTTTAGATGCTTGAGCATCATTGAAGCACACTGCGGCTTTTCTACTTTCAGGAAATGTGCATTTCACAAATGTATTCAATTCAAGATTTAAGATTCAAAACACTTTATTAATCCCAGAGGGAAATATCAAGTAATGTATCAAGAAATTTGAGCATATATTGTAATTTGCCAATTGGTTGTTATCTGCATTTACATTGTGTGATGTGTAATATGTCCTACAGTGTACAATGTTACTATATCAAAACTGTGTCACATAAAAAAATAATAAAACATTCTGGTGTTTCACAAATTGTGCACATTTATTAAATGTGTTTATACAGTGCTGTATGTTATTTAGCAGGCCTGCATGTTACAGACATGTGTCAAGTTGAACTAATGTTTAATTTACTTTGCAGTATTAAGCAATGAAGACGTGAAACAAAACAGCCAGTGGTTTTCACAGAAAATCACAAAAATCTTGTTCATAGAAAGAGTCACTTGTGGAAGAAAAGTATATGTCTGAAAGCTCATTTAGTGTCTGTCCTTACTTGACATTTCCTTTTATGATGATGTTAAAAAGGCCGCCTTGTTGTCTGATTCTGCTGAGGTGTCAGATCTTACACATTAATGTGTGACTTCCGTTTATTATAACACTTACTTATAACACACAAAGTGTCTAATTTACCAAATAATAATCATAATAAGTTCATGGGCACAACATTTTTAAAACACTTCAATCTGCAGCACAGAAGTTAAAGAAAACAGATTTTTTTACATTAGAACAAAGGCATAAGATGAAAGAAGACACTGAACCAAGAGCATCTGAAACCTTATGATCTAAGCAATAAAAATCTAATTCTAAACTGATCCAAAATGAAACAGATGCAGCAATGAGATTGTCTTTAAAGGGGGAAGAGGAGGCATATTTGAAACTAGAGAAAAAAGACAGGTAAATGGCTAAAATATAATGTGTGCCAACCGTTGTTTTAACCTTAATGGTTTAAACACAAATTGATAACATGTGACAGAGAGAAAAGAAGAGAAAATGAAACATCTATCAGGTACTTTAGCTGTTCTACAATGTTATTTACACTTTGCAGAAAAACATCTTCAATATCCCAAATGAGTATGTTTGGATTTCTGTTATTGACAGAGCTGGTCCGACCCATTTTGGTGCCCTCGGCGAGATTATGGTTTGGCGCCCCGTTATAAACCGCCTATAACCCCCCCAATCCTCCCCACCCCCCGACGCACAGGCGCACAGTCATTCATAACCGTAACCCATAAATCTAAGCCTAGCCCTAATTTCATTTCATAATTTTACACTTAATAATAATTGGCAGAATGTGCAAAGTGCAAACAAGACAACATAAAAAATAAAACAAGTATTTTCTCAGTGCATCTGTCCACGACAGATGTAGAGTAGATTTACCTGTTACTGTACAGTACAAGTAAAACAAGTAGCTGCAGCAGACAGAGATGTGTTCAACATGAAAAAATTATTATCCAGTTGTGATCAGTGTTGCTCATCTCACGATAGACATGGAAACTTTGAAAGCTGTTCACCATCAGGTCTGTTCATCTACTGTATTAAACCTGTATGATGAGCTCATATTTCACACTTGATAAATCTGTCGGATCCAGTCTTTCAATTCTCTCTCTTTCTTCCACTCTTTAATATATTTGTCCATATTTTCTCCACTTATTGCCAGACATTGTCACTCTGTCAGCTGGAGGTCTGCGTGTTTGTGTGTGTGTGTCTGTGCGGGCGGGGCAGGAGAGCGGCGCATGCTGCGGGCGCAGTAACCGAGAAACCGGGGCTGTGGACGGACCTCGGCTGTAAAAGGACAAACTATTGCGTTTCACTTTGTTGTGGAGAGAATCATGAGTGGTTTATGCAAGGAGAAAAGCCCAAAAAATTAACTACACAGAAAACGAGCTGATGATATTTGCAAGCAGGCACCAAACTGTCATGTGTTGTCAAAAATTAGACCTCTCTCAAATATATATTCTATAATTTCCAAAGACCCACTGCATTTCTTTGTGTGTGGATAACATTTGGTAATAATGTTTTAATTTCGCACAGCAATGATCAAACCACCCTGATTAAATGTTATGTTGGAGGGCTGGATTACCATTTTAATTCTACATATTGGTTCTGTTGTTCAGCTCAACATGCAGGCATACACGTGAACAAAAAGGTTTCTTTAAGATCTGTTTCTCTTATCAAAAGATGCAGTATTGACGGTCGTATAGTGTTTAAATAAAAAAATAACAAACAAATCAATAAAAGAGGAAAACAGTGCCATCCAGTGGGAAATCACATAGTGGGATGGTTTGTCTGGGATGTTGATTGTTGAGTTGGTCCCAAAAACACTCAAAGTAGGCTCTCACATCAGCATGTCTCCCACACACACACACACAAACTTGTTTTTCTATCTTTAGGGGGAACCTCATTCATTCAGTAGCCCCTCACCCTAACCCTAACCAAAACATAATTCTTACCGTAACCCTAAAACCTAGTCTTAACCCCCAAAATGGTCTTCAAAGTTGTGGGGCCCAGCAAAATGTCCACACAAAACAAAAATGTCCCCACTCTGTAAGGAAAATGTGTTTTTAGACCCCACACACACACATGCACACAGACACACACACAAAATATGAGACAATGCCATTTAATGTTCATTATTTGGTTTTATTACAAAAATAGATGAACAGCTTCCTACTTATTTTGTTTGAGCAGAATGACCATAAAAGGAATTTTAAAACTGACCAAATAACAATCCATATATGTAATTAAGGTAAGATGCAGTGTGAATACTGTAAAACATCTGACGCAAGCTAGCACTATCATTACTATTACCTTTTAATGTCAAAATAAGCCTCTTATGATTTTTTATTTACAGCAAAAATAATGACATGATTTGTATTTGAAGACATACCAACTACACTGAATCACAGCTTCTTTTTGGATCGGGTGTTTACCAGTGTGAGTACTCAAAGAACAATACAACAAGCTGAAGCCCCCCCTAAAATGTTCCCAAGCCCACCTAAAATTATAGTAATAATCATAATATTTTATAATTATATATATGTCATACAAGATATCACTGAGCGCAGGTACGCACGCAACAAATAGAAGCAAGAATATGAATAGAAATAAATAATAACAAGTCTAGTT
>JAUMHL010000001.1:17341711-17352334 GCA_032362345.1 Sandelia bainsii
TTAAACAATTCTCAGTTGAAACTATCAGAGACAAGGCCTCTAATCAGACTCTGAATGAGAGGAGAAGCAGAAAAACTGTGATCAGTGAACACAGAACATTCAAGCTCAATGGAACTTTAAACTAAAACATAATTAACAATGTGATAAAAATAAATCATTTAACAGGAGTTAATACAAACCACCGTTCTCTCTGTTCTGTTTGAATGAATCATATCGGATGTGAAGTTCTCATGTTTATAATGTGTCACCTGCTAGACTTCACTTTTCTGGTTACTTCACATGCAAATGATGCTCAGATACTGAACATGCAGATCAACAGATTGTCAAAACATTATAGATAAGTGACTAAATGTTGCATTAAGTGTTTTGAATACTTTAAAATCAGTGGTTTTCATCAGTAATGAGAGTTACTCACACACCAGTTTAACATATACTTGTATTCAATAAAAATAAAATGTAACTACACTTCACTGTGGCTTAAAATATATACATTTACAGTGTAGGCAAAAACATTTTATTTTATTTCCCCTTTTCCCAAATATTAATAAGACAGTTTTAGTTTTGTTGTTCACCACCCATAAACCTCAGGTGATGTAGAGTTTAGTAACAACAGACGGAAATCCCTCTACTCTTTCTTTTTATAGACATGTAGTTACCAGGCACAGTCAAACCTGATATCCCAAGAAATAACATCTGAAGTGTATTGTATGATTTCACATAGATAGTACATTCATAGTAACCCTAATAAATATTCAGTTTGTCTTGAATTCATAAGCATTTAGTCTTCTACCTATCAACGTGTATCTACAGTGAACTAATGCATTTTCCAAGAAAATGTACACACTCTCACTATTTAATGAATACTGAATATAGTAATACATGTGTAATTTAGTTACTAGTTAGTTGATTAACTGCTGATGACAAAGTTGAGTGAAGAATAAAGCAGAGTGAAAGATTAAATAGCTGTATACAGTACATACTCATCTTATATTATTATATATTTATACACATCACAGTTTAACATGTGCATTGCTGCCATAAAACCCATACACGCTATTTATCAATAGTGTTTACTTTCAGCAACACTTCGCTATACACACACACTATCACCCTCAATATGTGCTGTATAGTAGTTCTTTACAATTTAGTTATAGTTTGTTGGTTGAATGCCTCCTGTAACAGCACAAGATTGAACTGTGCAGCTGATTCACTGTCATGAGGGATGTACATGTTTCTTTAGAGGGTCTGTTAAACATGTTTATGTTAAGTGTCTGAATTTGCAAAAAATATCCATCTATCCTCATGCTGAAACTGTAGCCTCACAGTTGTGGTTGAGGACTCAGGAGCCTTCAGGTTAGAAATGTTTGTTTGCTGTGGGAATATTACATTATACACACACAGTATGTAGTTTTAATTAGTAGATTAATCAATTTTACTAAACTCTATGTATCAATGACAATGATTTGCCAGCTGATTAATACTGTGACATAGTATAACATTTGATAACATTTTGAGAAAACTACAGTATCTTATTTTAGGTTGTGAGAACAAAAAGTAATGGTGTTTGATACGAGATAAACAAATTTCTCAGTGACTGAATAACACACTTCACACTCAGTTGGCTTAAACAAAACATAAATGGAACTTCGAGTCTGGTAGTGTCAGCGGGCACTAAACTTTTAAGTTACAGACTTTATAAACATGCATTTTGTAGTAATTATATGCACACATCTGTCTGAATCAAGCGGCTTGCCGTCCCCAGCAAGACTGGACACATTTTAATTTAAGACGCACAATCGGATAATGGATTACATCTGATTGAATCAGATTGTCAGTCGTTCTAATAACTGTTTATTTACTATATTAAAAATGTTTTATCGAAATGCATTATTGATACATGTAGAGGGAAGTTATTTCAGTGTTTTCTAAGTAGAGGGTCCAAAAACATTATTTGAAAACATCATTGATAAGGCTTCAAAGAATTATCTGACAACCTAAAGGAAGAGGAAAACAGTGCCATCCAGTGGGAAATAACACACATGGCAAGACTTGTGTTGATTAATTGTTGTGTTGGATGTGGATAACTCCTCGTAGACAAGACGAAAAGAAACTGAACTGAAATCTGAGTCCAGAAAAGTGACCCTCCTTTCAGAGTAAGCTGACACATCAGCATGGTATGTGATTGAAAAATAAATGTAAATCTGACGTTTTTGGTGGGTTTAGCTTTAGCTGGGTTTTCAAATTCACATATGGACAGTACTATGAATGTAGCTGCCAGATAAGTGAACATCTTGGAAAGAGAGAAAGAGAAGACAGTCATCACTTGTCAAATATTTGTTTTAATGGCAACACCAGTATAACTATTTCCTATGCATTTGTGCAGAATGACAACTACTACAACTACTCTTCATATATTGCATGACTTACTGGATCTGTCAAAACTGACAAATTACTGCAATAAATGTAAAGCATATTTAAAACATGAACGCTGTAGGAAGTCTGATACTTTAACTGATTTATTATTGTTTTCTTTGTATGTCAGAATAAGCACTTTGATTTACAGCCAAAATGAGATGGATCAGATGGTGAGAGTAAATCAGTGAATAAGAATCTCCAGTTATGATAGTCTCCAGACTGGGATATGGTTGTAAGCTTCAAATCAATAAGTGAGCAAATGCTTGGAAAATCTCACCCTTTGCACATCCTCATTTAACTTTATGGCAAGAAATGTTTCCAGTCCTTCGCAGGTAAAGGAGCGGCTGAACAAACCCTGTGGCAAGAGTAACAGAAGTGCAAATGTTTGTTATTATTTTCCTGTCAGGTGAAACCCAAAAGCTTAAACTGGAAAGAATAACAGCACACCATAAGAGATATGTTCCTATTTTTTCTTTATGTTGTTGTCTCTTTCCTTTTTTCCCTCCCCTGGTCCAGGTCTTCTTAGAGCAACAAAGACTGAAAAGTAGCAGAACAGCATCACTGAGATTAAAACTACACATTTAACCACAAAAACAACATGCTTTGTTGTGGAAGAGAGTGTGTAAAATACAGAAAATCCAATGATAACAGCCCAAGCCAGCTCAGAGAAGGTCACCTTGTATCTCAATGGTTTAAACTTGAGGAACAGCAGTGGGTGAACTACAGCCAGAAACTGTTCTACACAGATACAGCACTGAAGCACAGGGCGACCGATCCACAGAAAACCATTTGCAAGTGGTGACATAAAATCTATTGAGGAGAAGATCATGTTGAGAAATCTGAAACTGGAAACCAAGCAGAAGAGAATCTCAAACACAGCGAGGTTAAGCGGGAAGAACTCTGCCTCCAGTGTTCCTCCTGCTCCAGCTGCGATCAACCACACAACATAGCTGTTGGTCGGCAGACTCAGGACGAGATTGAACAGGGTGGTGGAGATGGTTAAAATCTTGGAGTCAGAGAGTGAAGAGTCATCGGATGTGTTCATTTTTCCCTTTGAGTTTAGTTTAAACAATTCTCAGTTGAAACTATCAGAGACAAGGCCTCTAATCAGACTCTGAATGAGAGGAGAAGCAGAAAAACTTTGAACAGTATCCCGGTTTTATCAAATCCATAACATAATCAACCTAAATGAAACTATAAACTAAAACATAATTAACAATGTGATACTTTAAGTCATTTAACAGGAATTAATACAAACCTCTCTGTTCTGTTTGAATGAATCATATCAGATGTGACGCCCTCATGTTTGTCATGCATCCTGTGCACAACCTAATTTCTCTGGTAACTTAACATGCAAATGAAGCTCAGATGCTGTACATCACTCATTCATCAACAGATTATCAAAACATGACACATTAATGACTAAATATTGCTTTGAATGTTTTGAATACTCTAAAATCAGTTCAATCAGTCACCGTCTAGGCAGTGGGCTCCATGGAGGACTTTGTTGTTGAAAGAAAAACATACAGTAAAAAAGACTAATTAAAATGTGCATATAGTTGCATATTGACCATCCACATTGCTTCTAAAAATGTCCTTTGGAGAGATGAGCCAAAACTGTAGCTTTTTGGCAACTCACACGAGCTCTATGTTCACAGAGAGAAATTAAACTTGAAAAGATAAAAACAGGGCACTAGGAAATCTCAGTACTGTAGAGGAATTCCTATCGAACATCTATGGAACGAGCTGTAACATGCAGTCTGCAGAAGCCTTCAAACCTGAGACAGCTTGAGTAGTTTGATGAGACGAGTGGACCAAACTACCTGTTGGCAGGTGCAGAAGCCTCACGGAGAGCTACGGAAATCACTTATTTGCAGTGATTGTCTCTTGTGCATTTATGTAATGCAAAGGTTGTGCATTACATAAAGGGTAGTATTTTCCGTTGAATCAAAACTTACATGAGAGTTTTTTTCCTTTATTAGTTTCATCAGTTTCAAGTTATTTCAGAGAAAATTGTGTTTTTTTTTGTAAAAGTGTACAAATTTGTCCACATCTGTACATATCATCATTGTTTTAATGAATACTGAGACAGTTTGATCTTGTCACTTGTTACTTACCTGTCACTGATAAGCTGCTGATAACTTAAGTTAAAGAGTAGATACATATTGCATGTAAAATGAGCTCAACATTATTATATGTTTATAGACTATTTAACGTGTGGCTTGCTGCTACAAAAACAATAGTGTCAGTGGTGTTTATGCAACAGTTAGCAATGTAAACAAATGCTATTCCACTCTGTGCTGTATAGTGATCGTTTAAATTTGTGTTATAGTCTGCTGGTTGACTGTGTTGAACACCTGCAAGTTTTGCAGTTCCATGCTAGATGGCAAACATGTAAAGCAGTGTGTGCCTTTGGTTAATTTCTTTTGCAAATCATGTGCGCTAAGAGAAACTTAGTTAAGAGACTACTGTCCTTCGTATGAGTCACTGTGAAAATTACAGATAACTTAATAATAATGCGACAATAGTATTGGCAATAATATATAAGGGTAAAGATAACATTTCAAATGAAAATTAAAGGTAAGATGCATTATATGAACCTGGTTCAAGTATAGTTTGTCATTTCAAATCCTCGAGGTTGTTAAAGGAAGTGATAGGAGCAGCATGTGTGCCAAGAGAAGTCACTGATATTGTGCTTAAAGTCAATGTTTGGTGCATGTTTAGAATATACACTCCTGTAGAGTAGATATGGAAGATTGATTTCTTGACAGTAACAGACTGGGGTCTTGCAAATAATGGTTTTACTTATTTGGTAAAACTGTGCATGCAGCTGATTAAATGTCTTGAGGCGTGTTAAGCATGTAACAATGTAAATGTTTCTGTCAAACATATGTATATTACACGTAGGGCATAGCTAACTATGATAGCTTGTTGTTAGGGTTCACTGTGTCTGCTGTTGGTGTGACTTCCAATTTAAGGATTTATCTTCATGATAGCAGTTTCCTCTCCTTCAGTTCTTCTCACTGTTAATGGCTTCAGCTGCTTTCACAGGGCTAACAGCATGAAGTAAAGATCTTTTAATTTAATTCAGAGTATGTATATAGTGCCAAATTACAAAAAAATAATCTCAAGGCACTTTGCAAGATCATTGGCTTCGTCCAAAATCACTTCCTGTTCTCTCATTCACTACTTCCTATATAATGTACACCAAAGGCTCCACTCAGTGGTGAACAGCAAATTGAGATTTCAGACACTGGGACTTTCAGCTAACTGAGAGAATTAGAAAAGTAGTTTGTTCTACTGGGGAAGCTTTGAGTGCACTATATAGTGGACAGTTCCACTCAACATTTGGACACCACTACAAACACACTATATAGTGGATTATATAATAAATAGGGACTGATTTTGGACACAGCCATTATCGTATGCCTGGAACAATATCATATCCTCCATTGCAGTTGCATCTGTAACTATCTGTAGTGTAGTCCAATCTGTCCGACGTCTCCTCTTTCTCTATAGGGTGAGGAAATATCCCGCTAAATGCAACTGTTTATTAACTCTGTGCACTTGTAAAATGCCTTCATGTCTTTAAGCGTCTTATATGAAGGATCCCAAAAAGTTGAGTTTACAAGATTAATGAGATCTGATGAAAAAAACAACACACAGTCATAAGTAAGTCATTAAACACAGTTCAGTTAAGTAGAATGCATAGTTCCCAAATTTGTTTCTAGAGTGTATACATTGTGTGTGGCACCAGAATATATATTCTCCATCACAATCAATCAATGTATGTGTACTTCCTACCAGATGTGGTAGGAAGTACAAAGTCAATACACAAGCAAAAGTACATGTATTTGCCTAAAAAATACTCCACTACAAGTAGAAGTAACACTTCAAATGAGTACATGCTATAAAATGTACTAAACTAAGCAATAGTAAGTATAAGTACTCTACTAAGAAAACAGTGTATTTTAAACAGAGGCTTGTTTAATTTGATGTGGTTACTAACATGAATGTACAAGTCTAGTCCAGATTTGTTTGACAAACTTTCAAAGGTGAAAATTATGTCACCATTTATAACATTTATAGAGGGTCATGTTAACCTTTTCATGGTCTGATGTTAAATAAATATTTTTGTGAAGTTTGGTGTCCATAGTCAGAGGCCCAAAGCTTGAGTTGAACGTGTTTTTGCATGCTGGCTGATAGTAAAACTCCCAGGTGATACACAAGACTACAAAAATGATACAGTAGACCTGCAGCAGTGCTCCAATCAATCAGAGAATCCCATATGTAACTCATTTTTGTGAAAGGGAGCTTTGCGTGTATAAACTATAACATAAAGGCACTGCTGTTTCATTTGTTCTGCATAGCAAAATAACAGTAATACTGGTAGATGACTGCATGGTTTTGGGCAGCAGGCTTGACAAAAACCATTTGCATTGTTTAGCCCATGTTTTCATGTGAACTGGACATCTGTATTCACTGTTGAGACAGTATCCAAAGTTGGTGAAATAGATAGCGGTGATGCAATGTTTGGAGGTTAGTCCCATCCAAAAAAGTTTTCCTTGAGCTGGCCAATACAAACAGAATGGGGTGGGGAAGAGCTCCAACGAGTCTTTTAAGTCTCAATTCCAGCAGAGTTGTTGTATAAAGAGACATTATGACATGTATTTGCAGTTGTAAGTAAATCTTAGTAAGGTGTGGTATTCTGCTTTAGTTGGCAAAGGGTAACAGAGGAGCCCACACCAAAACCAGCATACAAAGGCTCGCTGAATTGAACTTTGAACCTGTAGATAAGTGTCATATTTTCTGATACAGAGTAAAAGGCCACAGTGTTGCCTGCATAATCCAGGCACACGCCAATTCGAGTGGCTCTCGGAGCATCTGGAAGGTCTTGGTCTACTTTGTTGTGCCAGGCAGAGTAGCCTGAGTCTGAGCAGAGGAGACTCCAAGACTTATCATTGTATCCCAGGAGGCTGTGTGAATTCTTCCCCTTGCGACTTATGGTCTTATAGGCCACCCCGATGGAAAACTCTCCACTCCACTCTGCCTCCCAGTAAAATCTGAAACCAGTTAGAGGCTCCTTGCACAGTACCTGGGAGAAGCCATCGAAGCGATCAGGATGATCTGGGTAAAACTGGACTGTCTTCTTCCGAACAACCTTCTGGTTCCCATTCAAGAGAACCAGCTCTTTATAGACTGTGTTTGGATCGAAGGACATCTTGCAGGAGTCTGAGCAAAGACAGCCATACACAATACAGATATCGTAAAAAAAAAATCGTGTTAGATGCTATGGTGACATGGGTTGAATGGACTGAACCATTAACAGTTGACTCACATCTCAAAAAGTCTGTTCTGGTTTTTGGCTCCTGGAAATCTACTCTGGAAGGAACTGTTTGGATTAGAAAACATGGAAATAAATTATATATTTTTACATTGTTTATCTTCCCAAAAAGAACATTTATTTAAACCCTTTTACATGTATATGTTATTAACATACATTTATAAACATTTCAGTTGACAGACACTTGCCTTTAAGTTGTTTGTCTCCATTTCTTGGCAAAAGTATGTATATAGGGGTTTCACCAACTGTAAAGATGATAAAGCATTAGGTTTTTCATTTTAGTTTTCACATTAAAAAGATATTTTATAGATATTATCTACTAGAACAAACCTGTCTTGGAGATTTTGCTCAGTTCCTTCTTACAGATGTCATCCAAATGTTCCTTCATCTCTGCAGCTGTCTTGCTCATCTCTCCAAAAGAAAACTGAGGGTTGATGAGCACTTTGGGCACCATGGCCTCAGGAGGAACACACAGGGTTGGAAAATTCTGTACATCAACAAAATTCGAGCTCTATTACCCAGTCAACATGTCAGTAACACGAACTGAGAAGTGGCATCACCTGACCTAAAGTATCCACTAAAGCATGTGATGTGGACATTAACTGCATTCAGCTTGCTCATCATTTTATAATGTGTGAAAAGTCAAAGAAAACTACTTCTAAAAACTACTAATCTACTTCTAAAGGTTTTTGGTGTTAAAGCATGACAGAGCAGCAAACATTTTTACAAAGATGAAAAAATATTTTATTAGTATTACAACAATAATTTTTCTCGGTTCACTGTTTGATCTTACAGCACCTGCAGAAAGTGAATGTTGTCCTCTGTTTCAAGGATCTGCCGTAGCTCTGCATCTCTGCGCTGCAGCTCCAGTATTTCTTGCTCCAGACGATCCACGTAGCCCTCAGCCTGTGACATTGCAGCCTGCATGTTGGCCATTATCATCTGATTGATTTCAGCCTTCCAGCGCTCCACTGCTTGCAGCATTTCATGAAAGGTCTTATCACTTTCTGTCTGTGCTCGCTGGGCAGAACTCTACAAAGTGAAGTCAGTTTGTAAGTTTTAGATTAATGAAGCTTTAGATTCATTAATGTGGATATTTTTTGTAAAATATATTACATCATATTATACACCCTTTGCATTAATTTATACATGAAAAGGCTATGTCTCGTCCTACTTTGAGAACATCGACATTATGCTTGAGTTCCTGCAGCTCCTTCATCCTCTCCTGAATGATGTGCTGAACTTCAGACTGGGTGACCACCAGAACTTTCTGATTGAAGAACATAACGATGAGTGGAAAGGCTTTTGTAAAGGTTTTTTAAATATTTCAGTGGGTTTTAGAAGACAAAAATGACAGTACAATAGTAAAACAGGTGGCTCACAACTCACTTGTTTCTCGATGCGTTCTTCTTCTGCTGATGTAATGTTGTGACTGCGATGCTCTCTTACTGTACATAGCACACAGATACACATCTGGTCAGAGCGACAGAACAGTTCCAGTCCTTTCTCATGCTGGGGGCAAATCTTCCTGTCAAGATGGCCCGTCTCATCCACCAGCTTGTGTCTCTTGAATGTAGACGACTCATAATGAGGCTTGACGTGCGTTTCACAGTAGTAGGCCAAGCACATGAGACATGACTTCACAGCCTTGTTGCGACGGCCAATGCAGAAATCACAGAAGGATTCACGGTGCATATAAGGGAAAGGTGTGAGCTCTGGAAGCTGGCGCCTCGGCTCGTGGTTGACGTCGGGCAGGTTACGTCTCAGCACAGGCCGTGGAGTGAAGGTTGCACGGCACTGTGGACAGCTGTACACACCCATATGTTCAAACTGGTCCCAGTAGACCTTGATGCATTCCAGGCAGTATGTATCGCCACAGGGGATGGTGACCGGGTCTCTCAGTGTGTCCGTACACAGTGAACAGTAAATCTCTTCTGGTAAAGGAAAATTAGACTCAGCCATGATGATGACAGATGAGTTAAATAAAGAAATTTAGAACAGTTTCTAGATAATTTATGTCAAATGTGAACCCCAAATGGTCAAGTGCTGACTGTCAGGTCACTGTGATCCTACAACTCCAAACAAAAGACAGCACTGTTTCTGCTGACATTTAAATGGAACGCTTTGTTTCTACTATAAGCAGGTGATGTCTTCCCACAGAACTTTTCCAGGATCTGAGTGAAAGTACTGAGGACTGCAACTATGATCAAATTTGCTTATGAAGCAGGAATTTCAGGTTAACTCACACAATAATTACATCTTGTCAGCAAAGTAACAACTCATGTAGACTAACCAAGAACATAAGTGTACAGTATAAATCTTCCTTAAAGACATGTGAACATATTCCATCACTGGTATTGTAATTTTTTGCAATTAAAATGTAAAAGAGTGCATCCATTCAAATGTCTGTCTTTGTTTCGTATTTACAAAACAAAATATGTCTGCCAACTGAATGATACACAAGACTCAGAAACCAATCAGTTATTTGTGTAGGGAAGAAGTCCCCTGTTGTTTTACATAAAATTTCCCCTAACACAGACATTTATTGTGGGTGTGGAACATTGTACTATTTGGTATATCCAAGGAGCAACACACAATCCTTCAAACACTTTAACTTTCCACTTGACTGAGCAGTATGTTTCATGATGGTACATGATGTCAAAACAACCTTTTCTGTTTATCCTGATACATAGATTCACTCGCATTCCCATAGGAGCACATTTGTAACCTGAAAAACAGTGCAAGTGAAAGTGTAGTGAAAGTGCAGTTGAAAATGCTGAAATAACAATATATACACTACCAGTCAAAAGTTTGGACACACATAGAAATGACCATGTTTGTGAAAGAAAAGCAGATTTCATCAC
>JAUMHL010000001.1:17373407-17398340 GCA_032362345.1 Sandelia bainsii
CCTCTGGAATGGAGGGCGAAACGTAGTCAAGGAACTAAAACAAGTCCAGTTGCCATTGAAAACCGTTTTTTGAGATACCCGATAGAATATAACAACTATATAGAATTAGACAGAAAACCCAACATTCTCAAGTATGACATACTTCAAATAAATGGTGATAAAATATTCAAACATCCATCACCATTATAGCATATAAAAGCTAAATGTCCATTGATAAAATGTAAGAATTAAATGCTGACTAGGCAAACTAGGCAATTGCCTAAAAGAGCAATTTGACAGGGACAGCTAAATGTAGGCAAAGAAAAATAGAAAAAAAAACTGCTGAAGAATGAATGAATCAAGTCGTATCCAGGCTGCTTATGAGCTGGTCTTTTAAAAAAAGGATGAACCACTAACTATTTCTCTGCAGATCTCCGTGTCAATCTCTGACAGGTACAGTGCCCCCAACACACAGTGTGTTCACTGGTGTCAGAACATGAGTGAAATGCAAGCAGGAGGATTTTGGACAGAGTGCAGAGTGGCTTTTTTAAAAGAAGGAAGCATCACCCTATGTCCCTCTCCAGCTCTGCTCCAGTACCACTCACACCACAAGCTTGAATAATGCACAAGCCTGACGACCCCCCCCCCCCGAGCAATACACGGAAATTGTCACCGCTCGACTCCACTCACATGCTCTGTCTGGTGCACAGAATTTCTGCTCATGAGCAGGTGTGTACCTGTGTATCGATCAGGACTAACATAACATATGATGCTGTGATTTCAACCATGTTTTACCAGTGGAGTACATGTGTTAATGATTAAGTGTACATAGGACATGGTGGATACAGTCAAAAACCTTGGCACAAGCTCGTGAACCACATGCAAAGCTATTGTGTTTACTGTTGCTGGTTGACATGTAATTACCAGCAGAAGCATTGAGTCAGCTAGGTTTTTGAGTCCCATCACTGGGCCCGTTTACATGACCATAAAAATCCGATAACTGGGAGTAATCAGATAATTGTAATAATCGGATCTGACACATTTACATGCACTTCAGAAATGTGATAATCGAAAAACCCTGGTTTACATGTTTCAGTCCATTATCGGATTTCTTTCGGAATACGTATTGATGTAAAATTCAAACTTACTGTTATTTTCAAAACATGCAATGCGATAATAGGCTGCTGCTGTCCTTCGTTTATACTCCATGAGGAGAAAATGGTTGACTTTCATACGGCAAACATCTGCCCTGTATGTTGTCTTTTGTCTTCCGCGTACAATGTGACTCACTTCCGTTATCTACGGTTTTTTTCCCTTTTACATATGCGCAGATGTAAAAAACTGATAAATCTGATTAACATGTATACATGCACGAAGACATCAGAATATTTGGGAGAAATCCAGGTGTCTTTATCCGATTTGTAATAATCAGATAACAGCCATTATTTGATAAAGCCTATCAGATTATGCTGGTTACATGATCACTTAATAATCGGATAACTCCAGAAATCTGATAATGATCGGATTTTTAGTGTGCATGTAAATGTGCCCACTGTTAAAATATAATAATATACATGGTTTGGCCTTTGTGTGATCCAAGTTTGGTGGGTTGGAATATTATTATTTTTTGCCTAGAATGGCAGAAATACATTAATTCAATACCTAAACCCATAAATAAATAAATAAATAAACCAGCATATTGTTTAAGTATAATAAATATCACTAAAGTGTCTTATCTTAGCCTTAATATTCTTCCATGTTGTTTTTTACAATAGATCTATTCTTTATCTTGGGTCACACTGTTACAGGGCACACAAAAAGGAAGACTTCCTATTCTTTTCTTATTCTTTTTCATTTCACATACAAAATGCAACGTGAATTAAGTGATTCATATCTTGGGTGAGATTAGTACAAGGGAGTGCACATCTGAGTGTAGTGGGCAGAAACTTTTGCCTATGCAATGAAATTGCTCAATTATCCCTATGTTTAAGTATTAATATGTTTTTAATGACACACTTTCCCTCAAGACACATTTATTTATCAATGGCATAGAAACGTCCCCTGAGTGGGACAAGTAGCAGCATTTGCCATCAATCATCGGTGGATTAGAGAGTTTTCTGATATGAACTAAGCCCAGTATTGACATTTTGTTAAATACCACCAGCTCAAATAGTGCATTGCCTGGCTTAATATGATGATCTAGCACAATTAATCACTTGATTTGTAACACAATTCCAATCCCAAGTCTGTTTAAATTTGATTAAAGTGTTGTAATTACTGTGTATCAATTCTAAACCATGAAACATCTTTATCTTATGTAGATACTGAAAATATCTACAGACTGAAATTGAGCTGAAGTTGGGAACACATAAATAAAAAATGACTCCATTGGCTCAAGAAGAATTCAAAACAATATGCCTTGTTAAAGAACCCATGAAATGGAGATTGGAGCTGACTTTATGACAAGTGGACCTGATAAAAAAGAAATAGGCAGGAGTTTTGCAAGCTGATGAGCGCTGGAGCATATCACATAAGAATCTCACAGTACATTTACCATATAGCAGGAGAAAATTATTATTATTATTTTTTTTGACTGCAAACAAACCTTCTGTGAAAGTTTCAGTCTGTATCATGTCCTTGGAGAGCCTTAGGCTGAGGTGTGTTGTTGAAGACATCCAAAAGTTATTTTTCACTTCATGGGGTCTTTACTAGTAAATGCTCATCACATTATAATTACATTAGAGCTGGCTGTTTTCTCTGACCCAGATTTTGTTGTGTAGGAGTAAAGAACTGGAGGGAATTTTGTCCAGGAGAGAGAAGTGCAAACTTCTAACTAAGTTTTTCTAACACATAATGATGCACCTGTCCATTACCAACAAATGAGAACATTAAGTTATACATAATGCTTAAGCACATACAAAAAATACACTCATACATGCATATTTGCAAGGTTAACTTGTTAACTCAATCCCTTGTTCCTTCACCTCTGCTCAGCTCACTCCTCATTGAGTTAATTACTTTGTGTATTCATCACACCTGGCAGAGCGAGAGAGACAGCGCAAGAGCTTCTTTGTAAATTATGAATAAATGTATCTCATCATGAATGAATGTTTAGCATAGTTCATCATTCACAGGATGTTTATTTGGTCCAGGGATTAAATTTTTTATCTGCCTTCCCCAGATGTATTGCTTAGTTTTAGCAAAAAAAAAGTAGTCTTTTAGATTGCACTTTACATTTACATACGTTTATCATAATATCATTTGATTTTGATTTATCATTCTTAAAGATCTCATATAGACACAAGAGGAGTTAATTACTACTTAATTGGGAAGGTGGTTAAGTACTTGGAAAATGAGGCTTTAATTAAGAAACCAAAGTGTAATTACACAATAACATAGATGCTGTGGCCAAGCAAGAATCATAGGTCATCAAAATGGTGTGTATGCATGTGTGTCTGTGTGCTCACTCCCATATGTGCCTTGTTTTCAGCTTGACTATACTGAGTTAATGAGAGTGACTGCTGAGTGGATCCAACATTGTGGACATCTGCCCTCCCATCTTTCTCTGCTTTGTTTCTCCTTTTTAACTCTAGGGCCTCTCTTTCAACCTTGGAGTGTCTTTTATCTCTGTGGGCGTGCTCAGTATTGTTGTACACCAGGTAATGTCAAACAAAGTACAGTAATTTCATGGGCTGACACCATAATTGACTTGATTTCTGTCCTGCAACCATTATCCTTTATGTCAGTTCCTGTTGGATATCTTTGAAAATTAACTTTTAAAATTCAGAAGCTTACAGTGTCAGAAGCGTACCAGTCGACACTGCATTGTATCCAAACGGTGCTGTGATCAATAGTACACAGCCAGCTTAATAGATGGGAAAAATAACACCTGGGTCTCACTCTTACTTGATTGTTCAAGCAATCAGCACACAGCCCAGCTCACACTGAAAAAAAAAGTCTATTTCAGTGATTGCTTTTGTGAGATGTTTGTTTTCTCTGAGACAATTTGGGAAGATTGTTCTTCACAAGGACACAAGTATTGACTGGACATTCTTAGAAATTTAGTCGAGGTCTTAATTCAGGCTGGGAAGGCCAAACATCAGATGCAGTTTTCCCCTGCAATGTTGTCCAATTCATTCTCTAAGAAGAAGTGCGGATCAAATTCCAGCTGGTTCAGATAACTGGTGAAGTTGTTGTCCGGACATTTTTTTGAGAAGATGAAATATGTTTTCTAGAACAGATCAAGTATGGTATGATAAAGTGAAAATAAAAACTCAAGTGAAAGAGGGAAACTAATAGCTATAAGCTGTATTAGTTGTCAGCGATTTTAATAGATTACACATTGATTTATACTATATATGGCAACCTAATTTTAATATATTGCTTATGTGTGCACAGTTAATGTTTTCCTGTTTTTACATTTAATGCATTTTGTTATTTCTCTGCTGTTCTTTTCATTTTATCCTTTTTTTAATACTTTAAGTCAGTTTCTATATATGCAGTAGAACTAAGTTTGTATACATCGCTTCCTATCTAATGTCTGATGATAATGGTAGATATAATAGCAAATGATGCTTTACAGCAGAGGTCCCCAACCATTTTAATCGCCACAAAAGAGACCCCCCCCACAGTCTGTCAAATTATGTCATGCATGAGACCGGTCCGTGGTGCACAAAAGGTTGGGGACCACTGCTTTACAGGTACATGTGATTTTGCAATGGTTGTACAGTAAGATTACTGCATCAGTGCTATTGGAGGAAACTGGAAATGCCAATGTGAGTAATAATAGGCAAACTGCTGATTAAGGTCATGTCTGCATTACACAGTTGTCACTGAGAGTACTAACCAGATTTGTGTGCATATGTCTGATCCAAAGTGTGCATGTGGAATATTGTATTTGTTCCCACAGTTTTAGTTGTGAATTAGACACAGTTTTATGGATTAGACCTAAAGGCAATGTAATTAATACAACAGTCACATGAAACACATAATGAGCTTTTACAGGTTGGGTTGGAATAATTTGATTTTTTATTTTGTGCTGAGACTAGAATGATCCTCTTTAAGTCAAAGTGTAATAAGCTTTCTGTCGCTCTGTTGTCATACATGCTGTACTCTGATACTGTGCTTGATTCCACATTACTAAAGCACACCTGCTGTCAGTCAACCAGTTTGTTACAGAGGTGTAGCAGTGCCAATTATACACAGCCAACTGCATGCATGCAAGTACACATCTGCACAACTAAATGACAAGGGCACTGGCTCAGTGGGGATGAATTTGCCATCCTGCTGTCTGTCACATTACGGAGGAACTCACACGCAGACAAGCCGTAGAGGACATGGTGTTCAAACACTCCCTGTTTGCCATGCATATATTAATGGTCAAGATGCGCATCTAATCTCTTGAAATGTGAATGACTCAAAAATAGTCGGTGGCCATGGATTAAATATACTTAAGGAGACAGAAAATGTTTGAATATTTACAAATGCTAGAGTTTGAATGGGTTACCAAATAAACAAAACTTAATGAAAAGGGTGCAAATATCAGCCACAAAGTTGTTGGGTCATTCAACAGAACCTATGAGTTTAATCTATGAGTTTATTGTACAAAAAAATAAATTAAAAACCATTGTAGACAATTTGGAGCAACTATGTTTGCTGCAGTAAGCCAGGGAGCACGAAGGTCTACATACCATTAAAAGAATAATGGGCTATATTGAACAGGTCTCATAGTCCAAATCTGCAGCAGAGAAGGCAAGTCTCAGATGTGCTATATCCTTTTAAAAATGATACTACGCCTGTCAAGAAAAAAATCTGTTCAACCAACTGATCATTAGAGAGCAAGTATTGTTTTAATGTATTTTTTAGAACAAGACTTTTGATGTTTAAACATAGAGAGAGAGAGAGAGAGGAAAATTCACTACATTATATCCCCTCGAGGAGCCAGGTTTCAAGCTCAGTCACCCCTACTACCTAATAGGCTGTCTTGTCATCAGGCTGGACAAAATAAGGCACAATTAGACAGTTGTGATTCAAGACAGCTTTCGTGTTCATCTTTGAGGCTCATGTCTGATACGACTCTGGCTCTTGGTTCTGAAACACAGACACATTTCAGAAGTGGTGATGGCACAAGCAGAATGAGTGTTGAGATTTGGCAGAATGGGGCCATCTTGGGAGTATTTATATGTGTCAATGAATCATAGAGCTCTGTCATCCTTAAGTTGGAAGCACTCGGTAACAAACAAGGAAACAAGCCTCCCAATCTATATCCTGCCAGTAGTAAAAAAAGTGGCTGATAGCATCACTCCTGTTTCTATTACATATGCAATTCCCTAGTGACATGTGGCAATTTACTTGTAGTATGCCACTGTTTTGTTTTCTACCAACATAGTACATTTCCTAATGGCAAGTGCCACTTTAAACTGCTATGACAATCCTGCATCTCAGCTCTGCTGTGAATCTTATTCTTAATGTAACATGTAATAGCATATGTGCCTTAAATAAGTTAATGTGAAGTTTATTATTTTTTCTTCATGTGTTGTTGAGGTTACAAAATTATTTCATGAGCCAATGTAGCCGGTCCGGCTATTAATAGAAAGAGTAAAGAGTAGCAGAGACTTTTAGTGTTTAAAGTCACAGTTGTCATGAAATAAATACTTATGTAAAGTGCAGATAGCTGAAGACTGTACATAAGTGCTATAACAATGTATGGCATCATGGCAAAAAAAACATTTAGCCAGGTCTGCCTATTGTAATTCAAATGTGACTAGAACGTGATCAACCAGGATGCAGGAAGCCTAAATGTTCAAATGACAATGAGCTTGGGATTATTTCAGTTTCCTTTTGATGAGGTTTTACCTACTGGTATCAAAAACACAGATGAACTAAGCAGAATCTTGTCACTTGTGGTGAGGGCAAAATACTGTTTAGTCACGTGGGTACAGAAGACTACATTAATATACCCAGCCATAATTTCTTTGTTGATGATGGGCTAATATATGAGTTGTCTTGTTGGTATATTTGGACAGCTTGATACTTAAAGGATGTAGTCAAACCTGTTACATGAAAGAAAATTGCTACAGCATTGTTACATTTACAGATATAAAGATTGAGAGAAACCATCAAAAGATGTGTGTAGATAGGTTCACTGATTAAAACTGAGGTTGATCTAATCAATCCAATCCATCCATCCATCCATCCATGTGACAGATAAACAAAACACAGGTACATACATCCTCATATAGTATACAGCCAACATCAAGGTAGGACAGGTGAGTCCTGACTGGGTGAGCGAGTAGTGCATGCATTATTCAGTGAGTTGATCCGCGGAGAATAGTGAGCAAGATGTTGGAGTTTGTGTGAAATAAGCATTTGGAATGACATAGTTCAGAAAATGGAGTAGCATTGATTTTCACAGAACAGCAGTATGTTGCATGACTCTCACTTTGGAGCAAGAGCTTATGAAGCCAGCAATGAGGAGATAATTTTCTTCAAAGCTGGAGATAGATGATAAGAAACTACAAAGCCTCTACCAATCTACTGGCTCATGTCGCCTTTATGGCCCAATCCATTCACACACATATACAGAAATAGAGAGAAAGTAACACACGGTAAAAAACATTAAGGCACATGAGCACAGGCTCGCTCTCTGTCTCTAATTGTCTTTGAGATGACTCTGTCACTCTGTGCTCAAATCTCTGGCAGGGTGAATGATGATTATGGACCTGCAGAGCATCACTTTTGAAAAGCGACGCTTGAACCAGTGCATTTATTCATACATACTCACCCACAAATGCCTTTGCACACCCACCTACACCCACACACATTTACAGACATAATGTGGGTTCATGCTATTTATATGTAAAGATATCCTGATTAACATTTGTAAGTTATATTACACACCATTTTTTTCCAGCATAAAAGTGATTTACAGTACAAGAAAAAGGAAAGCAAAGCGTGGCAGCTTTTCCCTTTACTTCATATACTGTATGTACTATATGTACTGTAGTGAATAAGATTTTATCATCTTAAAATTAAATGTTTAAATGTGAGTTTTCAAGGCCAGTTATATGGCCACTAGTTTTTGCTACTATTAAAAATCTTTTTTTTTTTTTTCAGTTATTCACAGCTTGGACAATTTGAAAAATATACAGAAAATATCATTTGAATGTGGATGTTTATTCTTGACCTTCAAAAACTCAATTTGCTAAGGAAAGGTTGAAAGCTTGAGAAAAGTAATTGATTTTGAACTGAATTTCAGACAGAATTTTACAGCTACTGTATTTGAACTTTGAATAATTGGTGAATGTTAGTGATATGTAACATGAAATAAATAGTCATATATATTTCCTACTATAAGAATTATGTTCAGTTTAATTCTGTTAATTCTGCCATACCTGCATGTATGTTAAAATGTATTTTAATGAAACCATGCAGTAGGGCATATAACTCCTTCAGCACAAAGAAAATGGCACGAAATTGAAGAAAGTTAATTGCTGAATGGAAATTGCCTCTCCAAAGGTGGCAGATTGTCTTCCAAAGTGCTCAGACACCAATGACACTTTCAAACAATTAGTTGAAAAAAAACCCACTGGTTTGGATAAATGCCACAATAAGGGAAAGAGAGTGAAGAGGAGCAGTTTGACAATAAAACATTTTAGAGAAGGTGCATAAATGAAATCAGTGGAGAAAATTTTGGTATGGTAAAGTATGGGAGAGATGTGGAGGAGAGAGACAAAGAGCAGGGGATGCTATTTATGTGATAAGTACAATAGAGACAGGACTGAAGCAATGACCAACATCAACTATGAGTCTTGTTAATAGTCACACTGGGTGTGTGTATGTGTGTGTGACTTAATATAAATGTGTTTATTGTGCCTGTTCATTTCAAATACAGATGTGGGACCAGGAGTGCAATATTGCAATATTTATCCATTTGGCAGTCACAAACTGTATATGTGATTTAGAGATGTTTATGTATAAACGTGCTCTATGCTGCCTCTCGTACTCACTTCTTTTCACACTAATATGCGTGCACACACAAACACACACACACACACACACACACAAACAGACACCTACAGTGTAGCTCATCTGTCCTGATGAATGTTATTACCTGCTGCATTTGTGTCCTCTCAACATCCTCTCCTCTCCCCTGCTAGCAACCTTGTAGCATGTGTGATAGAAATTTCTCACACACAAACACACACACACACATCAATATGAAATACTGCAGTGCTCCTTCTGCTGCTGATGCACTGCTATGAAGTTTTCTCCTTTCTTGCTTTCCCTCATTTTCTTTCACTCTTTCTTATGGTCCGTCTTCAACTATTTCGGCTACGTTTAATGCCTTTTCACACACTGAGGTTCAAAAGTGCAGGCAATTCATAAAACATTTTTATCACCTTGCTTATAAGAACTGCATTAATTTGCCGCTTCAAAAACTACAAGAAAAGGAGGAAAATTGAAGAAAAGAAGAATTTAGGAAATACCTGACACAGAGAAAAACAGAGCACCCCACCAACAGCTTCTTTTGTAAACGGGATATTCATTAATTAAAGAAATTATTCTTACATTTCCACAACTTTATATTAAAAAAATAAGTGTTGTGTAAGTGCCATTAACTGTGAGTTTAATACCTTGTGGAAATTTTCATATAAATTACAACATAATCTGCATAAAAACTTGAATAAATTCTTTCTTTCTTATGAAGGATAAAGTCAGTGATTTTGCTTTGAATGTTATTTGCTCTTTGATCAATTCATTTCATATGCATTACATTTCTGCCAAGTATTCATCAAATTGATACCAATTTTCAAAATCTCTCAAGCAGTTATGGCTCTGAAATGATACTAGCCTTGCATTCATTTTGCAAAACTATTTAATCTGCACTGGAATAATGGCTGAAACATTTCCCTGACACTAGTTTGAAGTGGGAACCAAAGGATTATCAACAAGTTTTAAGAAACAGGGTTCAAGATTATGTCAGCCCCCGTGACTGGTGGTCCTGTCAGTCATGCAGTTATTTAAATTAGAAACATTCACTTGTTAAACACAACGATTGTTTGAGCACTTCAGAAAGCTCTGCTTAGGAAATGGATTACCTGGCCTTCTCTTGAAGACAGGATTTTAAGTTTTTTCATATTCACCAAGACCTATTTTTAGAGACAGAAATGTTAGTGGAGGATCAAAGCAACTATGTGTGCAGAGTTTCTTCTGTAAATGGTTTTCATACAACAATTAGACTCAAAGGCTCACATTTGGAAGAGAAGTCTACCAACCTATTCTTCTTTCCAGTATTATTTCCACTTGTAAAAATAAAATGAATGGTCCCTTCTAGAGCTCACTGAGCCCTATAGCAGGAGTTTCTGTCCTTGCTATATGTATATTATATATATATCTATAGAATAAACTTTTAAAAAATTTAAATGGCAGGTCAGTAACTGTGTGCCTTCTATATTTGACAGCAATAGTTATATTAATGAGTACATACTGTAGAAACTGTATTATACTGAAGTACACTAGACATATTTATTCACTGACCAGAGAGAAAATGTATCTGAACCACGGTGAGGTGCTGATATTGTATGTGATGAGACCAAAAATACCAATAAACATACATAGTGAGTTATAGTATATTATCAATTTATCTCAAATTGATGCCGTAAACATGAGGTTTTTTCTTTTCAGTCAGGTTCTATTAGTGCAGATGTAATTTCTGCAGCATCAACAGAACATAATTCCCAAGATCCTTTACCCATACTGCATAGTAGATGTTACAAAGCTGACTGTCCCAACACAGTGTGTAACAGCCTGTGGTCAAACAAATGGGTCGTACAGGTGATGTCAGAACCATGTACAAGACGGATGCTGTTTGTCTTGTGGCAGTTGTCAAAGTATAAATTAGAAATTTTACCGTAACTGCACATTGGAGGATTTTTAAATCCTTTGGCTTGTAAAAAAAATGGACTGCTACACTGTTCTCTTTGTACCTGTTAGTTGAAGGAAAAATTGTTTCCTAGGAAGTAACATTTCATCACAGCTCTATTTTTCTCCTTTTTGTCCTCGTCTTTTGTGCCATTTTGACACTAAAAAGGGTGATAAGCTTTTTGCACTATTTGTTCTAATGGATGCTCTCCAACCATGTAATGTGTCATTTTTGACTGATTCCTTGCTCATCTATTTTTCCATGTTTTTGCATCTCATCGTACTAAAATGATTGAATTCCTGGGTTTCTACATAATTTTCACAAGTAGAACTAAATACACTTTAAAAAAACACTTTAAATACCTAGTACATAATATAGGGGTGACCATAACTAGAATACATGTGTGCATGAAATACTTATATTATCAAAGATCTATAATATTAACAAAATATGTCTGGTACTGAAATTCAAATCTCTGCTGAGGTGATCCTCTGATGCATCGCCTCTCCAGTGTATTGTAGTTAATTTGACGCTTCTATGGCGCACACAGTCTTCTGTAATTCTCAGTCCATCTTTTCCTGTCTCTCACTCACATGCGCACTGATACTTTTTCTTTCCCTACTTACCATATTGTTTTTTTTTTTCTCACAATCATTATAGCAAGTTGAATATATGGGGCCAAGTCACCCACAATAACACAAAACTCCAATACCAAATGACATGCATGACAGTCACACACCAAACCAACTCAATTTCTCACCAATTACTTATCTTCTCCTTCCTTCACTTTTTTTCTTACTCACACTCCCTCTCTCAGTGTACAGTTACAGTGTGAATAATGGAACATTATTTGAAGAGATGGAACATTTCTGATATATCTAAAATATATGGGATGTCACTTTACAGATCCACTTATTATTCTCATTATTATAGATTTATCCTGGACCCTTCTTGTTTGTTTTGGCTAAATGTTCTTTAATCCTTTGTTTAATTAAACATCTCACCCAAAAAATCTCACATATCTCCTCATTAATATATTGAATAGCATTATATTATATATCCTTGATAATGAAGAAGAATATAATAAAGAAGACATAGCCTAAGGACAATGCCAATATTTTAAACACATTAAAATGCTAAATTTAACCATTTTGCAGTTTACTCAAATACTAAATGTGAAGAGGAAAGTTTTTTCACATTTTAGTTAATTTGGCAGATGCTTTTATCCATACTGACGTGTACGCTAGTGACACACACACAAAGACATAATGTATGACCAGGAGGAGCACAGAATCAAACGGACTCTGCGGTCAGTCACAACCTCCTACTGTGGTTCATTGGTTGGCTGCACTTTTTACTGCAACATATTTAGCTAAATATATTTATTTGGTGCGATCGCGGCTCAGATGATAGGGCAGTCATCTACAAACCCAAGGGTTGGTGGGTTGACTCCCGGTTCCCTCGATTCCTGGCCACATATCGAAGTGTCCCAACACTGGACAAGGAACTGAACCCCGACACTTGGCGCCTAAAATGCAGCTGCCTGTCCACAAAGAATTTCCCCAAGGGGATTAATAAAGTATCAATTACTATTATTATTATTATTATTATTATTATTATTATATTGTTGTTGTTGTTGTTCACAAAAACGAAGATTAAAGTACAACATTTTAACAGTCAAAGTGGATTAATTAGACTATTTTTTCACCATATCATTTTGATAACTGTAAGTACATTTTACTGGCAATATGTCTGAACCTACTGTTAATATGTTTTTATCAGATTAAAGTACCAAAAACCAAAAGTGAAGTACTGAAACAGTCATGTGACATGTCCCCCCCACAGTTTTGGTCCCCTGCCCCCATTGGGTGATAATTTTATGCTACATGTTTTACAACCAGTCAAACCACAAAGGGAACAGTGAACTGAAAAGTAACAATAGAAAACTAGAAGAACTAGTCCCGGGCGAGGACTAGGGTGGGCCGGGATGATCCACCAACCAGGAGTGAGCGCTGGCACAGCTGGATTTGCATGATGAACCTGAGGAGCCAGGACAGTAAACGATGATGGGCAAGGAAAAAGATCCTGAATATACTTCAAAGTGCTGCAGCGCTAGTAGCAAAGCCAGAGTTTCTTTTTCAATAACAGAGTAGTTACATTGGTTTTTATTGAACTTATGGGAGAAATATGCAACAGGGTGATCAAGGCCTTTAGCATCCTCTTGCATCAGCACAGCACTGACTCCTACAGCGCTGGCATCGGTTTCTAATTTTAAGGGGCGTGTCAAATTGGGAGCTGCGAGGACAGGAGAGTGACAAAGCAGAGTTTTAACACTGTCAAAGGCGATTTGACATTGCGGGGTCCACTCAAAATCAACTTTAGGACTAAGCAGTGAAGTCAGGGGATGTACAACAGTGGAGAATTTTCTACAGAAGCTGCGGCAGAAACCTGCCATTCCTAAAAAACGCTGCAACTCACGCCGGGTGGTCGGGGAAGAATACCCGACAATGGCAGAGATCTTCTCTTCGACCGGTTTCACTTGTCCCTGGCCAACCTGCTTCCCTAGGTAAGTAATGGTAGCTTTACCAAACTCACATTTCGCGAGGTTGAGAGTGAGATACGCCTTCGCCAACTTAGCGAATACATCTCTCAGACTGTTCATGTGTTCCTCCCAAGTGGTATTGTATACTACAAGATCATCCAAATAAGCGCTGCAGTTTGGAAGATCAGCCAAAACAATGTTAACTAAGTGCTGAAATGTAGCCAGGGCATTGCACATGCCAAACGCCATGACTGTGTATTGCTGAAATCGATCAGGGGTCACAAAAGCAGATATGTCAGATGCACGGTCGGTTAACGGAACTTGCCAGTAACCTTTTAATAGATCTAACTTGGTCACATGCCGAGACTGACCCACATTGTCAACACAGTCCTCTAGTCGCGGCAGCGGATAGGAGTCAGGCACTGTGACGGCGTTGACTTTGCGGTAGTCTGTAATAAAACGGGGAGAACCGTCAGGTTTCCCCCCTAGTAAACTCAGCTCCATGCACTGGTACTGGGTTTAGCCAAACCATGTCACAGTAAATACTCAGTCTCCTGTTGCGTGAGAGCACATTTGACTAAATTAACACGGTATGGGTGCTGTTTTATTGGTCTGGCGTTTTGGACATCAATATCATGTTTTAAGACATTGGTTTGGGTCGGCACATCGCTGAAAAGGCAGTGGAAATCCTGTATTAAGGTTAGAAGGTTGTTCCGCTGAACGGGACAAATGGTCCAGCTTGGTTGGTATAATGCGTAACATTTCAGAATTCGAGGGACGGTGAGTAGGACTTAGTGGAACAGTTAGTCATAAACCGTCGGCATCAGGTGAAATAGTTTCAACTGTTTCTACCAAGCCTACAGAACATTGTGAGGATAGGTTTTGAGGTGCTTCAACTGGCTCTCTAGCATGGTATCATTTTAACATGTTAATGTGACATCTTTGGGTTTTTCGCCATCTATCCAGAGTCCCCAGAACATAATTAGTATCCCTTAACCGTTCGACTATCTTGTAGGGACCAGTGTATGTGGACCAGACAGCGCGGAGCCTGGGACTGGTAATAACACAAGCACTTCCTCGCCTACGTGGAATAGCTGCTTAATGCTTGACCGATCATGTCGCTGTTTCATAGCTCCCTGGCTTTTCGCCAAGCATTCTTTGGCTAGTGTGTTAGCCTGGGCTAAACGGGTAAGAAACTGCCTTACGTAGTGTGTTAGTTCTTGAGGGGCATCAGAGCACTGCAGGAACTGCTCCTTTAAAGCTCTCAAGGGCCCTCGGGGAGTATGTCCGCACACTAAGTCAGCAGGGCTAAACCCAAGGGACTCTTGTACTGCCTCCCGAGCCGCAAAAAGGAGGAACGGGAACCCTCTCAAAGGGCTGTTCAGTAACAGGAATGGGTCTTAACAGTGGAGGAGGTTGATTCGGCTTACCAACCAACTGACACACATGACAGCTGCCACAGTACCGGGCTACGTCCCGTTTTAGTCCAGGCCAGAAGAAGTGTCTCAAAACAAGTTGGTATGTTTTGTTGATGCCAAGGTTACCTGACCACTGACTCTCGTGTGCCAAAGATAAAACCTGTTGTTTGTAGGTTGAAGGGACCACAATCTGCTTCACCACACCCCATTCAGCTAATTTGTTAAGGCCTTGTGTTTATTACTGTACCACCAACAGCAATGTTGCCATATCAAACTGGAGACATTACGTTTATTAGATTCCTGTTTAGAAGGTGGAAAGTTCCTGAAAAGGGTGACAACATTACAGCTAAACAGTTATTTGGGTCAATTTCCAGCTTGTTTTACAGAATATCTACAGTAAAACACTGCTTCAAAGTACAAAAGAAGATGTGGTATAACCATAAGCAAAACTTGAATACATTTTGACAGCACCACATTTTTCTAATTGTTACCACACATACTGTTGTACTCAGGAAGTACTTAAACTCTTAGCCTTGTGGGCCAAAGCATTAAAATCAAATCAACCCAGATTTAACACTTAAAAATACCATGTAAATTTATCATAGATGTAATTATCTTAAAGAATAGACTTGTTCAGTCATGGACTTTAATTGAGCATTAAAGGAGAACAAACCTTTCACATCAACAAATCATTACACAGTTGGAAAAGGCTCTACTACACAAAGAAATCCAAGTCGCAGAGGGGGAGAGTGGCAGGCCCCACAGGGGTATCAAGAACAGAAAACACCAAACACGTATTACTGAGATATGAAAAGTAGATGGTGCACAAGGCAAGAAATTCAATCAAGTAGGATTAATAAGAAACCAAAAGAAGAGGAAGCTGGGATGGTGGAGGGAGACATCAGGATAATCAGTAACAGCAGCATGAAGCAGCAAACAGTAACAATTACTAACAGCAGCAGCAACATGATGGATCAGAGGGGTGAAAGAGTGAGCACACCAGATGAAACACTGACTTGTTTTCAATATAATTCATGCTGGTTAAAGTCAGCTGATATTGCTGAGCTGATGGGGTGCAAGTGCTCTGCCTTGTAAATGAGGTGCTCACTGTGCGATATTTATGATACATGGAAAACACCTGCATGATGCATGAGCAGGTCACATGCAGTTAGAGTCTGTGTGGTATTTAATGCAAATCAGTGCATTTACTCAGTCACTATAAGATATTGACCACTGGTGTGTGTTTGTGCATTTATACTTTATTTGTGCAATGAATATTAATTACAGTTAAGTCTTCTTTTTAGATGCATGCAACAAAGATGGAGGATCACACACATTCACACACACAAACACACTCATCAGGGGGTTTGTATCAGAGGAAGGGTTTACACCCTGCGAAGTAATGGATCGAAGTGGGACATTATGTTAGCGTGTGTGTGAGTCATTGGTATACTGGGTGCTCTAATGCAACTGCATGTCAGTACTTAGCCTTCCTCTGAATTCTGTGTAGGAAAAGTTTTCAGAGCAGCAGTTACTATGCCTACAAGGCTGCCAGAGATTCATCAAAGTTCAGCAGACTCACTGTTTATGCAGAACCAGAAAACGAGGCAGCTGAGGAGATCAAACTGGAGAGAGAGCGATCCAAAGTCAGTGATAGATCTACCTGAATCAATGAGAGATGAAATGAAATGTTTCATCTCTGTTGAAAGAAAAAGAGAGGGAATGAACTTGTGTCTGATTCTGCTCTGAACACCCACAAAGTCCAGATACTGCAGAAGGATTCAGGGCAGGATGAGATGTTCTGTCTATGTGTTTGCATCATGCCTGTTTGACAATTATACAACTGTGTAATTTTTTTGGCATGTTGGTTTGTGTGTGTGTGTGTGTGTTGTGAGTAATGGAGCAGGGCGGAGGGTTGAACCATATGACAGACCATATGGGTCTGCAGGGGTTCTACTCTGTCTGCCTGGGGGAAAGTAAACATGTCTGAAACACACACAAACACATAAGTAAACACAGAGCCAGGATGCTACTGTTGATGACACCATTTGATAAATCTTTCTATCCCTAGAGAGGCAGGAAGGGGAGAAATGGCCAGAGGCTAACAATGTATTGTCTTGCAATTACAAGTAGGCTATGCTACACTGTTGCAATCTCCACACTGAATGGACACATGTATGCACAAAAACAATGCACAATTATTTGCATTCTGAACAGAAAAGTTACACAATTAGCAGCAGCAGGATTAAGATCATTTGACTTTTAGTTAGGAGTAACAATAACTATCACAGTATATTTTTTACAAGCTCAGACAATAGCAGCACACAGCCCCATCATCCATTTTGATTGAGGACAGTTGCCCATCACATTAACATATTTGGATTTCTTTCAGTATTTTGTTGATTGATTTTTTTTTAGCCATTCAGGGGCAGGGGACCAAGCTGTAAATTCAACAGTGAAATATCATCATCTCAAGTGACGAACATGTTAGCAAACTGTTGCATATTTGCACATACAGCAGATGTTTGGGTGACTTCCAACTCAATTCAATTTGATTGAGTATATTTAAATAGCAACAAATCACAACAAAAGTCAACTCAATATTGTAAGGTTTAAGACCTTAAAGAATGTAACAATGTAACAGCTGATATATAAAACCCAACAAATCCCACTTGCACAAGCACAAGGCAACAGTGGAGAGAAAAAAAACTTCTTTTATCCAAAGAAACCTACAGCAGAACAGGGTTCGTGGTGCCGTGACCGGTTGCGTTGAGTGGCTCCTGGCTATCTGGCTCGTTACTTCACTTGCTTGTCACAAACCTTGTTTGTCTGCTTTTTGTGCAGATTAAGCACTGGCTTATTTAAACAACACTGAGGTTTTGTTGCTGAAAATAGCTGCCAGCAGTGTCTTGAAAGTACATTGATGAGAGCAGTGAGAGTGTACCAGAATGTTGTTGCACCTAAAACCAAAATAATAAACTGCAAGATGCTAAAAGATTTTGTAGAGCTGTGGTGTTGTGTGATTATAACGTTCTTTGAGTCACTGTTGTTAACAGACCTAGTCAGTGTCAAATACACTGCAAATACACGCAAATACAGTGTCAAAATTGCAAATACACGCCACGTCATCACACAGCTAGAGCCAATGTACAGCGTAGCACAAGTTGCATCCATATACCACACTCACTGGCCACCAGAACCCTACACTTTATCACCCAATCCTTCATTAAGTGATGTTTTACTCCTTTGCTTAGTCCTGTGTTTCTGCTGAGTGAAGTGGGATTTCTGCAAAAATCCTGGCTGCTTGCCATATTTTTGAGAAGTCATGAAAAGCTGTGGATTCTTCCATGGCTGTTTTATAACAAAAAATGTTTTGTAGTCTGCCAGCTGACTTCTGTTACTATACCATTTGTGCCAACTTGTTTTTTCCTTTTTGATGGGCTGACTGCTTCCTAAGAAGCAAGTCTTTGGCTTTCGTTTTTAGGAGAAATTGCATGAGTGTAGGGGTGGAGGTCATGCTAGGTCATCTTATGGTACTGGGTGTGGGCTCTCTCATGACACTCCAACTAACTTTACCAATTTACAACAACTTGATGTCACACCTCCTATCTGTCTGATGCCGGCTGCTACATATGGGTCCTTGGGTTGAAGGTTGATATCTTTAAACATCATATTAAGCCACCCTGCCCAGCCTTTAATGGGGCCTAAAATATGCTCATCATTATAGAAATGGCTACATTATTCATACTCAATGGGTAATTTGATCAGTGTCGAAAGTACCAGAAATGACGTACGGGTCATTTTCTTCTAAAATTCTCAGTTAACAAGGACAGTTAATCCTGTAATTCAGGTTTACCTAAGTAAATGTCTGCTCTTTCATCCCCTGTAATCACTTTTTACTCATATACTCACAACCCATTTTTCCTCTACTTGTGTCTCAGTCACAGAGGATATGAATGTGTTTGTGGTGGTGCAGACACTACCAGAGCTAAGTTCAATTAGAATTTGGTGTTGATTTTTTTTAAGGAACATTATGATGAAACAATTTGTCAACAACCTTTCTTGTCATTGTGAAGACAGGATAAAAGCAGAATAAAACTGACATGAAACAATAACTGTGAATCAGTGTAGTTGACAGAAGAGGAAACAAAATGACACGTCCTGACATGTCATGATCCAAATGTCACTGTACGTCTGCACTGGACATTTTTCTTCCTGTGCTTGAATTTTTAATTTTATTCCTGGTGTCACTGCACAAAAACAGAGGACCAACGAATGCATCAACAGCAGTGCTAGCTTGGACACGTGCTACTGTGTGCACCATGTGTGATGACAGTAAAAGTAAAAATGATGGCACCAGAGCATTGTAAAGGTAGGCTTTATTGGAGTAATCTTGACCTGTCATTTCACCTGTCAAAAGACAGTATAAGGATTTCTATTCTGGATACTGGTTTGTAGTATCAAATAAAAAGCTGAGATCATAGCATGGATATAGCAACCAAATGAACAACATTCCTAACTAATCGGAGCATTTACATTCACATTTACATCATTTCCAAATAAATCAATTTTTTATTTGATATATGACTTTAAGCAGAGGGTCTCAGCTTAAGTTCTTCTACTGTAGCTGTCAAAGCAAATGTACAGTATATGAGTGTGCATTCCCATTTGTTCCTGTATTTGCCACACTGTTGCATGTGTGCATAACAGTGTGGCTGTGAGTTTGCACTGTATGTGCATGTGTATCAGATGTGCAAATATCCTTCTAATATGTCAGACCCATATTGGAGTACACTGTGTTTTCCACAGAATTGCAATTATATAGTGGGGCTTTGGGAAACATTTATATATTATGTGTGAAAGTACAAATCATGTGCATCAGCATGTGCATGCAATCGGAGCAGGAAAACATGGGAGTAGTACTGTGTGTGATTGTGTGCATACAGAAGTAAACTCATGATACTTGTTGAGTTCATGACAAAATGCAGGATGAAAGATTATGATATTCCACTTATCTACACAGCACAGCTCTCCAAACCCTTTCTCTCCTCAGGCAGGTCATCTAATCATTACTTTTCACGTATCACCACCCAGACACCTCTCTGCCTTGGTTTGCATGCCTGCTGCATCTGAGCACTTGTCCACTCTCCTTTAGGGTTGCTTTAATATCAGACCCTCTTTCACATCCCAAGTGACAACAATATCCCATCCCCATTTCGCTCTGATTACAGCAGATACATCGTGCTGGGAGTATTTCAGAGTACCTTTGATTTGAGATTTAGTGCTGACTCCAGACTGCGTTGCTGTGGCAAAAGACATGTAAGTGTTCCTTTTTGCTGAACCACTGTTCATTTTCTTTTCACTTTTGGAGGCAGAGCTGCACTGGAACCAGTATTAATTTTAGTCAGTGGATTTAGCCTGAATGGGTTGAGAGTAAAAGACACAATTTTTCATGCTAGTGACATGTTGTAGATGGCAAATAGAGTTCACTGTATTATTAACCTGCATATAGAATTTCATTTGTCTGAGGTTTGAAACGCCAATGGCATATTATTTTTCATTCGCTGGAGATAAAAGGATTCACAGGCTTGGAATGTCTGGAGGCTCACTATCTCACCTGTATCTCTGTATGAAAGATGTGAACGTGTCAGATCAGGTAAGCTAACTAGCTTTTTTGACATCAACCAATAAGGCTTAACCAGCAATACAATTTCAGCTTCCAGAGATGCATATCTGTGACTCATGTTTGCAAAACTAAACCTCTAGTGTGCCTTGATGTTATATAGCAGTGTTAATGTGTGTCTCTACTCATATAACTCTCAGTAACTTATATTATAACCTTGATGTATTAAAAAAATTAAACATGTTAACAAACAGTTGCACATTTAGCAGGCACAGAACAACATACAGTATCATTCATCTGATGTTGCATTTTTGTCCATCCAGCAAAAGGAAGTCAAATATTGTCTATTCTTCTTTTAGCTCAGGTTTGGGCTCCACCAACTCCAGGGAATAGCTGCCTGCTGTGGCTGAAGACAAGGTCTGGTAGCTCAGCCCTGTCTCCTAAAAATTACATTCGTATACAACTAAACTGCAATCCCAATTACGTTTTTGTAGAGAACATAATTGTGACCCGATTACGTTTTCTGTTAACATAATGATCATATGTTCACAGGTAACGTATTTTTGTCCGCCAAAATATCCGATCAGCATTCGGTTTTCTGTCGGCTAAAATATCCAACGTTACATTTCAACATCCAGACATGTGAGTGTAGAGATATGTAAGTGTTTTATGGTGGGAATCAGACATCACAGCAGTGGGTTAGGGTCAGTGAATGACTGTGGGCTGGTTAATGGATAAAAATGTCATTTCACACAGTCGCTTCACACACACAACGTCTGCATCTAAAATGAAAGCAAAACCTAACCCTAACCTCAGTACTTTTCTTGCCTAAACCCAACCTCACAGGGGACTTTGGTCTCAAACTCAGGTCTCCGACATGTCAGTCCTGCACAGTAAACGCCTTCCATCCTCCCCAACCACATCCTTGCAAACCGCTTTGTATTAATAAATGTAGCTCGTCATTCATTCATTCATTCACAGAAATATGTTACAGTACAACGTGACAATTCCGTTCTGTAGAAAAACGGGTCGCAAATATGTTCTCTCCAAAACGTAATCAGGATTGCAGTTTAGTTGGATACGAACGTATTTTTTGGGAGACAGGGTTGGGTAGCTCAATGGGATAAGTATCAGACTGGGATGCAGAAAGTGGCAAGATCAAATCCTAGCCCATCCCCCATACCAGGTGTGTCCTTGAGCAAGACACTCAGCGCTAGCTCCCTGGGTGCCTCCTGTGGCTGCCCACTGCTCCCCCCAAGGGGGAATGGGTTAAATGCAGAAGTCAAATTTCACTGTAAATGTGATCAATGACAATAAAGCTGGTCTTTATCTTCCTTAAGGTGAGCATATTAGAGGTAATTTTAACATTGTGGGAATTCAACATTAACTGCAGTAAATGTTGCATCATATTGTTTACTTACCATCTGAGGGATTATTTGAAGATTGGCTGTGTGTGTATGTGACCATCTCATGAATACGACTGTTTGTTTGAGCATATAGACCTGCAATAAAATCAGTGACTACGTAACCTCAAACGACAGATCATCTCCTACTGGACATATGAAATCAATTGTGCATGTGTTTGCACAGAAATACTCTACATCTAGGCTAGTCTGTATAGCATATACTGACACACACACACACACACATACACACACACACACACACTGCTATTACAGTGATGTGTTCCAGGCTGTCAAACAGATGAATGATGACAAATCCTTCTGGGACAATAACAATCCTACTCATAGTCTGCCTCAAACCCCATGCTGTGAATGGATAGTTCAAAGCTGGCACCTGGGGTGATAAAGCCATGTACACTTACTACACTGTAGCAGTATTACTTTCAGTGCTGGGATGTTTTAACTTCTGATTTAATAGATTTTTTTCAGAATGGGAAGAAAGAGAGGTAGGTGTGTGCTAGATGGGAGAGGCCATCCTAGGAGAATAAAAGGCTTTGTGTGCATGTGTTCATCAACTTTGTCCTTCCTTCCTCACGATCAGCCCTTTTTACTTCTTAGGGTTATAGGTGTGAATAAGGCACATTCTGTGCTCCCTTGTGCTAACAGACCCTCTGTCTTAGCCATGTTGATCCTGCAGTCATCAGCACCAATCACATTACCAACTGCATCATTTAAAGTCCAGGGCATATCTGATGCATTTATTTTATTTGACATTTTAGTCATGTAACGGTAAACAGGATGTGAAAACTGGACCAGGAGAGAAGTAAATGTTAACTGTGATAGATGTTGTTTTAATAATAGTTGATGCTTTATTGATCCCCCTGGGGAAATTGTTGTTTGGACAGCTGCTAGACGAGAGCTACTAAGGGATTTCGACGCCTTGTCCAAGGACACCTCGGACATGTAGCTTGCCAGGACTGAGGATCGAACCGCGCACTCTTGGGTTGGAAGACAACTGCTCTACCCACTGAGCTATCATGCCGCCCAATGAATATGTATAAAGTTGTAAGTCACCTGATGCGTGCAAGACCTGGGGGAAACCATTTTGTAATCTGGAAAAAAAATACTTATACTGCAACTACATGCTGCTCTTCTTAATGTTTATCCTGCCTTCAGTGGTTTCCAGTGCAGACCTTTTCTTTTAATCATGGCTCAACATAAGTTTTAAATCTGTTTAGTTTTGACTGTGGAGTAATCCACATTAGTCCAATTGCAACTCAAAGTGCCTCAAGGAGCATTTCATAGCAGAGGACACTTATTCATTCCAGACTGCCCTTACAAAAAAGAATTATACTTTAAGTTCATATTATTAAGTATACTTCAAGTATATTTCCCAAGTATACTTTACCTAGCAAGTACTTTTTCTGTATACTTGTTAGTGTACTTCAAGTATACTTAAATGTAATGTTGTCTAGTATATCTATAAAAGTACATCAAAAGTAAACTAAGAGTATACTTGCTTATTTTTAGTCTAAAAAAATTATACTTGAATATACTTCTTTTTCATAAGGGTGACATTGCAAACTTGTGCTCATAGAGTTGTCACACTTTGGAGAAATATCCCACAACAGGTTTAGTGGAACTGTGAACAACAAAAGCCACATTTGTCCACTAAAAGGTTTGTTAGTCCTTACGTTTAAAGAGACATTTATTAAAAATCTCTCTGGTATGGTAAGTTTTTATTTGTATACTTCTACCACTACTGCCAAAGTCCAAAATGCTGGTAATACCATATATTTCTTGGCAAATGGACTGAAATGAATTTGTTGTATTAAAATGAAATTATTTTTGACAGCAGTCTGACTATGCAGAAGACCAAGACAATGTTCTACTGTTACTTTTCAATCAGTAGCAAATTAATTACGAGCATTGCAAGATTTAGGCCTCAAGCAATTTTTTACTTGACATGTTTACTGCAATGACATTAGTAAAACTGTTATGTTAATGCTGGTGCACCAGTTAAAAGATGCACTGAAGCACATAATGCTATTAACATTTTCGCAAAGAATATAATTGAAAATACTGAATAGAAACACACATTAATGATTGCATGGATTTACATTTGGTCATTTATAATTGTACTGTATGTATAAATGAATGACTCATTGGCTTGTTGTTTGAATAGTAGACCACCCTGGAGCAGTGTTTTACCTTTTGGGACCTCTAACATTATTATTCTAATGAATCAGGGAGCTTTTTTAATAACTCAAAGCCATGTGGAACCAGTGATTATGTGTCAAAAATGCATATTGCTTCATTTTAAGGGGTCACAAGTATCAAACCTTGAAAACCACTGTGTTGATGAGGCTAGTGCTAACAGACCGGCTATCCCATCTCTCTTTTTGTAGAATGTCCGGGCCCTGGATAACAAAATGGACCTTTTGCGCTTAAGGCTGTGCAGGCGGGAGATGCAGAACTGCTGTGCTATTGTCCTGACAGAATCATGGCTGAACAACATGCCCAATTCTGCTTTCCAACTTTTCTTTCGCTCGGACCGCGATCAGCTGTCAGGGAAATCGAGAGGAGGCGGACTTTGCATCTATGTGAACAAAGGTTGGTGCACAAACTGTTCCGTAGTCAGCATTGTTCTGAAACTGTAGAACACCTAACGATCAAATGCAGCCCCCACTACCTGCTACGAGAATTCACAGCCGTGTTCATAGTTGCTGTTTATGTGCCCCCTCAAGCTAATGCTAACGCTGTGCTAAAGGAGCTACACAGCAGCATTAGTGCAGAAGTGCGTTCCTTATTACACACGAGGGACACTGCATTTAAGTCAGGGGATGCTACTGCACTCAGTGCAGCACGGCGTGGCCTGGCAGAGGGAATAAAGAGGTCTAAATCGGCCTATGCTCAGAGGATACAGGGACATTTCTCTTCCAACGATCCCCGGAGCATGTCGAGGGACATTAAATGCATCACAGACTACTCCAGGAATGATGCACAGTGCCCTCCAGATCCATCACTGCCTGATGCCCTAAACT